>VZRU01007635.1:559057-599024 GCA_013398155.1 Pedionomus torquatus
CCCCCCCCCCCTCCCCTTAGTATTACAGTTTGGAAAGTTTGTAGATGGTCACATAAAAATAATAACAGTATTTTTCAAGGAAATTCTCACTGAAATATCAGGACTTTTAATAGCTCTCTCAAAAACTCTTCTAAAGTTTTTAGCCAAGCACTACATATTCTAGCCGTTTAAAATCTAAAATGTTGGATAAAATCGAAAGTATTGGATATATACTTAACTTGTTGCAACAATTGCATGCAATAAAGGATAACAGTTTAGATCTCTGCTCAAATACACACAACACTCAGTAGCCTCTCATTAATGCTACAAAACATCATTCTATTAGTTACATTTATCATAACTTTTAAATTTGGTCACAGCTATGTTAACCTGGTCTAGTGGGAGGTGTCCCTGCCCATGGCAGGGGGGTTGGAACACGATGATCTTCAAGGTCCTTTCCAGCTCTAACCATTCTATAATTCTATGTGTGAGCTAAAAGCAGGGTTTAGAGAAGAATTACTGAGGAAATCTTAATCATATCAGCATTGTTAGGAAGAGCTATAGTTTCATCACTGGATGAACAAGCCTCCAACTATGTCTTTTAGCATTGCTCTACTTTAAGAAAGACTTGACTAGCATAACAAACTGCACTTCACCAGTTGACCATGCTTCTGCATATCTACAAATAAAAGGCAGAGGCTTTTGCTGGCAGAGGACAGCTCTCTATAGTGGTCATTGTGATGAAGGCCAATCACAATTTTAATATTAAAAGGTCTGCTGATCTCAAAATTGCAGTCATAATTATCACTTACCAATTATCTATACACAGAGTACATGTCTTGTAGCTTTACAATACAATGACTTGATTACACAGTTCATCTAGCAAAATTCACTTGAGAATCAGCCAGCCATACTAAAGAATCTAACCCAATTTACACGCATTTTCAGTCACACTTGAATAGCCACCACGTTAGCATGAAATTCATTCCTGAATTCAAGTAAGCCAACCGCATCCCAGCAGTCAACACACATATCTCCTTCTCTTCTGCCATGTAGGAAGCAAGTAGTGGCCAGTTGAGGCCATACTGGCCATTTAAGAGAAAAAAATCACATCATACCAAGAGCTTCCAATAAGATACACTACAGTATTTTGAACTCAGTTATCCATGCAGCTTTCTCACAATGATTCTCAGTCCTAGGTGATAATTACTAAAAGAGACAAATGATAGGAGTCAGGATCCACAGGCTCATAGCCCTTTGTTAACAGCTAATCAGTGTTTTCAGCATCAGACTTAATTACCAGCTTTTACTCAGTAATTTCTCCAAGTTAAAGCAACCGAAAAGGCACACACTATCTTGGTATGAAACGGACACCATACAAGACTACCACACCACCTACCTGTGGATACCAAATATGCAATGGCAGCATGATGTGCACAAGTTCACCAAATGCACTTGGACACAATTATTTGGTCTCAAACAGAACCTCCCTGGGCCCAAGCGATAGTCTGGGTGTAGGTCTGTGGTTTGCTCCTCATCTTTGCTCCTGCAATAGGGTACACTTGGCAGTTTCTGAATATAAACACGCCCCACATCAACTGCTCACACACACACACTCTAAAAAACAAACATATTTAAAAAGACTGTTCCCAGAGGCAAAGTAACACACTATGGAACAGAACTCATGGAGCATTTCCCAGATTAGAAGTTTTCACTACAGTTGAGGTGAACTAACTGATCTTGTTGAGGAACTCCCTTAGGCCTGACGGAGAAAGTAAATCAAGGTCTCTCCTCATGTTGCAACACAAGTATTTGCTGTAACTTTCAGAAAATATGCAGACTAACATGGTGATAAATTAAAAAATAAATTTAAAAACTGTTTTAAAACTACAGTTACAATTTGTTACCAAATAAAGATAAGCCCTTGTAAGCGTAATGTAGAATTTAGTGCTGCTACACCCCATGAATACCTTGTTTCTGTAGCCAAAGGTAACTAGCAAGTTAGAACCGCAACTAGCAATAAAAATCAAGTGTCATATGAACATGTCGCACACCCTCTGTAGTCGCCAGTGAAAACTGGGGAGACCAGCCAATTTTTATTTTCTGCATTTTCATAACCCGTTGTATCCACACACTTAATTCTCCAGCACTATCTGACCAACTCTCTGATTTTCTCTTAAGTAGTCCAGTAAACAGCTGCTCAGTGGCTAGAAGAGTATTTTGTTACCCATCTCTTGCCTTAAAAGAAAGAAGCATTCTTGGCTATAAATCACTATAACTCACCATAACTCACCTACCAGCAGATTTGTTGTATGCAAATCTCAAAAGCACAGCCTGCCTGTACCAGGGAAACACTGCATGCTTCACATATTTCAGCAATCCTATCACATGGCACATCAGGATGAAGGGAAAGATATCTCCATGAAAATATTCTAACCAGAGGGGAAAAAAGTTCAGGTTACAAACATCAAGTTTTCTACTTGAGAGACTCCACATTCTTAATTTTACTTTGGGGGGGGGGAAGAGCAATTTTATAGAAAATTTCCTACATATTTTCCCTGTATGTCCTATTCAAACCTACCATCAACAACAACACAAAAATTCAATCCAAGCTGTATAATTTTCATGTGCTATATTTTTCTGCAGGTTTCATGGCTTCTTTATCTGCTGGAGGCAGACCTTTGGAAAAAGTGAAGCCAAACCCATGGCACCACTAAGTACTACTGCTAATAATTATTAACATCACCAGTAGTGTGCAACAATCCCGAAGTACCTCATGTGCCACTGGACCTAAATTATCACTTCACTATTCTTACACCCAAAGCAAAGTCTTCAGTATCACAACAGGAGAACAGAAGCAGCAGTCACCGCAGAACACTTGCTATCCACTGAAAGAAAACAGTTTCAAACAGCTTAACCAGAACACACCCAGAAACAATAAATAAATGCTCCGTTGTAGTGTGTCTTCTGAAATAAATCCTTCCTGGACAGATAATTTATCTATGAACTGGACAGAACAGCCAGGTAACACCGATTATTAAATACTCTTAGAATTAAGAACTTAGATCACAGCCCTGTAGCTGTGGCCAATTGCAGGGTTCAGGAACAGCAGCAAAATTACTGGGAGTACTGCACATCACATAAGAAACCATACTTTTCTGAACCACAAAGGGAATATTCATAGCCTGCAAATATAATACAAGCAAAGATCAACCCACATCTTCAAACCTGTTTACAAAACAAGATCCCAAAAAGGACAAAGGAGCAGGAAGCTTTACAGAGCTGTTGTCTGTCTCCTGGGATCAACCTATGGAAAGGATTTCATGGCCAGCATGGGGACAGTCTGGCATGTGCTCTAACAGGAGCTCACAGACCACTCTGGCAAGTGGAAGTTTAATTTATGTAAGAAATCAGTTTTTAAAGTGGTAACTCTCCTATGACATGAAAAGAAATTGAAGATATCCAAGAAAAAACCTGTTAATGCAGTGATAAAATGGAGGGGGAGACTGGGAAACATTTATAACTTCGCTTCCTCACGATGTCAATTCTTTAGAGACACATTCAATGACAGCTGACCATGACTTGCAGTTATGTAAGAAGTCTGAATACCAAATGAAACCTTGTTAAGAAGAAACCATATTAAAAACATCAAGACAAGAAGGCTGAAGGTCACATTTCTTGTCCACACACAGTATTTGAGTTACTTTATTTTGAGGAGTTCAGTGCTATGTGGAGTGACAGAACTTCTCCGTAAAGACAAAGCCAAATAGTTTCAAGAGAAATGTTTTAATTGTAACTTGACAATAATTAGGTTTTAAAAATATTTTTATTTTGCTCTATTTATTTTCAACTGAAACAGACATTTATTTTGCTTACACAGTATTTAGTTTGCTGCAGACAAAAAAACGTGATCAGTATTTTTCCAAAATGAACGATGTTTATTTGGGTTGGCAGCAGGGAGAGCTTTTTTTTCAGAGTCACATCCATGCCCTGCCACCTGTGGCAAGAGGCTTGTTTTGCAACAGAGCAGTGCTAAATTGTGGATGAGCACTGGAAAATTTAATTAAAACTCACTTCAAAACCAACACATCCTGTAAGCGTCTCAGGAAATCTATAGGTTCATCATTAAATTCATTAGCGAGTTTATAAAATCCAGAAACAAAAAAAAAAAATCTGTTCAAATATGCATGAACACACTTACAAAAAGCAACCACCCCCAGTAATGCAAATTCTCTTGGACCTCGTGCATTGTGGCAAGGCCCCCGGAGTAAGGCAAACACGAACCACCATCTGTTATTTTTGTCTGCAAAGCAGCGACTTCCCCCCTGATGAATCTTTGATAGCAGCCAAGCAATGGCAGCAACTGCTGTGGCAGGAACTGACAGCCAGCAGCCCCAGCCTCCCTCTCTCTTTTCACTCATCCTGCATGTTAAATGGCTGCTTCCAACCCAGGAGTAGCTCTTTACATATTAAATCCAAATATGCCTTTTCTGCACTTTCATTTAAATTATGGCAAATGAAGGGAAGTGTCAGGGAGCAAGTGAAGGGAAAAAAGAAAGAAAAAGAGTCGGAGAATGAAGAACCCCTCAGGGAGCATTCATGGTGCCAAAGAGATACTCATTTTCGAGCACCATCTGTCAAGAGCTACTTGGAGTTTTTACTTTCTTTCTCTATCTTAATACCCTCCCCCAGGTTTTACCATCTCACTTGCTATATCAAGTGGCAAAAAACTCTAGGGCTCACAGGAAAAAAAAACAAACAAACGAAAAAAAACCCACACACACCAAAAAAAAAAAAAAAAAAACACAAACCAAAACCACCAAACCCACTTGGCCTCTGTTCATCTCAGTGGCAAAAATGTGACTTCGGGACAGCCTGAACTAAGTGAAAGTCAACATTAGGCTCCAATTAGGCGTGGTGTAGATGCAGAGGAGGCTTTGTGTATAATGGCCTTGTAGCTTCTTTTGGCACTTCTGGAATACAAGTTTTAAGACAGCAAACAAATCTGAGGTTTGCCCCAAACGCATAGGTGAGGCCAGCAGCTCAACTCCACCCCCTGTCCCATCCAGCTGCTGGGAAGTAGCGCTGGACCAACCTCCACAGCAGCACAGTTGCAAACCAGAGGAGATCAGGTTAGCTTGCTCTGCACCACTGGAATGTTTTGACACCTTCTATCATTTTATTTAAATTGACTTTCCACTCAGAGCAACTTAGCAGCAGAGACATTTTGTAACTTAGAGGAAAGCAATATTACCCTAACAGTAGTTTGTGCAGAAAATTTAGAGTGGAATGCAAATATTTGAAGACTTACTATTTTTTGTATGCCCTATCTAAATCATCCCTATAGAGAATATAATAATCATGAGAGATCACAGGTTGTTGGCCCTAAGGAGCAATCTATTTATCAGAAGCAGTGGAGACAGCAAGTCCAGGATGGTTCTAAACCAGGAAATCCTATATTGGCAGAAAGGCTGACTGTGAAAACAGCAGGTGTGTTTTGCCAGAGTCTAACCCTTTTCCCATTTGATTTCTTCATTTTTTTTTGGTAAACACAATTGGGGTTGACAACACAAATCCTTCCTCAGGCTGCTAGTAATTTGGGTCCAAGATTGACATCAAGGAAGCTTCAAAGTTTGCTCTCTCAGCCACTTTCTCCTAAAGGTTCTACTGAGAAATATTGCCAACAATGCATCAGAACTAGCACATTTCACCCGAAAGATTCTTACCTGGTTAGCCACAGGTGCATAAGAAGTTTTCCCTGTCAAGTTTAATTGGAAGATACCACAGTTCAAAACCATAAATCCAGATCAAAATAAAATATTTCCAATGCAGATTTTTAAAATAACATAGACATTTTATTTGTCAGCTTACCTTTTAGCTTTAAAATGGACTTTCTTTTGCACCTTTGTTATTAAATACTAGAATCAGACAGCTTACATTTACCTGCAAAAATTCAGACTGCTTTTTTTAATCCAGTGTGAAGAAGAATATCCAAACAGATTTGATCGTAAAAAAAAAAAAAAGCCAGAATAGTTGCTAGCATTAAGCATCAAACCTGACCTTTCAGAGGCAAGACTGAACTTCATCTTCCAACTCTTTTGTCATTTCTGATTTCACCAATTCATTTTCTCAGGTATTACAGATTTCTGGCCCTTCAGCAATGTTACTATCCTTTTCACGAAGGATTTAGTCCACTCATAGCATTGTTGTATAAAACAAGTCCAAGATACGAGACAACTGCCTACTTTGCACTACTGCTCACCTTAAAACATTCTTTATTCAGTGAACCAGAACGACCTGTGGGAATATATCAGGATGCCAGGTCAGCAAGATGCTGAATGAGATACTGCAACACCCAAAGACCGTTAAGCATCAGAATAGTTTTGCCAACTTCAGTGATATCATTCAAGACGAGGGGGATGTGCAAGCACTATGCCAAAGCCCACGCATGATTTTCAATGCACTGTCACATTCATAAACAGCTTTCCTCTAAAGCCTATCATCAGAGGTGGAGAACACTTATTTCCAAAACAAATGTTTCTAAGAAATTCTGAAGGTAAGAACACAGTAAACTCCTATACCCAGTGGGAGATAAAAGAAACCTTCAAATATTTTTATCAGCAGTCTACTTGCCTAGTCAGGAGCTTGATGTATTATGGGAAATAGTCAAAATAAGTAATACCAAAATTAAGCCAACAGAGTGATGTGAAAAGCTACACAATAAAGATATTCAATCGCATACTGTAACAGTGATTCAGAGTTCTTCAGAGACAGCATCTCATACTATGTCAGTGATTACTTGCTTATGTCACATCTTCCCCAGATACACAACAAAGTTTCTCTTTCCTTCTTTCAGAACATGCCAAGGACAAAAAAATTTCATCACCACCATCAGACATTGGGCCCTATCTGTTGCTACTTAATAAAGACTGTACAGAGAATCTGTGTTTACTTTGGGATCTGTAGAAGAAAAACAGGTGTGAAAGAATATTTGGAAACTATTAGGTTAATGACAGTTGCAGGTTAGAGACGGCATCAGTCCAGTTCTGATCACTACAGTAGCTTCTTCTTCAAACATATTTATTTTTGTCCCTTGGCACAAAGAGCCCTAATTTTTCAGGAATATTTATTTTGTTTTAATTGTCATACTAAAACACCTCTTAAACAATTACTGTTTACAATAAGCATTGAGGTTAAGGTTTAGCTCCCTGGACATTTCACCTCAGGGCTGGGATGCAGAATTAGAAGGAATACAGTCTGTTCGCACCAACCTTCTTAGCTGTTTTACCTGCTTCCACCTGTCTTGCCTCATCTGAGCAAGTTCACTGGCACACTTGTATAGTCAGTAGCCTAAGAGGTTCCTACAGTCAGTTGGGAATCCAAGTATTACCCATTCATGGGAAAAAATAAATAATAATAACAACAACAACTACCAAAATTTCAGCTGGTAGCAAGTATCTCAAGTACTTAAAACAATAACCAAGAACATATTGAAGTGATCATAAATAATCATAATGCAATTATCTAACCTGGCAACCAGCCAAATGCTTGCAAGGGGTTCCAGAGTCACATCAAAATCCCTGTACTGGTAGGATTGCTTCATTTCATTCATTCAACAAGTAATAAGATATGGCCTCAGGTTGCACCAGGGGAGGATGTTTGGATTAGATATTAGGGAAAATTTCTTAACCAAAAGGGTTAAGTATTCGAACAGGGTACCCAGTGAAGTGGTTGAGTCACCGTCCCTGGAGATACTTAGAAAAAAAAATAATATAAGATTAATAATTATCTAGATGTAGCATTTGGGAGCCTGGTTTAATGGTGGACTTGGGATCATCAGGTTTAGAGCTGGACTGAATCTTAAAGGACTTTTCCAGCCTAAACAATTCTATGACTTACAAGACATTCTTTAAAACAGCAAATAATTCAGAGGTATCACAGATGCATTTTTATGTATCGATTTTATCAGGTTTCACAAGCATTCTTAGGTCAAAAGTATCTCAAGCGGTAAATATTGTTTATCTTCACAATGTATCATATGAACCAGAAAATCTTGCAGCTTGTGAGGTTTTGCAAAAGTAAACATCTGCACCACAAACCTCATAAATTTGTTTAAAATGGGAGTACAGTTTGGTGCTCTTCACCTCTTCACTCCGAGACAATCATTTATTCTCCAAAAGTACACGTTATGGTATAAGAAGCAAACGGTTGACAGATGGCATTAAACCACCACAGTCCCATAATTGAGGTTTATATTCATACACCCCTGCCAGTTCGCGATCTAATTGCCAATAAAACAATACCATGATATCCCCACATCCAATACTATAATTTTTTGAAGTTACACTTGAATCTACTAGTAAATTCTGTTCTCCCAGAGTAAAAATTTTTCTCCATTCCATTCTGACACAGGAGCATAAATGCACGTACAGTGGTTCAGTTCTGAAGAAGAACTTACCTCTCATCCCCAAAGTGCTCTCACAGAGTTACTGCCAGTGCCAGCATGAAAAAGCTAAAGACTTGTGTGTTTGGTTGCAGCACTTAGGTGTTTTCACAATCTCTTATGAAAACGCAGAATGCTACAACTGCCACAGTAAGCACTGTTTTCATAGAAGATCCAAGGAAATGGGGAGTAAAATAAGCCAGGTTTGCTGTAGTAATTCTTCCTGCAGGCCACAAATTCAGATGACTTCCACAGAACAAGCATCTACTTCTGATTTATCAGACAACAATCATCACAATCTGAAGCGGAAAAAATGGGAAGCTAATTCTGTATGCAGCTGCTTTTAACTGGAGATACAGATATATCAAAGGTAGGAACAACTTTGTTTTGAAGATAATGGTGACAGTGGCCAATTGTATCTACTACTACAGGCTGCATTGACCTCCCCTTGTTCAGCAGTGATCCCTAGGTATCGAGCAACTTCTCGAAACTCATGCACTGATGCTGGAAGCCTTCATGCAAAAACTTGGGTTTTCACTACCCTTAGATTTTAGTCAGATAGATTTTGCCAAAGAACTGAGATGTTAGTCATTGCTTATAGGACTAGGTTCTATGTAAGTTCAAGTGTGTGTATATTTATGTTTACTGCACAAATGTGTATAGACCAAAATTCAGGGAGACCAACATTCAGACATACAAATTCACTGCACCTATTCATTATGCATAAGCATACAGAGAACCCAGGGGGAGGTGTTTCACCCATTGCTCAGGTGTAGTCACCTCACAGTTGGACTGCAGGTTTGTTTTCTTTTCAGGCAGACAGACAATAGCATGACGAATGCCATTTGGATCAGAGAACAGAAGCAATATCAATGGATAATTGCTGGAGAATTATTTAGGCTGCTGTAGAAGTCATTGTTTAATGACGGGTAGTTTTTCCAACGAGTTCACATACATTTAGGTTAGCCATTCTATTCAAAGATCTGCTAATAAAAAGGATTTGCTGAATTGTTTATGCCTGCATCAATACAATTGATCACCACAGCTTCCCTGAAATTGATCCATTTTGATTGCCTGAGAATTACTTTTAGTTTGAGCTTTCAGGTAAATTATATGAAAAGGACACACTTTCCCTGGCTATGTCATGGTGAAAGCAGGAGGTTTTAGCTGGTCACTTAAAGTCTGCTAGAAAATAGGTCTGATAAAGATGTAAAGAGTGAAGCCAATTCCAGTTTTATATATTATCTGTAAGATTAAAACAAGAACAAATACATGTGGACACACATGTAGAGTAAGATAAACACATAAGTCTGTGACACTACACAAGCTCTAGACGTTTCCAGGTCATGGTGCTACCTTGCAGCCTGCGAGCTTGATTTTGACAAGGCAGATTCACTCATGCCTCATACCCTGGGCTCGCAACCTGGCCTGAGCTGTAACAGAAGCTTGCCCTCAAAAGCCCATCATGAGACTCAAGACATCACTTGATGCAATGGTGAGCTCTCAGATGCTAAGAGGAGTAGGTCTGTGAGGAGTTAGACGAGCTGGTAGTTGATGGGCAGGGCACACCACACTAACAGCCCTTCTGAGGCTACTCAGGACACCCACAATCTGGTTACTGGTTATTCAGCTGCGTCCCATTCTGACAACAGAAATTTAAAGAGTCACAGAGAAAAATAAAAATCCAGGATGACGAAAGACCTTGTATTTGAATGATAGTGAAGGTAGTGACGGGTATGCCTTGAAAAACTGACATATTCACTCCAAAGACATATTGCTGGATTTAGTTATTTCCCAAAGGGAAGGTCAGAGAGAAATTACAGGAAAGACTAATGACAGTTTGAAGGAAAGAGGAAGCTGCAGGATGTCAAATAGAAGGTAACAGAGCAGGAAGGCCAATTGACAGTGGCATCACAGGCTTGGAGACAAAAAGACTTAGTCAAATACAGGGAAAGAAAAAAGAAATCTATAAATAGAGCACCTGAATTTCTTCTGCTACCTGTCCAATGCATGGCAAAACACATATGTAAAAAGCATGCATAAAAGCAGGTAAAAGATGAAGGTGGTATTCCTCATGTAGCAAAGAAAGAGGAAGGAAAGTCATCAGGAAAGAAAAATTTCATTTTTAAAACTAGAAGTGACACCGTTCTGCCAAGTACAGTATTTCCATGTCCTTCCCATATCAAAACCGAATATTTCAGGTATGTTTAACATGCACCACAGCAGGATGTCATGTTCTCAGGTTTCATGTAATAGCGAACCATG
The DNA here is from genome assembly GCA_013398155.1 of Pedionomus torquatus. Classification (NCBI taxonomy): domain Eukaryota; kingdom Metazoa; phylum Chordata; class Aves; order Charadriiformes; family Pedionomidae; genus Pedionomus; species Pedionomus torquatus. Next base: position 569,745 of record VZRU01007635.1, read on the forward strand.
ACCTCGCAAAGCAAGTTCTACCAATTCACCCTCGTGCCAGAGCTGCCAAGTCTTGTTCATTTCCTGAAGCTAATAAGGCAATAAAAAGTGTTTCTGACAAGTCATGTCAGAGAGAGGGAAGTCTAAATGCCTAGTCTAAGACTTGTGTGTTCTAACCTTTCTGGACAACACAAAGGTTAATCACAGGACAAAATTTATCTAAGCAGTATCTAATAGTCGGGTGTTCGGTTTTGAGGACAACATGGACATGTCCCTTTCAGCATACACAATCCTGGTTCTGCACAACTAAACATGACAGAAAAAGGTATTTCTCTTTCCATTCTAAGTTCCTATGTGACCCTACCATCAAGAAAAAAGAAAATTGTTCTTTCAAAATGTTGTAGTCTTCTAGTTATAAGACAGGTTACATTTTGTGGTGATCTTAATGATGAAAGTTTCAAGGCCCAAAACCATTATTAGGACACGGCTTGCTAATATCAAGAATGAAGTACTTGCCCTTTATTTTAGAAATCATTATATCCATCACTTACCATTATAAAAGTAATTTCTATTGTAACTTGCCTAAAGATTAGACAGTCTTTGGGCAAAGCAACAAGCTTATTGCATAACAGCCGATTCTCACTCCACCTGGGGTCTCCTCAGAAAATTCATGTGGCTACATTTCAGCCATCCTACCATAAATCAGCCTGAAGGGATCATTTTTAATGATTTTTACAGTTTCTCCGTGAAAAGACACTGCTTTCCTCAGCAGCATTCTCACTTGAATATTCACAACTAGTGAATAAAGTGAAGGACTTCCTTGAACAGGGACATCATTGCACAGTTCTAGTATCACATCATTTCATCCAAATACCTTCACAAAGCAAAAAAATCCCTGTTAGCAACACAGGTGTAAAACTGAAAGGGAATGCCAAGGTTAAGTGCTATGCCAGTCTCCACATTTGTGACTAATGACCTCAAATAATAAAGACCAATTAAGTCTGCACCATTTTCCCATTTCCTATTAGGAAGTTTTCAAGTTCCCACCAAGTCCTTTTGCGTATTTTTTAAAATTATATGAAACTTCTTCAGTAAATATCTAGTAACAAATATCTTAGGGATATTTGATGAAATTCAAACCCCGTTTCTCCTTGTGAGATCAGCAGCCAAACTTCTACTGGCTTCAGAACAGCAGAAGTATGTCTCAAGCTGTTCTGAACTCACTTGCACTGGTCCTGCCACCAGATTTATTGGAGCATCAATAAATCTGTACATGATTTAGTGTGCATTTTATGCTGCTCTCGTTTTGTCATGTGGCTTACATTGCCACAAGGCAGTTTGGTTTTCACAACCTGAAGTGTCTAGATATTGGTATAATCATCTCACAGTGTGCAGGATGAACTAAACTTTCACCGTCAAGCAGACTGATTTTTTGTTAAGAAATGCTTTCTTGTTAAGGAAATGGCTGCAACAACAAACAGCCAGGTCACTATCAGTGGGTGCCACTGAAGACTCAGTGGCAGCAAGAAATGAATGCAAATGAAGAGAGACAAGCAAAAATTAAGAGTATCAGGTAGTCCTACAGCCACCACATGAGCTCCTACAGCTCTATCTAGTGCTAATTGTCATTCAATTCCCCATAGCATTCTAAAACCTAGATGATCAGATAATAAGAGGTTGAGTGGTATGCATAACATCAAGCTGATTAAATTTGTTTACTGATAATTCTTTCAGGTTCCCATGAATATCATGTAATTTTCAAGGTTTATTTCAAACAGATTTTATGTAATGTATTATTGACAACATCCTCATGGACCATTTCTACAATGTCATTCAGGATAATTATTTCACAACAGATTTTCAGAGTCCCTGATTCCTGTTGGGATTCGCTTTTGCATAAATTACAGAGCAGAATATTTAATCAGTGTCCCCATTAGAAGCCTATAGATTATTTTTAGGAATAAGGAATGAGAGAATGGAGAGATTTCAGAAGGGGCAAGGAGAAAGGAATATTTGTATGATTGCCGCATGAATGTTTTCCTCAGTAATATTTTCTAAACTACAGCAAAGCTAAATGTTGTCCTGCAGCTTCTTTGCCTTTTTTAGCAATACACTGGCATTAATCTTTTGACTCCATTAAATTAAAAATTAATGTTAACGAATCACATAACGTGGAGTTAAAAACAATTAACATTTAAACCACATACTCCTTAAGGTTGCTCAAAAAAAGATTAATTAGCCCCTCTAATAATGCCATAACAATGATAAATCCAAGGATTATGACTACGGGAATTTTGTATCTATTTTAATATCTACATACACAGATAAAAACTGTACAATCACTCATCTCCTAAAAAATGACAAATCCATATACTTCAAACTACATTTGTTTCTGTATGTTACACATTCTATAACCTAAACATCAGAACAGCGTACCACACTCGCTGCTTACAAAACCGCTTCAGTCCACTTAAGGATCAAAAATGACCAAATAACACATTTTCACCACTGTCTCTCAGAGGACCACAGCATGCAGCTGAGAAAAAAACCCAACCAACCACCCACAAAACCAATAATGCTGAATTTCTAAGTCATCTGCTTAAAACACCTCATCTGCCCACAATCTTTTCACTGCTCTTGATATATATCCAGATTTGAAATACATCAGAAAATGCTTTATCCTCCTAGTGCTTTGAACAGGTGTTAAATCCGCCCTCCTAGCTGAGCACATGCACCATTCTAGATGTTCTTTATATCAAACTGGAGCAGAGCCTGCATGGCACGAGTTTCACAGCCAATACTATCAGTTTCCTACCCTAGCATTTTGCACCAATAAGTACTTAAGCAAATAGGATCAAAACTTCAGGTTTTCTGCAGGGATCAACTCTCTAAAGTGCTGATCCAAAGCCTAATGAAGCCAGTAGAGCCCTCTTCATTCAACTAGAAGCTGCTTATTGTTTTATTCATCTTTATTGCAGCTACCAAGCCAAAGTGACACTGGGTCCAGGTTTACAGTCAGGCACAGCTACAGCTACAGCTGTGCCTGCACCCATCGCCCCACTTCAGGAGCTTTAAGGCCAGCCAAAGCTTTGGAAATAGTATTCCCTTACCTGACAGCCACAGCCTTGCTGCACTCACATAAAAGCCTCTTGAGTCAAAGCCCAACAAAAATCAAGTTAATTCCCCAGTGGAAAATCTAACCTGTTCCCCAGGCCCAACATCAGAAGTGCAAGAATCTTCACTCCACAGTTCATTTCACAGTTGTTTGAGTAAAATCTTGGGAAATCCTTAGCAAGGAAATATTTCTGTTTGGGTCATGAAGACAAAAAATATGCTTCATTCATATGCAAAGTGACAGTAATTGCAAGAAGAAATTATGTTGTAGAGTCCCCAGTATTCAAATTACAATGGGATACCTGCAATTTCACTCCATTTTTATTTCAAACGTGAGGATTTGTTTAAGACAACCAGCATAAAAAAAAAAATAAACAGCCACAAAAAAAAAACCCACAAAGAACACCTATAAAAGTGATAGGGTTACAGTAACAAAAAATAAGGACAAAGAAATTATCAAGAATTGTGAGAGCAAATGACAGGCATTACTGTTTATGATGGAAACCTTTATGGAAGACAACTCTTATCAGACTCTTCCTCAGAAATTAACACCACAGAACATGACTATACTAATCAAATCTGTCTCCTGAATGCCACTGTTTCAGTAGAGGCAGACATCTAAAAAGCTAGAAAACAAGAATAATCAATGTTTTTCCCCATGTTCACATATCTGTTAGAAGGTTTTTAAACACATTTCATGTATCTCTACCAACTTCTGTTATTCTCTGTAGGGATATAGTAGCAATACCTCATAGAAGATAATTAGAAAGCTGTGCACACAAAAATAGAATGTATGCAAGCTGAGAGAGAGAGAGAAGGTGGAAGAAAAAATTAGCATTAGCAATTTATAAATAATACGGTATGAAACCAGGTAGCATTCCCCCATGAATTAGTTTAAAATTCACCACATCGGTTTTTGTTGTGTTTTCTTCGGAGTATATACTTGTGTATGAAATCAAGTGCCATTTAAAACCAGATAATACAGATTTGAATTTAACTGAGACAGAACTGACTGAACTTGCTCTTTCTGCTAGACCATGAAACCTGAAAGGTAATTTCTACTCCTAACAGCAGATGCTTTGCAATACCTTTTCAAGTTGATTTTCTCTTCCCCGACTCCCCAAGCACTTGTGTTAGATATAACCCTATTTCCATAATTTTAAAAAGTTTTTTTTAGAGTTGGACAAACTTAAGAGTCTTCAGCTTAATTGCACGCGTGAGTGCACAGCAGAATGATTTCCAGTTAAAAAAAACCCACACATCTTTAAATTCTATGCCCTTACTGTGGGCTCTGTTCCAGCAGCGGTTGGAGATCAGAAAAAAAGCCAGTTCCTCCTCACTCTCTTGCAATGTACAGCTAATGTGACTTTCACACACACACCATAATGGAACATGCAGCTGGCAATTGGTGACTAATAAGCCCAGTAGCCATACCATGATTTCTGCCTACTTTTCACTGTCATCTACCAGCCTGCAAGGTCACAACCTGCTTTAGGATTAAAGCTGCCCAAGGGATACCAGTCCTGAGGACACAAAGTTTGGGGGTGAGGAAGAAGAGTTTGGAAAGATGCAGAGCCTAGGAGATGGGGCAAGGCTCACCATGGAGGAGAGTTTGTGTTCTCCTCCCAGCTGACACAATTACCTGCAGAAAATCATTTTAACTTTTATTTTACACCCATATTTCTGCTCCACATCAGTTGACAAACACAAGAATTAGAACTAGGGGGCTGGACAGGGATAGTTCACATATCATCCAGCTAAAGGCAATTCAGCAGGTTTTAGCCTTTCAGTATCATCCCTGTCAGGGGGAACATGATAGATAAATCCAATAATGAGATAACAACAGCGATGCTGGCTTTCCAAGTCACAACCAGCAGCAGCAGTGAAAGAACAGGGCTGAATATCAGGCTTAGCCTCTTCAGGGATGAATTCCTACTGCAACTCCTCATCCTGAAATATCAGTGCTTCCAAGATACAAATATCTACAGCATATTTATTCATTTGCTTGTCCTGACTGGGTTTTTTCAGAGAAAAACACTTATCTTTCCAGGCTCCCTTGATACCTGCTTTTTTTCAGCTTTATTTACCTAAATTTTTTTTAAACTCATGAATTCTAGTGGGTTTACCATAGCAAGCTCACAGTTAATAACTTAAGAGGAAGGCAGAAGTTAATGAAAGGAAGCAGATCTTGAAGGAGAGAGGAAAGGACCTAAATTAAAACACTGGATCAGGCACCAGCTTTTCCTGTGGCCCTGCACAAGCCACAATCTCTTTCTGTCCCTGCTCTGTACCAGCAAGATCATTAGCTGAATAAATGATAGTTAAAAACCCATTAAGAAAAGTCAGATTTACTAGGTTTGATCAATTAGGTTTTCCAAGTGCAAAAAGACCTAACTTACAAGCCTTAAGGAGGAAGCTCCTTACACCGAATGTATTAAGTAATTTATGATCTCTCCCTTCGTTTTCCAATCCCTTCTTTAAATGCACAGGTTTGGGGAGGCAGAGGGGAGGGCAGAGGGAACAAGTTATGCTTTCAGATATTCACAGCAAGGGTTGTCTTCTTGTTTTCAATTTTAATTAACTTCATTTATTTCATTTCTTCTTTCATAACCTCGAACTCTGAGCGGGGAAATGAAAAGCAAGATGGATCCTGCTAGATAAACACAACTTCTTTTCATACTGCTGATTCGGCTCTTTTTCCCAGGGTTCATACCAAGGCTGGGGTGGTACGGCTGGCTGTAACCACTCAAGCTCAACAGCCCAGTGGGACCAATTACTGCATTTACAGTAAAACATGCAAGGAAATGTATCTCCCTATCTCCATATAGCCAAGTTTACTGAAGGATAACCTACTACATTACACAGATTAATACTCCAGTGAGTAAATTAATCCTTAGAATTTCACTCACTACTTGTGGCTTATAAATTTTAATTGGCTCTAAACTGCCACAAGAATTTATGGGAATGTATATTGATGAAGTAGAAGGCATCAGAAATTACTCTATTAATGCTCAGAGATAAGATAACAGGGTATGTAGGGATCACTTTATAAACATATATAAATGTTCACAAAGCATGATCCAAACTTGGTTTTGAGGTGCATCACCATAACTTATATATAACGCCACTGAGAAGAACAGCAGTAGCATCAGATGAGACCAAAATACAGTTTCAGAAAGTGAAGTATTCCCATTTTATAAACAGACCAGATCCAAAGCTGAAGGGTAAGCTGTGCTTGCGCTATTTCTGATTGTACTGTTATTGATCACAGCCAATCAATACTACAACAATCAGAACAGCTTTCTCATATGCTAACACCCTGGTACACCATACTGGTGGGTATTTCTACAACAGTGAAATATGGCAGCAGACTTTTAAAGGAATTAGAAATGCTTAATGCTACAAACTGGCATCTTGAGGAAATCATACACATGCAGAAAGTGTTGTCATCCGGACAAAATCTCTCCTCTGATATATAATTGCTTACAAAGATTCAATTCACTGGTTGAACCTTCCAACACCCCATCAGGATAAAACTAGATCACTGAAATACAACAAGGACAGTCTAAAACGTCCTTTTTTTTATAAACAATTTACCATAATACATTTTATTTATCCTGAAATATAACAGTAAGTATTTGAACATCAGAAACAGCAAGCATTCTACTACTGCCTGTGACAGCAGGGGCATCCACTACACACTCTCCATCTTCACGAAATACAGCATGAGTTAGCAAAGTAGAGAATCAGAGAATTGTCTTGCTTTGAAATAATTAAGACTTCTCAAACCCAGTAACACAAAAGGCCAAGCCTATCTCCTTTCTCCTGAAAGCCAGGAATTAAAATTGCCATCCAAGGACCACCTCCCATCCTTGCACTGCAGGTCTGCAATTTTTCAGTTAACATGCATGAAACACACAAGTAATTCTGACACCATATTAATCAATTTGGTATACTATAAGTGTAAAGAACACATGATATAGCAAGAAGTTACCTCTTCATATTTATTTCCACAGCTACCCAATACTTCGAACAAACAGGTCTAAGATGCTTCACAAATTGCTTCAGCTTCCTATAGTTATCTATTTGGGATGTCCCATCCGGCGTCATTAGCAGCGATGCTACTGAGCAGAAGGCAGCAGCCCTCAGGCTAAAATAGTCCCTTTTGTCTTTTACATCGTAAGGGTGGATCACTGAATTGCCTCAGCAATTATTTCAGAAGAAAAATATCTGTTGTATCCCATGCTCACTTTGCCTTTCAGGCCACACTTTCAAGCTCTCTGAACAGACCCCTGTATTTGTTATAGCTCCTGACCACAACTATAGCCCCTGTGACTATATTACATTCAAGAGATAAACCAACACCAATCTTTAGAAGCCTTTGATAGCTACTATCACTTGAGCAAACTGAGACTAGAAAACAGCATAAGTTTCCTTTGTGGCAAACTCCTTACAACCAGAAGTACAATTATCTTTTGGCAGACTTCAGAATGCCTTGGAATTCACACCACCTCCAAAAGTTATAGGAGCACAACTGAAAAGGGGATGCGGTCAGAGTTTTACAGTCACATATGCATCGAGCTACATAACCCTATACATCCTTATTTTGCGCCCTACCACTACAGGTGGCATCACCAAAGCACAGCTTAAGAGAACAAAAGCTAAATAGTCTCCAAACTGTAGGATATTGCATCCAAAATTAACACAGACTGAGTAAACCAAAAAAGATTTTGCTTACATAGTTTCTAGACTGGCTGCAAATATTCATTGAACTAGAAAACACCTTTCAATAAAGCCATCTTTGGGTTAAAAACTACAAAGCTAATAAGTGAAAGCAATTAGGAAAAAAGTACTTAGAAGTAAACAGATTTTTTTAATAATGTATTTTCTTTATCTACTTAACCACATATTACTTTTTTTCCCCATCTTCTCTTTTGTTTTTGACACAATAAAGGGCAACTTCAAGTTCAGAGACAAAATAAACCAGTTTGGTTTTTTTTCCATTAAAAACAAAGCTCTACTTCAATTGACACTATTTCACTCACACATTTAACTTCTTGCTCTGCCTTTTAAGCATTTTAGATAGTCAAGAAACAGTAACAAAGCTCCAGCAATCTCAAACAGAAACCCCAACGCTGTCCCACCTTTATCTGAGCTCAAGCCTTCTTAAGGCTGCTCTCCTTAAATTTCAGGTTAAACTGATCATCTCCAGAGCATTCAGATACATCTCAGTAAAAAACTTACTTTTCTACACTCTTATCCAGCAGAAACAAGGTTGTGAGTGTTCAGCCACCTGCTCATGATCCTGCTTTCTCTGGGTTTTCAGACTCTGAGCAGCCACCAAGGAAAAAAACCACACTCCTAGGCTGGCAGGAGAAAAAGCGCCCCACCTGACCCATCTCTGATGAAAAACAGCTGTTGTACCACTGACACCTCAGAAATGAGCATCAGCTGGGCCTAATACAGAATCAGTACCTGCAGCTGGGTTTAGATACAGCCCTTCATATCAGGGGTAATGCCAGCCACCCTATAAGCCTGTTTCACCTGCCAGAAGGAGTCTTTTGATAGACTTCCCACTTTTTCTCCACAGAATAAATAGGGAGGAAAAAGGGGCAATTGAATTTGTTGCTCTGTATTTTAGGAAGCTGCCTAACTTACTTCAGTTACGTATAATGCTCTTTTTTTCTTATTGTTTCTATTCATAGTTCATTTATGAACCGACAGAACAATGAATAATAGTTTTTAATTGGAAGAGGGGAGATTTACATTAAATACTAAGAAGAAATTCTTTACTATAAGGTGGTGAGGCACTGGAACAGGTTGCCCAGAGAAGCTGTGTATGCCCCATCCCTGGAACTGTTCAAGGCTTGGCTGGAAGGGTCTTTAAGGAGCAATGTGGTGAGGGCATGAGGTAACAGCCATTGCTGAAGGGGGTGTTTCCCAGGTGAGTGTGAGGAGAGGAACAAGGAGAGGATGAGCAAGCAGGGTAGACTAGAAGGCCTCATTCTCCTAAGAAAACAGAGATGGTCTCTGCTTGGTCTAAAAGAACATGGTGACCCAGACATGCAACCATTCAGGTGATGAGCTGTGTGGAATGTCTGAGTCTGTCAGCCTTGCAGGAGAACAGCAAAGATAGTACCTACGTGTGCTGTAACCAGCCAAATGATCCGCTCAGCCTCTTGGCTGAGCCTAAGGTTGGAAGCGGAAACATTGATGGCCATATGAGAGTGTGAAAGGAAAATAGGTTGGTGGAGCCATACCCTGCCTATAAGGAATAGTGTGGCCAGCAGGAGTAGGGAAGTGACGGTGCCTCTGTACTGGGCACTGGTGAGATCTCACTTCTAGTGATGTGTTCAGTTCTCAGCCCCTCGCTACAAGGAGGGCATTGAAGTGCTAGAATGTGTCTAGAGGAGAGCCACCAAGCTGGTGAGGGGTCTAGAGTAGAAGTCCTGGGAGGAAAGGTTGAGGCAACTGGGCATGTTTAGATTGGACAAGAGGAGGCTGAGAGGAGACCTTGTTGCCCTCTACAGCTACCTGAAAGGAGGTTGTAGAGAAAGAGGTATTGGCCTCCTCTCCCAAGTGAATAACGACTGGACCAGAGGAAATGGTCTGAAGTTGTGGCAGGGGAGGTTTAGAGTAGATATTAGGAAGAATTACTTTACTGAAAGAGTGGTCAGGCACTGGAAATGCCTGCCCTGGAGATAGGTGAGTTGCCATCCCTGAAGGTATTTAAGAAATGTGTAGGTGTGGCACTTTGGGGCATGTTCTAGTGGCTGAAATTGTAGGGGGTTTTTGAGTGTGTGTGGCTGGACTTAATAATCTCAGAGGTCCTTTCCAACCATGAAGAATCTGCGATTCTGTATGTTTTGATATGAGCTCTTCTTAGTAATATCTCAGCATTTTCAGGTAGCTTAGTCAGTAATACAACTAACATCTGTTATGCATGTGTTATTTTATTGCCTTTGGAGAGAAAGGGCATATAACAGAACATTTTATGATCCTTGATATATATTCCACTGCATTGTCCTCTGTTGCTGTTGTTGCATGCTAGGTGTCAGCTGGAAATCAAAATGTGGCCCTTGATTTCAGTTTCTCTCTCAGGTGCTATTCAATGCGTCCAATTGCCGTAGATAAAAGTGGTTCAGAGTCCTCTAGTTGGAGCTGACCATAAAAAAGAGTATCATCTTTTCTAGGACACTATATTGCTTTGACAGTCTTTAGGAAAACAGATACACAAATTAGCTGGTTCTTTCTCTTCCAAAAAGCCCCGGGTCAAAATACCAAAGAAACAGACCGCAAAGTTCTTCAGAGCAGTTCTAACTGCACACATTACAGAGTTAGACCTAGCACATTACATCTAGGCTGATAAACTAATTAGATAGTAAATATTAGAAGACCTACTCATTCATTAGACTAATTGAGCTAATGCTGTCCAGACATTAAAATATGAGGAATGAAAGCTATATGCAAACAAAACAGCTGTAATGACTTTCTGATAAATACTTTCAGGCTGAATAAGGCTAGAGGGTATTACTCAAGGGTAGCAGAAAGATTTCCTTTACACAGCAGTAATAATCTATATATCCACAGAGAATTTAAATACATGATTGAGACCTGCAGCATACTAGCCTTGCTGCAGATGTAGAGGCAATGTTGCAGCTAAATTTCTGTTAGAAACCAGCATCCCTGAATTCATGTCTGGTCTTCAGGAAAACAGTGTGTACTAAATTTTTGGAGAAATAGACAAAAGCTGCTCTAAATAAAGGGCTGGTAAGAGGGAGAGAAAAAAGCAGTCATTAGGATTCACGTTCAAACTTACTCGCTAGTTTCTCAACAAAATATTACACAAACAAAAGAGAGAAAATTGAGATACAAGGTTTTATGTACCTAGAAGAACAAAGTAATTGTTTTTTTTAAAGTTGAGAATTATATAGATATCAATTCAGCGTATTAGCTCCAAGTTAAAACTGTTTGTTCAAGACCAAATGTTGCTCATCTAGAATTCTTTTTTTGTCTGAAAAGATAAAGCATTAAATTTTCCTTCACCTTGTCACAAAGTCCCATTGCTGACAGTCTCTACTGTAGTTGTAAATGAACAGTTTCCAAATACAGCCTTTTTCCCTAAACTGATTCTGTTCACTAATTTGTAGGAGTAGTTTAGTGGAGCACAGAAAAGAACGGGATTGCCAACTTTATATGCATTTTTCTCCTGACGTATCCATGGGAGCTTGGGAGTGGTCTGACCTGTTTGCCATTCAAACAGCAGAAACACAGGTGTGACTTGTGTATGTATTTCTACATGTATGTGCATATTACCATACAGTGAGCACACAAATCATAGCAAGGTGCCGGGAAAAACAAAGTCCACAAACCTTTTTACCCACATCACATCCCCATTTGATACCGCAAGGTGGAAGATGACTATAGCTACCTTGACTGGGTGCATATATTCTGTGCACACCAGAATGTGAGAAATGAACACCTTCCCACTTAGTGGCTTCCACAGATTCCTGATAGTGACACTCCTTTTCTTCACTGTTTCCTACATGGCATGAACTGGACAGATAGCCTCTTGAAAGACTTAGAGAAGAACAAAACAAAGGTAGGAGAAGGGAGTATTAGATACAGAAATGAGAAAGAGTAAAGAAGAGTATCAAAAATAGGGTGGAAGGGGAGAGGAAATCCTAAGGACAATGCAGTGATGAGTGTGAATTCTGAAGCCAGTTTGGAGAGAGAGGAAGGTTCTCCAAAAGTGAAACTCTTAGTTTCGCTGCCCCTGTCTAGCCTAACCAGAGGAATGCAGTTTCTGAGTTTAGAGTTGTTGGTATCCTGGTGCTGTATGTGAAGTTTGTGTGACTGCCATACAAAAATCTCTTTCAGCTCCCCAAATTAATATTAAGAATCCAAGTTCGGCCCATGTATCACAGTGCTTCTTCCTTTGGATAGTTAGAGAAAACAGTATTTGTATCAATGCCTTCAAACATCTCAATGACTATTAACAACATCGTGCTGAAAGGAAACAATTCTGAGAATTATTTTCAAGGGGACTGTCCTAAAGCTGTGGCTTTCTTATGGTGCTGGCTGCTTGTACTCCTCCACCCTTGTGAGTTATGAGACATGCAGCCAAGTGATAGAAATCCCATCACTTACCCTTATCTACAAGATATCCTCTAATTTGATATGAAAGTGTAAAAATGTTTTGAGAAATAGATCTCGGCAGAATTTACTGCAGATGCCCTTCAAGCCTCTTCCAGTGGAATCATTTATCAAATATGTGGGAACATGTCAGAGTGAGGATTTCTGAGCCTTGTCCTAAATTGCATTTTATATATGGATTAATGAATGAAGTAATAAATCAAGAAAGACTGCTGTGCTCCGATTACTCTCAGTTCCCTGTATACAACTTCTTTTAATGTCCTACTTGCAAGGCAAAAGGGGGAAGCAAGGGGGAGGGATACTACAGAAAAACACAAGAATGGAGAGAATCAGCTTTCTTTTTTTTTTGTAGTGATCCTACCTAGTGCTGCTTACCCTTTTTTCTTTGTATTTACACCACATTGCCTAAAAGCTGGGTGGAAAATAGTCTTCCCTTCCCAAAACCACCCAGCTCTGGGTGAGCTCTGTGAATGTTTCCTTATACCTCGCATAAATTACTGGCAGTCTTAAGAAAAAAAGTATGGGCTTTACATTATAGTGGTTCTTTGTCTACAGTAAAGAGTGAAAATAAATACCGCAAATTTAAGCATTATGATGTCTCCCATTCCCCCATAATACTCACCAGCAGCCTTACTACTAACATCAGTAGTTAGATATAGTCCTAAAGGTCTCAAGTTATAACAGAAAACAGCATTGATTTAACTGTGTAATCAAACTAATATAGTTTGTTAGAAAATGAACTGAAACCAGTGAGAACATCTACACGAAGGGGTTATACCTCTTAACCAATTTATCAGGTTTTTCTGATGATGTGAATTTGCTGCGTATACAAACCTGAACCATCAAGGAAATGCATTAACTTTCATAGTCTACTCTCATATAGCTCCTGGCATGTCACATGCAAGCAGTCTTAGAGTCTTTTCTAAGACTTTAATAAAGAAAATCTTCCTTCTGTAGCTTTTGGAATCCGTCTAGATTTATTGTCTTTCAGGCATTATAATGTCTTTGGGAAGGAGTGTAAATGATGTAGAGACATTTCTGCCTCGTGACAGTGGAGGGCTGTATGACTTGTAATCAGAAGTGCTCTCACAGTGTTTGCTGTTCTGTTGCTGAAAAATCCCCCTTGCCCATCCTGAAGGTTTTATTTGCTCCTTATCCCTCATTTGCATTCTCCCTTTCATCCAAACAACAACACAAGTTCAGCATTTCGACAGGTTGTCATTAGTATTGTTCCTATCCTGAGGGCTTGATCCATGATGTACAATTGTTCTCCACGGCCTCTTTCATCTTTCCTATATAGCATTAAGGAGGATGCAAAAATATTTCGATGTTTTAACATGCATGCTACTGTAGAAAGGGGGGATTGCACATTTTAGGCTTCAAAAGGGTGGATTAATGCAACAAACCTGGATGAAGGTAGATATAGCCAGGAAGGGATGACATAAGGTGCAAGAGAATGGGTTTTAAATTGGTGCTGAAACAAGCCACGGTAGCACTGATGTCATGAATTCATAGTGTGTTTGCACACCACAGCAAGTGTTTGTTTTTCTCCTTAGGGACAGTTTGTGTTTGTTATAGCTGACAAGAAGGTGGTGAGGAAGAAAGAGCTAGTATGTTTTAAAGCGTAATAGGGAAAAAAAAAATAATCTTTTCTATTTCCCTGGCATTTGGAGAATAGTTTGCTCTCTGCAGTTTAAACAGATTGTAACTGGTGAAGGGTGGAGTCCTTCAAAAGATAGGGCATAGGCAAATATAAAAGAAATTGTAGGCTAAATTCTGAATGCTGAACAGGATGAACAAGATGCTCTGACAGAGAGTTTAAGAAACTCGAAGTCAAGCATACACTGGTACCTTGGGAAGCCTTTGGCCACTGATTTCAAGCCACCTATATTTTAGTCATCCTATCAACATAACGTAAAATTGCTCACATTGCATTTATCTGATAGCTGAAAGGAACTGATTACCTGCAAATTCAACATGCACATACATACTCACTTGCAGTGCTGTTTGACTCCAAAATCATTCCAGCGTTTTGGACTTTTTTCTGTTATACCTGTGCACACAGTGGGTTTAGAAAATGGTAGCTGATGGTGACCACTGAACAGTCCCACTGATGATGAACAACAAGGATGGTTCATTTCCCTTTGTTGTCTCGGTTGGCGCCACAGAAATAACAAATGCTAAAATCGGAAATAACTGTTTCACTACGCTGAGTGGATATACTCACTGAATATACAGAGGATTGCATAAGAAATCAATTTAACATAGGGTTACATTTTAAAAATTAAAAATATCCCATTGTCTTTCTCAATCATATCAAGCTTTTAAAAGAAAAAAATAGTTTTCCGATGTATTCCGAATTCTAGGAGATCAGAATTGAGATGCAAAATAAAGTAAGTATTTGGGGATAGGACTGTCTCTCATTGCTTATTGTACAGTAGCCAGAACAGTGCAATTTCCTGTTGAAGTACAGAAAGAAATTGAAGCCTGGTTCATCCCAGAAGTTCACATAGCAGACAACAGACAGTACTCTTAACTTCATTATTTTTTTTACCTACATAGAGATTTCTTTTTCTAATCGAAGATTGCTAACAAATGTTCTAAAGAGAGACAGACAAATGGTAAACTCTTTTGTCTCCCAACATGGCCAGAACAGGTTAACCATCTTCAAGGTGACACCTCGTCGGGCAGGCAATTTCTTCTTCTGTTCTTGCACTAATAGATGCTTAACAGCCTGGCTCAGTAGAGACAGGGGAATTAGTTAGGCCAGGGAAGCTCTAGCAAATAACAGATTTCTAAAGAATGTGAGGGTTTGTATATTTGTTTTTCTTATGTAACGGTCTTGGCCTTCGTTTAGATTTACAGCATTAGGGGATGCTTTTTAAGTATTTTATCCAGGTATCAATTATTCTCTGAAGAGGGCTTCACTGTTTATCAACAATATTGCACTTGTGCAGTAAAAACAAGCATCTGAAGAACCCTCATGAAAATACGTAAAAGCCAATTATTGTGATTTGTGTTTACATTCCAGCTGTCTTCTAATGAGATTTTTCTTCCATGCCATTAAAAAAAAAAAAAAAAAAGATAGTGCTGTCAATTTCTGGACTCAGAGATAAAGTTCAGGAAAACATATAAGCTTATATTTCAGATTTTGTTTTATTGTTTAGATTTTCCTGAGAAAATATGGATTTCAACACACACAAGAGTGTCTTCATGAATTAAAAACTGGATTTAATAATAAACGCACAAGATTGAATTCAACCACCTATTTGTAGCTGTGGGTTTCTTCCCAACTCCAAGGAGCCTCTCAGAGTGCAATTGCTGACCTTCAGACCAATACCCGATGCATTTCAGGTTCTGAACAGTCTGAATCATTTAATATGGCAGTCAGTAGGCCAGAACTGTCTTCCGGAGAACTTTCTCCAGCCTACTAATAGATCTACTTGACTTTGAGCTGGGGACAGGTGATAAAAGGTAAGAACTTGTAACTGGCGGTATGGGAATCTCAACTTTTATGAAGTGCCTTTAGTCAACCTGCCCACGCTTAGGCACGAAGCTGCAGAGCTGCCTATAGCCCCACACAGATGAAGATGCCTCCGGAAAGCAGTCCCAGTACGGGCACCTGGCCCACATGTACAGAAAAAGCTGAATTAAATCCTATAGGAAAAGGCAAGTGGAATGACTATGCCACTACAACATACCCGAGGTGCAGCTGCTGTGACTGCACAGTCAGGGCTCCTGTTTCTTAAAGGGTGTCACGCATATCAAGCCTTTCTCAGTCTTAATTACAAAACAAAAAAATAATACGATCCTTTTACTGTATGTCTTCATTTACCCTCTCATCTGCTCCAGCATTTTAATATCCAAGTTTTAGTTTGAAACAGATGCCTCAGCTTTAGCACCCTTTTGTAATGGCTTAATATTCTAGGTAAGACCAAAGACAGAGGAAAAAGATGCTACAGTGAGCACAACTTTTGAGCAAATGGGCTTGAATATTCATTAAACAACATTTAATTTAACACCCCAACTCTAAAAGCAGCAACATATGGGCCTATTTTATTTTACATAAACTGAATAGGAGGTTGCACCATTAGTTTCTGCAGACATAACGTTCATTACAAATGAAGTATGTTTTCCTTTAGGGAATGTGCCGCTGTTTCTGTAGTGTTGTCATTCCCCCAAAAGGTTCTGTATACTTGCCATATGAAGTACTCTCCTTGGCAATGTGCTTCGAAATGTAAACAAAATTCCCATAGATCTTCATCAACAAAGGGAACCTGGGGCAAATTAAATTCTTTAATGAGAAACAAACAAAGAAAAGAACTCTCCTTTTTCAGTATTTTACGTTTAAGAGACTGTCTCGATTACATGGTTTGTTACATGGGTTCTCCTCTTTGTGAGTGAATATTTTTGCATTACTAACTGCATAATACGTGGTTCTACAGTCCTCTGCTGGCTAAAGGACTACTTTGCACAGTTTCTTTCACTATCTAAGCTGTTTTCTCGTACTTATCTTCAAAGGAAAGCAATATAATTGCTTTTGAAGTTTGTGCAGATTTAAAATAACTAGACAAAAACATTTTGATCACACAGCAAGCTCCCTCAAAAGTGTTTTACACATGGTCCTGCACTTTAAATCCCAAGATTCCTAAGTAGTAAACCTAAGGGATGGTAAGTACTCTGAGAACTAAGCTGAAAAGCAAATAAGAAGCATCACCGCATCTGACACTGGAGGACCTGTTCTCTCCGTGGTGTTGCTGTCATTAAAGTTACTGAGAAGTATTAACTGAAAAGCAGACCACAGAAGTACCTTCTGTACAGAGTTTGCTTGATAGGTATCTGCTGTTGCATTCTTCTGTTTACATCTACTAATCTTAATAAAAGGAAGGCACTGAAAGGTGTGGGGGTGTGTGGGTTGTTTGTTTATTTAAATTGAGAAACCTTGCAGAAATATTTTATCTTCAGTAAAGAAAGAGGGTTAAAGATGGGCTGATGAAATGTGGCACCTCCATATACCTTGAAATTGNCATTCATTGAAAATCAGACCACAGAAGTACCTTCTGTATAGAGTTTGCTTGATAGGTATCTGCTGTTGTGTTCTTCTGTTTACACCTACTAATCATAATAAAATCAAGGCACTGAAAGGTGTGTGTGGGTTGTTTGTTTATTTAAATTGAGAAACCTTGCAGAAATATTTTATCTTCAGTAAAGAAAGAGGGTTAAAGATGGGCTGATGAAATGTGGCACCTCCATATACCTTGAAATTGTTATCTCCTTTCATGTGCAGAACATCAGCAATACAAAATGCTCTGCAATCTTCCCTCAACTCTGGAGACAGCATCTTTGGATTTTTCCTACCTTTTCCTACCTCTTAAAACACTAAGATTAGCAGAGACCACAAAGTATTTCAAGTTTGAGTTCTTAATGCGATGGAATGATAAACTTTGCTAATGAATGTAGAGATAGATTCTGAATGACTTGTAAACAACCAGAATTGATCAATTCAAATAAATACTTAAAGCGTTCATTTTGACAGCTCCTGAGTCTCATGATACCCCTCTATGTGCATTAAAAAAGCAAAATCAAAAAGGGCTTCATTCCACTTCTGCCTGTAACAGGATCCATAAAGCAAACAGTATAACAAAATCAACTTTTTTTTACACCACTTCCATTGAGAATTTTACATTGGATGTTAAACCAGATGGAAAACACTGAAAAAAAGGCAACTGTCAGTCTCAATTTTTTACTTACATCCAGCACTGTGCACAAGATACGGATCTGAGGTCATTTGTTGCAGAAAAGTTTTATTATCAGTGATTGAAACCTGTTATCAAATCAACACAAATGATGCCTGGCTTAACAAACAGACCAGCAGAAATTGATAGAAAATGATAGCAGGGTGATAGCTCCAGTACAATCAAATCAGATCATCACGAAAGGCAGTGAAGCATGCTTCTCCTAATGCAGGTCAGGCTGCAGCCTGGCCGGCTTCATTAGATAACAAGCTGTATTTTAACCCAACGAACACAAGCAGAAGCCGTTATCAACCCCAGCGAAGCACTGCACTCGTGCATCCTTTGCTGGTTATAAAACACCCACAGTGTTGAGAGAAGCCAGAGATGCTCCAAACATCCTTCTGCCTGAGCACACCACTTGACCTTGCTTAGGATCTCTGTATATGAGCAACAGTAGCTGCAAAGGAAGACAGAGCCTTTTCATTCATAGTTCTGGCTGCCGATGACCAGCTCTTGGAAAAAACAGAATGATCTTCTAGCACACAGAATGCCTTTTAGCCACTTTTGCGGCTGTTTCATTAGCTGCAGCCCTTACAGAGAGCAGAAACTAAAATTTAGAGGAAGTTTGCTAAAATCCAGATGAGAACATAATTCCATGGGGGATTTTGTTTTTTCAAGACACAGCTAGAGCTATGCTCGAGCTCAATATATCTAGTTTCCTTCAAATAGAAACACATGAGCAGGGAGCATTCACAACCAGAATTTCAAACTTTACTAATCTAGCATCAATAGCTGCTACAAGGCAATGTTCTATTTCCTCTCTGTATGAAGCTAAAGACATTAAAATTCATTTCATACAGGAACCAACCAGAATAATACAGACAAGTTAATTTCTTCTGACCATTGCAAAAAAGATGTGCTAGTGACCTGCATACTTTATTCCTTAAGTGACACATTTTCTATAAACAGTGAGAACCCACACCATTGTTTTATCCCTCTGCGTGCTGGTATCGCAGCCTTCGTGCAGTATATTATGCCTCATTTATTTCAAGCCACTGACGATGTAACTTCATTTCTTTTCCTCACCATTTTCTCCCAAGCCTGTTACAACCTGCTCCCTAGAAAAAACACCTCATCATCCAGGTGATGCCGACTTTTACCACCTTTTATCTATATCATAGCTGTTCTCTTTTTCTGTTATGTCAAGACGTTGATCTGCTCATCCAAATATCCTCTGCTTCCCTGGTAATCCCTTCTTTGATCTGCTGCAGTTTGTCTTTTGCCTTCTAGACCACTATCTCCTTCAGACAGAAGCCACCATTACCTGGCTGTGCCTTATGTATCTCACTGAAGACAGAGGTAGAACCTCAGCACAAAGCTGGGACTACTTCATCCAGTTTCAGTTAAGTCAAGCTCTGAGGCTTCTGCACAGGTTTTCAAGTATTTCACAGGAGGACTTCACTTACTCTACTAGTCCAGCTACACAATTTTGAGTCCTTCCTACCAACAAACCCAAACAATTCCCATGGCAACTGCATCCCTCGTAAAAAACACACAAACAAGTCCTAGCCATTTAAGATGGTAACAGGTTAGTTAAAGTCTCTCCATGTATATCAAATTAAGATTACTCAACAACAGTTTAATTTAGAAGATTCTCCTCTAAAAATCCTTCACAATCTAAACTGGGCTCCACACTGATCAAAAAAATACAACACTTGAAATAACAAAATACGAGGGACAGGCCAAAGTCTAAAAGCAGGCGACAATGACAAAAACTACTACCTATAGATGATGGGGTGTGCCAAGATCAGCAGGAAATAAAGGGTACTTTCAGGGCACCGTAGGGAAACAAGTGAAGATTCCTGTTCATCAGTGCTTTCCACTTAATTGTTTTACCTCCCCACAGGAAAGAGGATTAACCTAGAGTCTCATCACAGCATGACACCTGCATTAAACTTCTGAGTTACAGAACATCTGCCACACACTGCTTAAACTGTAGCATACAAAGGCAAAATGCTGGCAGAACAGAAACTCCCATGAAGAGCCGAGAGCTGGTCATGTCTCCAGACTGTGGAAGCACTACGATTTCAAACAGCTACGCAGTTCCCTGACGTATTCCAGGTGGAAGGAGAAAAGGACAGCCACACCAACACACAATGCTGCAGAAGAGTTGAAAAACCTCAAATAGGGGGATCCGATTTTATTAGTTAATTTTGCATCACTTAAAGTCATTTTGTCCCCTTCACAAATTTTGTCCTTAAGGTCTTGTATTGCAAGAAAAGAGTGCAGCTTCTAGATACAGTTATAGCCAAACCACGCAACAAAGAGTCTGTTGTTCTATGGATTTATTACGTAGTTTCTTCTGTCAATCTTCAATCATCAAAACATGGCATCAAATCACAGTCACAGCATGACAGGGGTTGGAAAGGACCTCTGGAGATCACCTAGTCTAACCCCCCCTGCCAAAGCAGGTCCACAGGAGTGAGTCCAGGCAGGTTTGGAATGTCTCCAGGGACAGAGACTCCCCCACCTCTCTGGGCAGCCTGTTCCAGTACTCTGCCATCCTCAATGTAAAGAAGTTTCTCCTCACGCTTAGATGGAATTTCTTACTTTCAAGTTTGTGCCCATTTCCTCTTGTCCTGTCACTGGGCACCACTGAAAAAAAAAACTGGCTCCATCCTCTTGACACCCATCCTTTAAGTATTTATACACGTTGATCAGTTCCCCCTCAGTCTCCTCTTCCCCAGGCTAAAAAGACCCAAGTCCCTCCGCCTTGCCTCATAAGAGAGATGCTCAAGACATTTTGCATCAATCACCTCTGTAGCCTCTGTTGTACCCTCTCCAAATACCAATATTATGGCACCAAGCATCGAGACAGCCTATTTCAATCCACCTGCTTCAAAAAGTTACTGTAACTCCCAAGTAAGCTTGTAATGAAAAGCAAGTAAGACATTAAAAAAGTTGAAGGAAACCTTTAATATTCTCTCCAGAAATTAAGTTCTGCTTCAAGAGGATTATGTCCCTAGAACAGGACTGTTTGATATGGAAAGTCAAAATATCAAGACTCACACAAGACATATACACTTTTATGCCACTGCTTAGTTTCTAGATCCTTTGCCGATCACTTAAAACCAAGGTGTAAGGAGGCTTCTGAGAAGAGCAACTTAAATTTGTGCCAGCACTCTAGAGCTTGGAAGTAGTAAACACTTGAAAAACACTAACTATATGGTTTTCACTGAAACAGATGGTTTCCATTCAATTCAAAAACAAACCACTGAAACAAAAATACCACTAAAGGCCTCAGATCCTAAACACAACTATTTCTAATGTGTATTTTCAAGAGTTGACCTCTTTGGCAAGGGACAATTCGGCTTTCTTTCAGCCAATTTTACGAGAAAGTGCTATATGAGTCCTCCTTGAGCTCTTAACTGCTGTGTTCACACCACCCCCTAGCGATAGCTCAATTATATTTAATGGCATGACTCTGCTCTCCTTTGATATTGAACATTATATATGGAAAGGGCTTACTGCAGGTGTGACCTTCAAAACAGGTTTGGGTTCTAAACTCTCAGCCTCACATGCGTAACATTTGCTCCATAGCCCTTACAAACTTTTTGGTTATCAGAAATTTACTGCCACCTACTAAAAACATAAGTACAGACTTAAGAGTTCAAGTGCACACGTTGTATCGAAGTACAGAAATCCCACTTGTAACACCCCATTGTTGGCTTCCCCCCCACCAACAGTCCAAATGCCTTACCTGTGTTAGAATATGCTGCCCCAGTACAAAGGCAGTACAAGTTAAAAATTCTGTCATTAGGTAAGAATCGTCAGAGCCTCCATCAGCACAGCTGCTGGAGCCACCCAGGCTGTTTTAGTCCTACTTAAATCATAAAACTGCTGTTACGTTTGCGACTCAGAACACTTGGACCAGAATGCTCACAGTTCCAGTGTAAGGCACAACTCACCCAGCCGCTAATCCAATATTCAAACACTGCTTTAACAGTCCCATACAAAAAATTGAAGGTGTACTGCAGTTCGAAAACCAAAGACAGACCCCAGAGCCTGTCCTGACAGCTCAGGAACAACAGAGAAGGCACATCTGACTCCATTAGCAAAAAAATCATGACTGGAATTATGCAACTGCAAATATCCATCTACATGTTTTATTTTCCCTTCAGGTAAATTCTATAGGTCTATATAATACAGGGAGTCCAACAAGCACATCTTGGAAAGACTTCCAACCATTTTGTACAGCCGATAACAAAAGCATGCCTAACTCCATGAACTGAAGCTGCCTGCTTGGAATTAGCTTATACTCAAATCCGTAGAAAGCTCTGCTTCTCCTCAAATTGATACTCAAACGAAGAGTTGTTTAATTATGAAAAGATTTTAATAGAGTGCAAACAGTGCACCAATTCTGAATTTCTCAAACTTTACAAAATGGTAGCTTCTGAATCAAAACCAAAGGGCAAACCAATGCTTTACTGAGATAGTTTATTTAATGTTAAAGCCAGATGAGCAGCTTCTTTCCAGAACAATTTTTTTCTATCCTTCTTCAAAGAATGATGTGGTCTGTAAAGGAAAAGATAGATCAGTGCCACAGGATTAAAACCATTTTTACACTCATACTTTTACAGAGCATGAAAAACTGGTTCCCAAACAAGTGAGGTGAAACACACAGCCTTTCTTAAGGTTCAAAATTTCACAGTGCTGTCATGGGAATAAGGGACAGCCTAAATTGCAGCACCTCTGTAAAAAAGCTACAATTGCATTCTCAGGTTTCTGATTAAAGCATTATACTCATGCACCACCTCCCAGACAGTTTAAGTTGCTTCAAAATGAGTCATTCCAACTACTTGGAATAAAAATCAGAGTTTCGTCTGTAATGGTTACTGCCTACAACACATCGAACTCACTTAAGTTTCTCCAGCCAAGACGTGTAGTCTAGGACTTGCCTAAAGAACTATCAGGTTTATTTACTTGGAATTTACTTGAAATAAGTATCTATAAGAAAATCATAGGAATTTGTCCTCAAAATAGAAACCATATTACTTCAATATATTTCAGACAATAACAACCCAGGTGTACTATCCTTTTCTTCGCATACCTGCAGAACGAAAAATATAAGTCTTGTTTAGAGTAACACTAAGTAACACTTTTAGCAACCATATACCTGGACTGCCTGGTTTATTATTTTAGTCTTTGTATTAATCAGCTATTTCCTGCAAGTGAAAGTCACATAAATAGCAACTCAGTCACGAGCACGACAGCCTTAAAAGTCTTAAACTCTCACACTGGGTTCTGTATCAGCACAGTATCATAGAGTTTGGATAAATCAACGTTAGACCTGTGTCATCCTTATGACTACAGGCTACTGAATGTCCACCCTTCAAAGCATTCTGAAGTCATACCTGTTATCCATTTTCCAGCTGAAGTATGTTCATTTACTAAAAAAGAAAAAGCATTAATTAATAAAAGAATGGTTTTATCAAAGTTCTATTCATGTAGAAGATGAAGCTTTGAGGTTTTTTACTAACACAATATGCTTTTTTTTCAATTACCACAGTGAATGTGACATGAAAACCTCAAAGTTTTGACTACTGTAGAGGCTTAATATGCAGATGTCATGCATTCCTCAAACAGAACCAAACAAAAGCTGTCATAGGCTCATGAATCCAACTCCATGTTCAAGTTCACCTACAGGCTACAATGGTTTAAAGTGCCTATCCACTCTCATTCCTGTTTGATCATTTCAGTTTGCAAGACTTAAATGTTAAAGGCTGTCACAACTACGTAACTGTGACATTAAGGGGTGGAGTGTGGCTTTTTTGCATTTGTTCTGAATGCAAGCACCAGGCGACAGGCATCCCCATCACATACAAGCTGCAAACTTTCACAAGAACTCAGCTAACTAAAGAGATACTGTATGTATTCAGTAACACAAGCTACTGTAAAATACTTCTCTTGAAACTGCAGGGAAACCAGAATGAGAATTCTTAAGAAGTGAAAGGAGGCAACAACCAAAATTTTTAACACTCAAGTCATCAGCACAGTTGATGTCTGTACTCAAAAGTACAAGAAAAACTATTGAAGCATGTTTCACCATGTCAACAGTTCCCATGATTACATGGCACATAACTCTTACAACAATATAGACTTTGCCTAAAGATGTCTGAGAATCAAATGCCTACACATTTCTGAGATAAATGTTTTCACAGATTGTGCAGATGGACTCCAAAACAAATTCCAGGACTGTTATTTATAATTCCTCCACATAGTTGCAATAAGCAATGTTGAACCACACCACACCATTGTAGTTAAATAAGCATTTTTCAAGACAAATCTTTAGGACATCCATGTGTTCTGCAAGCTGTGTCCTGTGATGCAGCACAGAACTCTTCTCAACCAAGGTTTCCAGAAAGCATGTGAATTAATTTGTCTTTAGTTTGTGTCTAACATGAGAATACAAAAATTAACAAAACTGGTGAGTAAGTAAAATTTAACACATGGTTTCTTATAAACTAAAAGATCATTTTAAAAGATATTAACAAGCCTCTAATCCAAAACCACAGTTCCCTTATTACTGAGATCACATGCTAGTTTGAGAAGCACTTAATACAGAACTCGCATCTTCTTTATAATTATCACAGCACATGATCCTGATCTTGATTTTGAAAGTGTTTATATGCTTTAAGAGAACTCCTATGAGCTGGGCAGTTGTAGTAATACAAGTGACAGTCATTTAACCATTTTGTATTAACACTCATTACATTCAAGTGCCAAATTTTTCAAGAGAAGTTGTTGATCTGCACTACTGGTACCAGTACAGCATTAAACAATCGCCTTGACATTCATGAAGGAGTGTATGATAATGTTACTACTGCACCAAATGCTACTTTGTGCTGTTATACTGTAAACAATTGTAAGGCTTCATTTTTAAAACAGCATTGAAGCAGGAAGGAGAAAGGTACCAATCTTACCTAGAAGTTCACAGCAACATTGGTTTAATTCCATCCAATGGTAATAAGAACCTCACTTATACAGCAAGTGAAGACTCTAGTTTCACAGAGCAATCACTGTGGTTTGTGTCTTAACTTGGAATACTGCAGGCCAATAGTTAAACACAGTTTAACACTGACAACTGTGCCATTTCCAACCACCATCTCTAATGCACAAAGCTGTGATATGACTTAGTTTTCATAAAAATGCACTACTTTCACACAAAGGCCATTTTACACATGCAATTGCACTGTACTACTTTGAAGCAGAACCTGGAGTGGTTCAGAACCAGTGCCTCAAACCAATAGCACTGAATTTCTTTGATTTCTTCTCATTTGGAATTCCTTGTTTTTATGTTGCTCACTAGTTTCAAACATCTTGTTCACTGTTAGCCAAATTTTACTTCCAAGTTACACAGGGTTAATGTAATTATGTTTTTTTCTGATCCGTTACAGGAGTAACTTGAAAACAAACATTCGTGCAAGGCAGTACAGTGCTTCAACTAAACAGATGAACACGTTTCAGTGATGTATAAGTCAGTCACCACATCCATGCTCATTTTCAGTACCTGCTAGATACTTCATTTCTGATGGAGAATTCCAAGAAAGTAGAAAAAAAAGCAGAAGTGAAGATTACTAAGGTTCAAGATGTCAAAGCACTTCAGCAGCTATAGAGCTAGGTGTCAAAATTCACTGCCCTATCTTCCCCTGTTAAAACACTTGAGAAAGCCCATTTAGCTGCACAGCTTACCCAGTATTTCTCAGACAACAAAAAACTTTTAAGGCAGATGACTGTCTTCACATCCAGGCTACTCCTCAGTTTTAGTGGAGGTTTTAATTTAATGATAAAGGAACTCTGTCTCCCTCCAAGCTGCTCACCTGACAAGCTTGCATCAAGTTTCAGCCACAGCATAGGAAGCTCCCACCAAGGGAAAAATCCCACTGTCTTGGGAATCAGTCACTTAAAAACAGCATAAAGCGGGCATTCTACCTCATTTCTATTTACACACTGTCTTCACTACCTACAGCACCACACATACCTAACCAGATTTCTTCTACAAATAACACCATAAATAACAGTAACTTGGTGGAGTAAGTATTAGATATTTAGGTAGTCCCGAGTAACGAGTGTTAAGAATAATAAGTAATTTGTATATTGCAAGGCTGAATTACAAGATTAGAGCAATGCTGTTAGATTTATGGAATTGTAACTTTAATTCAAGTGACATGTGTAGAAAACAATCATTTAAGAAGCATTATTTCACATTGTATCAGCTAAGCTTGCAGCAGTGAGCAAACTAAGCTACTGAGCTGATAAGAAGCTATACAACACCACACAGATTACCTTCTGTTATCCCGTAGAACAGGTGAAAAGAAATGGAAGAAAAACAACGTTATTCTGTTGAACAACTTCTAATGAACATTTCAAAGGCAACATGCCCACTCTGGCTTAAAGATATTCTCATCCTACCTTCTTGCCAGCACCAACGTTTGCCTTGGCTGTGCCCCTGACTTTCTTCATTCTGTTCTTACGCTCCTTTCGCTGCTTCCTAGAAGTCTTTTTCTTTTCATACAGGCCATGCTATTTAAAAAAAAAAACACAGTTAAAATTGCCTTCAACATCGTTTCACTGACAGTAAGTTCTGAATTTAAGTTTTACTATTTCTGGACTCCTCAAATACTGTTTAAATTCGAAGTATTAGTTAAGCAGTGAGATAAGA
Organism: Pedionomus torquatus; assembly: GCA_013398155.1. Lineage (NCBI taxonomy): Eukaryota > Metazoa > Chordata > Aves > Charadriiformes > Pedionomidae > Pedionomus > Pedionomus torquatus. The sequence goes on from VZRU01007635.1 coordinate 596,451, forward strand.
TCACTAGCTAGTAAACAATATGTAAATGAATATAAGCACTAAAGTAGTGTATGTGTCAGCCTAATCTCTTATGCTTCTTCAAGACTCTTAACAGTGGCTAGTTATCTATTACAGCTAAAATGTCAGTGATAACATCAATTTTGCCTGCACAACTCCCTTATATTAAGCAGTCATAACTCTACTTAGCAATTGCATGAGCTGGGCTATACTATTTTAAGATCTCTTACATAACTGAGTACACCAACAGCACTTTCACAAAACTTTAGCTTTTGCACATGTAAACAATCACAGAATCACCAAATCGTCAAGAGCTGAAAGAGACCTCTAGAGATCATCTAGTCCAACTCCTCTGCTAAAGCAGGATTGTTCAGAGCACATCACTCAGGATGGCATCCTGGAGGGTCTTGAAGGTCTCCAAAGAAGGGGACTCCACACCCTCCCTGTGGGCAGCCTGTTCCAGGGCTCTGTCACCCTCAGCAGAAAGAAGTTTTTTTCTCATATTGGAATGAAACTTCCTATGTTTCAGCTTGTGCCCATTGCCCCTTGTCCTGACACTAGGAACCACTGAAAAGAGTCTGGTTCCATCCTCCAACCCACCCTTCAGATACCTATACAGAATAAGGTCTTTGCCTTTTCTTCTCCAAGCTAAAGAGTCCCAGCTCTCTCAGCCTTTACTTTAATCATCTTTGTTGCCCTATGCTGGACAGTAGTTCCCTGTGTCTCTTGAACTGGGGAGCCTAGAACTGGATGCAGTATTCCAGTTGCTGCCTCACTGGTGCAGGGGGGAAGAATGACCTCTCTCAACCTACTGGCCACACTCTTCCCTATGCAGCCCAGGATTCCATTGTCCCTCTTGGCAACAAGGGCACACTGCAGGCTTATGTCACTTCAAATACACCCTAACAATTTTTAAGTTACCAGAAAACATACCCTGGCAAGCCTGTGCTTTGGCTCATTTTTCTTTGCATAGTCCAGAGAATCATAGATCATGCCAAAACCAGTTGTCTTGCCACCACCAAAGTGAGTTCTGAAGCCAAAGACGAAAATTACATCAGGGGTCGTCTTGTACATTTTTGCCAGCTTCTCCCTGATTTCTGTTTTGGGGACTGTGGCCTTCCCAGGATGAAGAACATCAATCACCTAAGAAGGAATTTTTACAAGTTACATAAAACAAAGAGAAGGTTAAAATCCAGTCCAACAGCCAGGCGCTGTAGTTCCACCTTGAGCTTAACATTCAAACTAGCCCACATTAACAGCAGGAAGTATTATTAATTTGATACAGAAGCATTCTGACGTCTCCTGCTTCAAACTACAAACCAGCTTGCTACCTCAACATCAAGACTTGCCTTCAACACACATCAACACATTTAAACCTGCAAGTTCTTACAACAAGAACTCTAAAGGTTTTAAGGGTCCTCTACTTAAAGCAACTAAAGAACACTCACACACCAAAACCAACAGGCAAATAATTATAAAGGCAATATTCTGTATTCTTTTACCATTTGCTTGCGCTGAAGCAGTCTGTTTGTCATGAACTTCCTGGTTCTGATGGTCACCGTGTCATTCTGCAAGATAAACAGTAAAACAAAGCATTAATGACACATATAATTCAAACTTCATAAATATATAAACACACAGTACAGCAACACTCAGCAGTTTCTCAGGTGCTGACAGTGAACTCGTAACTTAAATAAACCAGACCCAGGCTACAGATAATATTCCTATAAACTACACTTTGATTTATCTTAATGAACACACATCAACTGATGATAGACTTGTCCTCAGCCTCCAGAAAACACAGCAACATGCACCTCCACCATTCCAAAAAACTGAAGCAGCTTTTAACTAAACATAAATATTACAAATCAAAGCACTACAACAGTACAACACAATTTGCCTTAAATGGCCTTAACTGGAGCACCTCTCCTATAAGAACAGCCTGAGAGTTGGGGATGTTCAGCCTGAAGAAAAGGCAGCTCTAGGGAGATACGGCAGCTCTCCAGTACTTAAAGGGGGCTACAGGAAAGATGGGGAGAGACTTTTTCATCAAGTGGTGTAGTAATAGGACGAAGTGTAACAGCTTTAAAGTGAAAAAGGGGAGCTTTAATTTAGGTATTAGAAATTCTTCCCTGTGAGGGTAGTGAGACAACGGCCAGGTGGCACAGAGAAGCTGATGCCTCCCCATCGCTGGAAGTGTTCAAGGCCAAACTGGATGGGGCTTTGAGCAACCTTGTCTACTGAAAGTAACAGGGGGATTGGAACCAGGGGGTCTTTAAGGTTCCTTCCAACCCAAACCATTCTATGACTAACAAACACATGTATGACTGCTTCCTTAACGCTTTCAGGCCAACAACCGCAAAATTAGTACATGAGTGCCCTGAAAAAGAAGGAGTGCGATGTCGCGCTACTATCAAAGCCCAGAGCTATTCTTACTGACCAGCAGGAAGGCCTCACAGCAGGCCAACCGCAGGCCCCGGCCCACACCCCGGACCTCGACCCCACCAACTAGCATTGCAGGGCCCAGGCCGCAGGAGCCCGGCCCTAAAAGAAGAACATTTCCCCCATCATCTCTCA
>VZRU01007636.1:1591-22517 GCA_013398155.1 Pedionomus torquatus
GGTGTGTCTGCTGTTTCTTACTAAATTCCTGCTTCAGCTTGAGAAATTACCTGTTTTCTACAGAAGCAACTTGCTGTACACCTCTCTGTGCTTTATTCAGAGATTTATGGGCTGGTCAGACCGTGGGAGGTCACCTAATTGATCTCTGTGCCTGATAGCAGGATTTGATTATGACTTGTCATTCCTAGTCGATGTTTGCCTCTAGATGCCCAGTGACAGATTTTCTTTCAGTCTTGGGGTGCTTGCTCCACTGCCTCCTCCCTAACACTGAAAGCTTTCCTGATGTCTAACCTGAATTTTACTTATTATTTTCTTGTCCCAGCCCCATGTGGAAGCTTTAACACGTTACATTTCTGCACAAGCCTTCCCTTGAGTTATTTCCTCACTTCTTAGGCTTTTTTTTGCCATCATTTGCCATGTGCTGGCTTCTCGCCATCTGCCCCGTGGTTTTCATTCGTGTGGTGGCTGAGCTGGAGGGTCAGGGGGCACGTGAGTGGAGGCTTTATCAGCACTGCGCAGAGTGGACGGATTGCTTCATGTGTCTTACAGAGGACACTCGCTTTTCGCTGGCTTGAGGTGCCTTTTTCAGATGCGCATAACATTTATTCCTCTTCAGTTTATGACCCTTCAAACCCCCAGATCCTTTTCTCTGGAACAGACACCTGATTAGATGATAATTAATTTACAGCTAGTAACGTGCAGCTGATAGTGCCTAAACACAATTAAGATCTTGTCCATACTGAACTGCACCCAGTTTCCACCAATTTGTCAACAACATTATAGCAGCCTCCCAGTATCTGAAGGGAGCTGGAGAGGGACTTTTTGTCAGAAAGTGTAGTGATAGGACGAGGAGTAATGGTTTTAAACTAGAAGAAGGGAGATTTAGATTAGCTATTAGGAAGAAATTCTTTGCTGTGAGGGTGGTGAGGCACTGGAAGAGGTTTCCCAGAGAAGCTGTGGCTGCCCCATCCCTGGAGGGGTTCGAGGCCAGGCTGGATGGGGCTTGGAGCAACCTGGTGTGGTGGGAGGTGTCCCTGCCCAGGGCAGGGGGGTTGGAACTGGGTGATCTTTGAGGTCCCTTCCAACCCAAACCATTCTATGACTCTATGATTTTCTTAATTCTAGTCTAAGCCTCTAAAGCACCCACTTTTCCCAGCTCGTGTCACCTGCACATTTAATAGGCATCTCTGTACTTGCAATCCAGGTTGTTAATGAACATAAGCCATTAGCCACCTTCTCATCCTTCCTATAACTCCATTACATTCAGTCCCACCGTCTGCAGGGTCTTCTCTGGCCTTTGGGTGGGTTTCTGCTTGTTTTGATGTGAGCCCCTGTCATGCAACCCCGCAGAGCACAGCCCGAAGCTCTCAGCAGGAGGTGAGGAAGCTCATCTTTCTCTAGTACTGGTAACTTCTCAAAATATCCCCGGTTGCCTGTATGGCAAGAGCATTGGGCAAGATGGTATAAAACCATTGAACAAAACCTGCAGAGTTTTCCAAGCAACATTTGGATTTGGTTTTCTGGGGCAAGAAAAACTTGGGATGTCAGTAGTGGTCCATAGGTAGCTGGTTATTTCTTTGCTGTCATTGTTAAACATTCCTGCTCTTGCAAAGTTGTTAGAGAATTATCAGGATATGGTATGTAATTAACCCCCAATAAATAAAGTAAAAGCATTTCTGGGCTAAAACTGTGTGCTTGTGTAGAGGCTTCCATCCTGTGGTTAAACCTGTAGTTCCCTTTTTCAATGCGTGCTTGTCTAACTTCATTATCTGCCGTCATTTCTGAAGTACCTGTCACATTTGTACTTGAATGGCAGCAGTTCTAAAAGAAACCCACGGGGAGATGACCCAGAGGATGTTGAAACAAAGAGAGCAGACCCCACAGAACTCTAGCAACTCTGCAGGTAACCTCCTGGGGTGTTTGTTGCGGTTTGGTTTTGTCTTATTGTGCTTTGTTTGGCAAATGCAAAGGTCCTGTTTTCTGAAGTCAGCTTTGCCTTACAGTGGGAATACGGTCTGGAACTGGCTTCTGACTGGTTGCCTGTGAGATGGTGGGACACGTCAGCTATAAGAAAAGCATTACTTTGTAGAGGCTGTTTTCCATTATTTGGGTTTCTGCTGACCTTTAAGAAGTACACTCTTTGCAAAAGAAATACATTCTTTACTTTCTGCTTATTCCTTTTTTTCCATATATAACCAAAACATAATATAATCAAGGCTTTTATTTGCCCTGAGAACTTAGTATATCCATTTTTGTGAGGAGCTCTTGTAAATTTCTAGTTAACATCTTCACTTGAATACGCTTATTTTGATTCTCTTTTCAGTAATTTCTCACCTGAAACAAACAGGGTATCGCAGGCTGCAAGGTGTTCTTACAGGTTTTGGTCTTACACAGATAGGGAAATACCTCTTCTAAAAGTAGTATTTTCAATCTTAGCCTGATCGCAAGCAAAAGAAAAATAGCGTTTTTGAAAACAAGGCAAGAAAAGATAAATTGGTAAGATAAAAAGGGATAATAATTGAAAACTAATTTGCGTTACAGTAACATTTTATATCCAGTTACAAATCAGTAACCTGCTGCTCAGAAAATACTAGATCTGTATCTAATACTTGCATGCTTTTAGGTAGCAAAAGTACCTTTGGAAATATCTTTAAGATCTTCTCAAGAGAAAGCACCCAGGAAGAGTCAGACTCATTTGTTGAAAAAAAACCTGTAAGTTTAAGTAAATCCAAGAAAGAGCCATTTTTTTTTTAGGTTTGCTTAAATGCCAGAGCAGTCCTGAAACTAATGGACTGGCGTTACTCGAGTTAGTAAATGTGGATCTTAAGCAGTGGTAAAATGTGAAGCTATTTGCCCCGAGAAGCTGTGGCTGCCCCATCCCTGGAGGGGTTCAAGGCCAGGCTGGATGGGGCTTGGAGCAACCTGGGGTGGTGGGAGGTGTCCCTGCCCAGGGCAGGGGGTTGGAACTGGATGATCTTTGAGGTCCCTTCCAACTCTAAACATTCTATGATTCTGTGATTCTATGATTTTCTATATTTTTTTTCTTAATAGTGTACTGAAGTGATTGCATTTTTTTCTTTAAAAAAAGTGAGTACTTTTAGCAGTGGAAGCTTCTTTCCCAAATTCTCATCGTTGTACCTGATAGAGCTTTGACTGGAGCTGGGGAAGCACAACCTGTTCCCCCCCTGGTCTCTCCTCTGTGACAGGGGAATGCCCTTTGGTGGCCTCTTGTGTCGCTCTCACTACGGTACCAGATTCACATGACGTGAGCTTCGTCTTCTTGGAACTGGATTTAGCTGCTGGTTTGCATTGTAGGTGGTGGGTGGGAGAGCTGCAACCAACAGGGTGGGGAATGTTATTAGGTGGGAATGAAGACACAAATTAGAAGCACATGCACACACACCTGCGTGGTTCAGAGTTGCGTTCTGGGGTTATTGCTAGAATGAAAGTGAGAAGCTGGTTGTAATTTCCAGGGAGTTGATGTATTTTTCCTTTTAGAAAGAGGGGAGATGATGTTCTTACTGCATTTAATACTCTTAGCAGGTGGATGAGCTATATGATGTTTTTTGAAGCAGAAAAGAAAACCTGGTGGCATGAATTTGTACAAAAGCATATTGGAAACGTGCACCATGTTCTAGCAGTTCTTTTAAAAAACCAAAGTTTTTTTACCAGATCAAGCAGCGTCGGTTTGGCAGAGGTGGTGAGAGATCAGGTGCCATTGTAAACTTGTGTTCAGGCTGCATAATGTCCCCTAGAATAACACAAAATCTTGTGAAGTGGAGTGTGTGCCATTCAAGCGAGGAAATCCAGAAGAAGGATTTTAGAGGCATAAATGTACGATGTGAAGAATAATCACCTGACTGTGCTTCACATACTCTCTCGACAAGCCAAACTGTCTTTCAATAACCCAGCAGACGTAAAGGCAACCCCTGACTCCCCAGGAACGATCCATTAGCAGGCTCCAGAGGTTCAGAGAGCCTTGTGCACATCGAGGCCAGCAGAACAGCAGACACATACAGAATAACATAGATAATAAGTAGACTTGGGCATTAAGAAACACACTCTAGCGTAGATTATGTGTCATTTTAATGAACTCAGCATTCACGCAGTGACTGTCTAGCAGAAGCACTCCAACTGTGATCAATTGGAGTGCTTCTGGTCCCTGGGTTATTTATTGGAGGTTCAGGGAGAACTGATGGGTTAAAGACACTCTCTCTGCTCATTACCATCTGAAAATATGACGTTTTCCATAGAAGCAATTGCTGCAGTGCCCCAGGGAAGTTGTGCAATGGGGCTGGGAGGGGGTATTGCTCTTCGGTAGGAACATTGTAGAAAGCTGCTGGTTTGTATTTCTGTGTTGTTTATATTAGGGTATACATGAATGATTGCTCACAGGTGTTTTTTTTTTTTTCTCCCAGTACTTCATGAAACAATCTGTAGGAAGCATAAGAACGTGTTGATTCTAAGCCTTAAAAAATAGTCATTCATTTAAATTAGAAACAGAGTAGTTTCTCTTACACCCAGTAATTAACACTGGAGAAGTAGCCTTGAGGTGAGCACTGAGACTGCTTTAGAGGGCTTTACTGAAGTAGAAACTGGAAAATAAATTCCAGTAAGAAGCCATTATATATATAATGGCAGCTAAAAATATGGTTATTCCTGTTCTGAGAGTAAATGTGACTTCTGAAAGCCAATATACCTGAACCCAGCTCACTCCTCTCCATGGAGAGATGATGTAAGCAGCATTCAGCATCCCCACTGCCAGTACTGGAAACCAGTAGATTTTTCAAAGAGGGCTGGCAAAAAGCAAAAGCAGCAAAATTAAATGTGGTTGGTTGTACTTATCTTAAATTTAGCTACGACAAGATGTATTTTGCTGCAAGGAAAGGAGAAGAATCTTGTCTGCTGCAAGGTGGCATTTTCATTCCTTTGATGATGTGGATTTAGCACGCTCCGTGGTTTTTGTGCTTAACACCAGGGATTGTGTTCATTTTTAGCACTCGGCCTCTGTAACTTGGTGAGGAGGCGCACAGGCTGATACACGGCTCTCCTCATTTACCATCCCGAGACTATGGCCAGCGTGATGAGAGTTCTTCTGATCCTTCTGTGGAGAACAAACTTGGTTGAGGCAGATGTCCCTCAAGCTGCAGGAGGTAAGATGTTTTCTTTCTATCAACGTGCAGCCAAGGCCCTTCTATGCGTTGGTCAAATGGGTTCTTCTACACATCAATAAAAGAGTCCATGGCATGACTACGGGACCGCAGATGGTTGTGCTGTGTTAATACGCTTCCTGGCACGGTTGTACCCTGTCTCCTTGGTTTGAAGGGCTGCTTTGCCTTGAGAGGGAAGAACCAAGGGCACCAAAGGTTGAAATCGTGGGAGAAGTGAGGACTGATGTCCCCCAACCGCCTTGGAGGTGGCAATTAAGGGAGGGCAGGCTCTGAAGAACGCTAGAAAAGGAGGGGAGTAGATTGATTATTTCATTCCCTTGCTATTTATGTGCTAGCATCTTCCCCCAGCACGAGATCCTCCTCATTTCCATATGAGCCCCAGGAATCCCTCTTGCCCTGTCATTTTAAATTATCATTCCCATCCTTCTATGTTTTCTTCCATTCGTGCTTAAGTCCTCTGTTCATCATTTTGCTGCTTCTCTCACTTAGAACTTCTTGTGGCTGTCAGCTCTCTCTTAGACAGCCCCCATGTTGGGCTCTTCTCCTCCCAGCTTACGTGGGTGAGAATTGTTCATACAGTCGATCACTTGAGCTGCCCCATTTCAGTACAGATGCCCAGTGTCTACGTGGCTGTGAGGATCAAGTTGAAAACCCTGCACCTATTTAACAAGCCAAACGTCATACCATTACAATTTTCAAATCAAAACTGTTGGAAAAAAACCCTAATTTTTAAGCTAGGTTTTAAGTAAACTCTTATCTGATGAAGTTTTGGTTGCTATTGAAAGATTGAAAGATATTTTTTCAAATATTAGAAACATTTTAGAAGAATAGAATATTGAAATGAAATTATTTCCTTTTAAACAGCTATATTTTTTGTTTTCTCCCTTACAGTTCAGGTTTTCCCACCTCTTAACTTCACCCTTACAGTCTCGGCGTTAGCACAAGTACTTTTACACTGGAAGCCAAACCCTAATCAAGAAGAAAAGAACTACACTGTTAGATATGATGTGAAAATCCTCAGCCCTGTGCCCGAAGAGGTGAGATAAACGACACCTCCAGTATCCTGAGAAGGTTAAATTCCCGTTGAGTTAAACGTCTTGCACCAAACCAGGGTGCAGTAGGCAAGATATTTCTCTTGAACCATTGGCATGTTGAATCACTATATGACAATCACTCTTATATCATAATTTATATCATAATCACTGATACAACAAACAATTACTTTGAGGACTAGAGAGAGTCCCTTTCAGCTCTGGGTACAGCTCTGTTGGTACAACTCTCCCAAGAGTTAGCATGGGAATTGCCAGTCTTTGCAGGCACCTTAATTCGGCTTCCATCACAGGTGATGCTTATCTGATGATTTATTTATTTATTTTTTAATTTCAAGTATGATACGATGAAGACTCACAGTATCTGCACAGCTGCACTTCACAACGGTTTCTCTGCGCACATTCGGACCTTACTTCTCCACGACAACCTTCAGATGAGAAGTGACTGGGTGAAGGAAAAACTTCTCCCTCTACCAGGTAAGAAGAAATGCAGAATTTCATGTTTGTCCCGGTCTGTGGGCTAGACATTAGGAGGTGACAGATTCAATTCTTGAAAAAGACAGCATTTTCCTCTCTGTTACACCAGGCTTAGAAAAATGATTCAATCCACACCTTTACTGCTGTGGAGCCTGGAGTAAAATCTGGTGGTGCAGAACATGGATAATCCATATAAAATTTTCTAAAATTGCCTTGCTAAGGTTAAGATAACCTACTTTCCCACACTCTAGGCTATTAAAAGATCACGTTGCTTTGGTGTACATGAAATATGTGATGGTGCTGTGTGGTACTTCTTTATTTACACTGTTTGGGAATTTTCATCCGTCTGTAAGCGATAGACCTCTGTGATAAGGACAAGAATTGGCTCCAATAGACAAGGATATAATGGACCAAAAACTGTTACCAAAGTGGTTTAGAAATATGAATATCTTCTGCAATAAGATTTTTTTCTCTCTGTTTTATAATTCCTCCACTCTGTAGGTGACCCAGAGACGTCTGTCACTAATTTGTCCTGTGTTACTCGCGTCACCGTTTCTAGTACCGTCTCTCTCCAATGCACATGGCTTCCTGGCCAAGGGGCACCAGAAGATACCGAGTACTTTCTATTTTACAGGTTGGTGTTTTCTCCCATTTTTTAGCCAGCAGTGAATTTCGTTAAGACCATCATGTCTCACAAGTGTTTTAATTTAGGTATGAGACATACACTGAAGAATGTCAAGATTATACGAAAGACAGGTGGAACAGGAATACCGAGTGCCGATTTTTAGCGACTCACATTGATCCTGAAGAGGTTGACGAGCTCATTGTAATACACATTAATGGGTCCAGCAAGTATGCTACAATCAAGCCTTTTCAGCAGTTATTTAACCAAAATGCCATTGGTGAGTAGACATACTCTTTTTTTTTTTTTTTTAATTTAAAAATATGTAGCAAGATTGACGAAAGATTTGTGAGAGAATACCACTGGACTGAACCTTTCTTCATGCAGGTGAAAGCATAGACTGGTTTTGCAAAGACATCTTAATGAAATTCAAAGAGATTATAGGACAGAAATTGATGCTTTTAACTAACTTTGACTTTAATAATTTATTTTAAATGATAGAATGACACTCAAAAAAGCTAGAAAAGGCAGTTAGTTATTCTATTTGTTAGCTGAAGCATTCTAATATTCATTCTCAATTGATTCAGTCAATATACCTTCAAGTCCAGTTCTTACTACCTTTTATTTTACAGCCTTTCTCTGAAAGGAAAAAGACAAATTGTGTTCAAGATAACCTTGTCCTTTCAAAGACCGGCAAATGAAAGGCAGTATCAACCATGACTGTCTATCATCTTTCGCCTACCTAGTAATTTCTTTTCCTTCATTAGTTCCATGCCTTTCACTTTCTTGTAAACAGGTAACATTTCCCTTTTTTCAGGGCTTCACTAAGATAAAACAGTTGACATACTTTCTTAGAAATCATCCCCATAATACCTGCTAATTCCTTCCTTTGAATTTGTTCCAGATGTCAGAAACTTTTCTGGTTACATCTTTGGTTGGTGTTTTTTTTTTCCCCTGAAAATAAATTTTTTCTAACTGTTCTAGCATTAATTTCTTGCTTTTTAGAAAATTATTGTAATAAATCCACCTCCTCCATAATCTAGTTTTCCAAAACTTTTAAGTGGATTTTTAAAACTGTTTTCCCTTAACTGTTTTCTCCCATATAGTTATTCCTCCTAAATGTTTATCTTTTCGGTCCAAAATGTGAAATAAATTCCAGGATTATAGATCTTGCTTGGAAATACTTTCAGGTTATAAGTGCTCTAATTGTTAGTATTTAATCTCTGCTCTACAAATAACTTACCAGTACAGTTTTCTCTTTGTAGAGAAAGTCAATGTTCCCAGAAACGTCACTGTATTCTTGGAGCAAAATGACCTCCTGGCAACGTGGGAGAAGCCAATTTCTCCTTTTCGTAAAGAGTGTTTTGAATATGAGTTGTACCTCTGCAACTTGAAGTCAGGTAACAAGCAGGTAATTGCTTCTCTTGTGCCCAGATCTTCCGTAGCGTCCCTGCCTCTGAGCTGACTGCCCTGTATGGCTTGAATTTGCCTTTATGCAACCTGGGGAAAGTCTTCATAGTCGTGGGAGTGTTACAGAATTTAAAACCTTTAAAATAAAACCTACTATTAGCACATTTTTGAAACTACTTTTGGTGGACCTTTTCTCCCATTTGTGACTAAGATTCAGCAAAACCAAAGGCTCATCTATTTTCACGTTTTCCCTCTTTTTCTGGATGTCATTTACGTCTGCAACAAACCATCCCCAAGAGACCCAGGGAAGCAAAAGGACAGGAATTGGATTGGAGTTACTCAGTTTTATGGAGCTGGGTTGAGAACCGTAGGAGGATGGAGAATCCTGAAGCCTCATCATTGTGTTGTGAGGAAAAATGCAAAAATGAGGCATCTTTCAATAATTTGCCCTGAAATATTGGTGTATTATGAGAGAAATTACACCTGTGAAAAGAGAAATCTTACTGCAAAAGCAAGGCCAGCTGCTCACAGTTAATCTAGTAAAGAAGTTTTTTTTTAAAAAAATAAATAGATACACACGATTAAAGTTTGTTTTCTGAATTGTTTAGTCTTAAATAGTTGTGTAACAGGACTGTATTATTTTCCTAACAGATACTGAAAATATCCTCAAATCACTTCAGATTATGGATTGATGTCACCAGCAGGTATTCCATACAGATAAGAGCTAATCATCACACATGCCATACGAGAGGATTTTGGAGTGACTGGAGTGAAATTATTTATGTTGGTAAGAATGACATGCTTCTGTCTTATAATATCATCACATTGCTGGAGAGCAGACGCTGCCTAATCATGAGCATGTACAACTCCAAGTAATTTTAATAGAAGCCAAGAAAAATAGGTATTTGAAGGAAGAAACCGACCTGGTTAATGTCAAGGGGAGTTATCTCCCAAGCAAACTGTTGGACATATGCAGAATTTGTTTAGGCAGCGTTTTGTTTTCACATGCTTATGTTTTCAGAGACTGCTTTAAACTAGCTTGAGGCTCAATTTCTAGGTAAGGCCTTTTATTTGCATTACTTCTTCAGTTTTCACACGTGTTTCCCTGGCATGTATCGGGATGTTTGTGCTGGAGGTTAATATGAGTGATCATGTCATCAGCTCTTACTTTACCAGAGCTATCCAAACTCTTAAATGGTGGGGGGGGAAAAAAAGAGCATGGTTTTAACATTTTTGGAACACGATAATTTGCCCCACTTTGTTCTGTATTTCCTGCTTGTTGAACATGTTTTTCTGGAAATAACAGTTTCCTTATCACGGCACGTTATCAACTGTTTCTTTGTAGATATCCTCCTTTGCTCTTATCTTTCGAGTTTCTTAACTTCCTGGTTTTTACTTAAAAGAAAAAAAAAAAAAAAGAAAGGTCCCTTACACGCTTCTGTTTATCATATTTTCTCCTTTTGTATCTATCTGCAAGAGAATGCAAATCTGCTGGTGTTTTGCTTCCTCACCCTACACATCTCCTTGGGAAGATGGTTCAGCATCCCAACTGCTCACCTGGGGCAGGGGAGGTTGATCAAACATCTCATTAATTAAGAAAACTGGGCCCATTAATTTGTCTTATGCACCTATCTGGGAAATATTCTGCTAAGAGAGATTTTGAGACCCGCAGACCTCTTTTGAGCCCATATCCTGAGAAAAAGCACTGTCTGCTCCTCCTGTAGCAGCAGTTCTCTGACTTTGTTAACAACCTGAAGCCCAAGTCTGGATCCTTTCCTTGGGCAGTGGGGATCGGACCCTCCCAAAAAGGGTGTTGTAAAACCACACCTTGATGCCAGCTGTCTCTAAAACGTTGTTTAGAAGCAGCACAATCACAGATAGATGAAAAGTCCAGTCCCTGGCTAGCAAGAATTAACGGAAACAAAGAAGGGTTTAATGGAGAACAAGCGGTTTGTGCCTGAATTCATCCCCAAGCAGTGTCTTTGCTGAGTGCCAGGCGTGGACCCAGGGCATGGCACTGCGTGTCTCGGGGACAGCAGCTATCGTCCTTCAGATCGTCCTCCTGGTGGCCCTGGAGCCCTCGGGCTCCTTGGCTTGTTCTCTCCTTTGCACCAAAATTTATTACTGAAATTAGAAAGTCAGTTTGTTACTGCAGCCCTGGGTTTTGTTTCTAATTCTAGATACCAGCTTTATCGTTTGCGTGTTAATTTGTGATCTGAATGCAGTCACATAAAACGAGTCTTTATATGAGTGTGTTTAAAATAATCTGCACTAAAATAATATACTTAATTTCTTTTTTTTCTTCCCTTCATATCCAGGGCAAAATGAACTGGAGAAACCTGCAGCTTGGGTTCTTGCTGTGCTGTGTGTGTCCGCGTGCTGCGCATTCCTGCTTGTTGCTATAATATGCAAAATGTAAGTATCACTGTCTTCTTTTTTAATTAGAGTATAACTAAGGACTGGGTATTCAACAGGTGGGAGGGGGATGCTCTATTAAGCTTTGCTTAATTTTAAGAAGGGGCGTGGAGCTTGGTATTCAAGCATAATTGCACAAAGCAAAAGTACTGAGTAAGTAATAATCAGCATTAATTATTACTAATAAGATTCAGCAAAATCGGTGGGGTGAAAGGGTTATTTGGTTTAAACAACACCACCATATACTGAGTGAGGGGAATTTGATAAAAATCTATTTCTCCTTCCCTCGTTCCGTTTCTTCACTTAAACGGAGCTGGTTGGGTCAGTGATTCCCCCAGGAGGCTTCTGTCTTTAACCCTGGTGAAAGCTGCTGAGAGAATCTTCTGTGGCTAAAATGTACAGGCCAGGATTTTCTCAGTCTTGGCTAGTCCAGCCTGGGGACCTACCCTCTGCTGCGCTCTGGCACGTAGCCTGAATGCCAGTTGACACCAGGGAGTGTGGTAGATGATCTGAAGAGGTGAAAATTCAGTGCCTTTGTGCTTGCTGCGCCTCTCACCCTCCCAACAGCAGCAAGGGCATTGAACGGTTATTTGCTTTGAGTTTTTGAACTATTAGTTTAGTTTATTTTCAATTGCTACAGAGGCTATGGATGCCGTGTAGTAAAACCAGATGCCATAGAACCAAACATGCCAAAGTGTGCTGTGAAGAAACCCAGATTTCTGCGTTTCTCTACTGTGACTAGTCAAATCACAAGTGAGGACTTAGAGAATCAGGGTAATTATGAGCTTCTCCCCTGAAACATGCATCAAGCAGCAATTACCAGTCCACAGTAAACACAGCTCCCAGTAATCTAAGTGCCTGACTCTGCTAATTTCTTATTCATCTCTTTAATACCTTTTAATTTATTGGTCATCCCAATGTGTCCTTGGCTATTTTCCTTTCCGTACCACATTTCCTTTATAAAATGTCTCGTCTACAGGAGTGTTCCATTAGAATAACTGTTATTAGCTCCCTCTGAAGTGTCTGGTATCTATGATAACCTGTTCTTAAGTCAATTCAATTAGCATAGCAGGTCTCAAAAAGCAATCCTTTTCGGAACAAGGCAGATTAATTCCCAGAGAGTTTATTCATGTTGTGCTTCAAATGCACTTGTTCCCAAGAATGCAGCCCTGAGGTACCAGTGGAAATCCCCCAACCACTCTTACTTCCATCCCTGATTCTTTTTGGATTGACCCGTCTGCATAGTCAATAGGTTCTCCCCTGCTTCAGCATCACCTTCATCAGCTCCTCTCTCTTTGGGACAGCAAGACACCAACACCACTTTGTTCCAAAACCAGTTAGTAGCAGTCATGCAGCTCCCTGTTTTCCTCTGGGGTTCTGCAAGTATTTGGATATTATACAGTTATCCCCCCAAGGAGATCCTGAGAGTGATATAGGGGGAAAAACAGGTCTAGGGGAAGACTCCTCCTACTCGAGGACCAGCTTGAAGATGCTGTACTAATGCATTTAATGAACTTTAATACATTAGGCAGATTTAAGCTACCTTTTCCAGGTTCAGCTGCTTGATGTTACTTTTGTTGCTTCTAGGAGTTTGTCTCTGCCTGGCTGGTACGTAATTCCCCAGCACCCAAAGGCTTATTACATCTTTGCCAAAATGATTATCATTTTTTTCTGCCTGCTGCACTACATTTCACAGAGTTGCTAGGTTTACTCCACCCTTCCTGAGCTGCTTCTTGCTCAGCGTCCTTGCCATTTCTCACTGGGAAGTGCAAGAAGATGAACCGCAGTGCTTAGTCTGCTCGTTTGTTGTACCTGCAGATATTAAAAAAAGAAAAATAGAACAGGTTTCCTAGATCACACTTTCATTAGTACTGTCAAGTTTTTTACTGCTCTTGAAAATTCATGAAGTGTACTATGCAATTCAAGCCACAGAATCATTTCAATTTTCATACGATTTGAAGCCATTATAAAGAATTTTATTGTACCAAAGAGTTCTATAAATTTTTCTGTGTACCTCCTGGTGGTTTCAGGCATTGGAGATACAAACTACGGTTTGGGAGAAACGCTGCAAGGCAAAGTAGTCCTTTGGGGCTGTTTGGATAGTCTTTTGCCTTCACCTGCTTGCAGTAGCTGATGGGCTTTCTGTCTTGATAAAAAGCACAACTGAATGTTTTCCTAGTTTGGCCTCTGTATTTGTGAATGAGCATCTTTTGTCCTTCCTGAGGCTGTGCCTTGGAATAACATTTTCTCCTGGAGGTGAGCCCACAGGAGGATGCAGTTAATAACTTGCTCCCAGCTGCTCTTCATTTAATTGAGGCCAGGACGGTCAGCAGCCCCAAAATCAATGTGGTCATCCTGACCTCCACCAGTTAACCCTCCCTCTTCTGCACCCCACTGGGGCCCAGGACCAGCAGTCACCAGCCACCCGCTGCAGGGAAGTCGTTTGGAAAATGTCACAGGGAGGAATCTCGGAGGGGGAGGCGAGACACTAGAAAAGGCAAAAGGCACCCTGATATACAGCAAAACCGAATATCAGCCTCACAGGGGAGGTCGGAAGAGGGAAAAGAAGAACTTGTTCTCTTCCTTATTTCTCTTTATTCTTATTTCTCACAGCCCATGGGAGAAGGGGCAAATTTCAGAGAGGCAGAGACAGCCCAATAGCGAGAGGCTCTGAAGCAGGGTGTTACGGCATGAGGGTCCTGTGGGGTGTTTCCAAAGCCTGAAGGTCCAAGTAGTGTTAAAGGCAAGGGCCGTGCTCTAACCCACGAAGAGACAAGCAGAGATAACTGGAATGCTTTTTGTGATGAGATATTTTATCGTATCCTGACTCCCACTTTTTTCAGTGTCCTGCAAAACTGAACAAGCCCATTCCAAGGGCAGCGTTCTAACTATCCCCATCAACACCTCACTGCACGGGCTCTTGCTAAGGGGCAAGCAGCCGCCCTGAACACCAGTGGACTCATTCTGCTGGGCCTTTGGGCACCCCTCCTTAAGTATTTCTAGTCCAGAAGGGACACGTAATTCATGCTTTTTGCTGACTCAGTAAAGAATTTTAGTATAGGTCCATCAAAACCTTTTATTGACAAAGGGCGTAACTGGAAATATGCCAGTTTTAAACAAAACCAAATCTCGTTGGTTACATTGCACAGCAATAGCATCAATCAAAAACCACGCTCGGAGCTGAAATAAGAGGCAGGTGAAATCCTGTGCTCCCCAGTCTCCTTCCTTCTGAAAGGCCTGGGTGACCTGATGGAGTGTAGGAGCCCACAAAGGCAACAGCGGTTGCAAACCGAACCTGGGTACGGTCACAAAGACCAAACCCTTAGCAGGAAAGCTGGGAAGAGACGAGATGAAGGGTAAAATATCAGTGCTGATGGCAGTCCCGCTCCTGGGTTACAGTAGAGCCACGTCACTGACCCACTCTGCTGGTGGTGACCACACAGCCTGACTTGTCCTCTGCAGCCAGCTATGGTTGGACTGCATTGGCATTTCAGCAAAGGGCGTGCAAATGTCTCCTAAAAACGACTCGCAGCCCGCTTTTCCTCCCCACATTCCCACTTCTGGCTGTACACCCCCATCACAAACCCTCATCCGTGTGCAGCAAAGCGGGGGACATCCCATAGCACGCTTGGTCAGGTCTGATGTGGGAGTGGTGGCACGGCCCTTCCCTGTGTCTAGTAATTAGTTACGCATCAAAGCCTCCTTCAAGGCAACAGCAGCTCAGCCAGGAAGGTTTAGCTCCAAACTGATAGTCAGAAAATGTTATTATTAATATATTAATCACCTCCCTGGTGAGGAGCCATAATACGATAAAAGAAAACTTGACGGAACTCAGAAAGCTTTTGGAAGAAGAATAGTCGTAAGAACATCAGTGTTCAACTGAGCAGGCGTCAGCCAGGAAAATTCCCACAAAATAAATGAGGAAGAAGAGCAGATCTGCCCCTAGTCCCAGCAGCTTGGGCTCCATACCTTGCTCACATCTCTGCTTCAGGGCTGTCAGGCTTGCTCCGCAGAACAGGCACCAGATACTAATTCCAGGCTAAATCCCATAATCTTCACTCGTGTCACATTCCCATTAAAATCTGTCCCTCTTTGGAGGTGGTGCTGCCCGGCAGTAGGGACAGCCAGAGTGTTACGGTGATTGAAACATGAAGTCTGTGCCCTGGGGTGTATCAAAGGCATGAAAAAGTTTACTCTGCAGTCCTCGGTGTCACAGAAATACACACGTCTGCGTGCTTGAACCTGACTAAGGAGCATCGGGCAGGGCAGGGATATCTCCAAGGGTGTTAGCAGGATGAGTGATTACACCACTAAGCAGAACCGTTTACTGTCAGCCATCTCTGCTCCCCTTCCTTGCCTCCTCCCTGCTCCCTCGGCACACAATTATT
Organism: Pedionomus torquatus; assembly: GCA_013398155.1. Classification (NCBI taxonomy): domain Eukaryota; kingdom Metazoa; phylum Chordata; class Aves; order Charadriiformes; family Pedionomidae; genus Pedionomus; species Pedionomus torquatus. The sequence goes on from VZRU01007636.1 coordinate 17,124, forward strand.
TGCAGTTGCTCTCCCGCCACAAGACAAGGGCAGATTATGTCCAGAAACCACAGGCTGAGCAAGAGGCAGCCTGTCTTCAGTGTCCAAACAGAGTAGATGACAGCACAGCCCTGGGAAAGAACGTGAGCGTGAACAGACAGATCAGAGCAATTAATTTCTCTCCCAGACAGGCCCATTCCCGGCTGTTAAAAGCTGCGGCAGCGTCCCCTTGGACTGAGCCTCCGACCCCAGCCTCCTGTGGCTGCAGTGGGAGAAAAGGATGAGGGAGAGCATCAGCCCCTCCACCTCTTTGCCGTCCCCAGGGTCCAGAATTGTCCGGGCAGGGACAGCAGACCTGCCTGGTCCTTGGGGTGTCTGCTCTTGGACGCTTCTCCAGCACTTTCACCCCTTCTGAACCTGCTGCTGCCACCAGACGCCGACGACCAAGTGGGAAGGGGGCAGGAGGGATGGCAGCGTGAGGGGACCTGCCTTCTCCTGGGGCTAAATATGTGCTGCTTGTCCAATACATCATCATCAGAAAAAGCAGTTCTTTCACACCCCTCCACTACTGGTTTGTCGTTTTGTTTTGTTTTTTTTTTTTCAGAAACCACGTATGGAGTAAACTGTTTCCACCAATTCCAAAGCCCAGCAACAAATTCAGAGATCCCTTCCCAAATGACTATGAGGTAAAATGACATTTTAGTCATTCTTTTGGGTTGTTTCAGGGTTGTTTTTTTAATTTTTTGACTAGGAGGAATGCTTTTATTTGTGTGCTGCTCCCAGAGAGGCTGGGAACACAGAGCTTGTTACCACTTAGGTTGCCTTTGGCCACTTAAAATCTCTAATGTCCATGTTAAATGTGGGCTCCGTTGTCAAACGTGTCGTACCCAGTGGGAGATTCATGGGTGCAGCTGCTGTAATGATACACACAGCCCTGAACATAACGGGGAGTTACCCATCACGTTTAACAATTTATGAGGTGGTTTTTATAATCAAACTGCTGTGGCGGGGACTCACCTGCTCGGGTGGCCACCTCCTCTGCCGAGGACACGTCCCAGTCTGCAGAGCAGCTCTGGATCAAGACCAGTGGGGGATTAAAAACGAAAGAAAGGATTAAATGCTATTGTGGAGTGCTTTTCTAATGTGCAGCAAATTTCAAGCACATGGTGCTGTACCCACAGCTCTGCCTTTTGTGCGGCGACACCGTCGAGCTCTGCCTTGGCATGGGCTGGAGGTTTGACCCCTGGAGAGCTGATTTATTTTCTGAAGCCTCACAATGGGAAATATTTTGGTCCTCCTGTTAAGCTGGTCTTAAGCCTTATTACGTTTGCTCTTACTTAATGATAAATAAATTTGCCTTCCAGCTAAGATAAAGTCCCTCATTGTCTGCTCACGGGAAGTGCTGCTCAGTAGCTTGATTTTAATTTGCCCCTTTTTAGAGCAGGGGTTTGATTTTGGGGGTGCTGTGCTTATTGCTGGTCAAGGAAACAGGCTTAAAAAACTGTCATGTGTTTTTTCATTGGTGTAAAATTACACGACTTAGGGTATCACAAACAAGGATATGAGAAATAGCAAATGTTAACACTGCAGCTAGAAAATGTGAGCCTACGACGGCTCTTTCACATTGCCAAAATCAGCACTGCCTGTATTTCATCATCTCTGTTTAAAGTGAGCTGGGTGCAGGTAGGGGACACCAGCTGGAGGCTTTCTGGTGGCACTGCGGCCACAAGGGAGGTGACACCAGCAGGGAGAGGCGACACCACGGCCCTGGTGTCTCTGCTGAGATGACCCAGGAGGGTGAAATCCCCAGCAGCTGTTTGTTGCGGGTGCTCAGTTCCCAAATTCAGAGTGTAAACAGTGAGGTGAGGTGACGAAAGGCCAGGCCAGCCTGTGGGAGCTGCGCTGGGCTTCAGAAAAATTCATGTGCCTTGTAACATGTCCTCCAGTTCCTCTTCAAGGTCTTGTCTTTGGCTACAGAGGGCTGTCTGGGAGGCCACCCCGATCACCTGTGTTGCACAGGGCATACCAGATGGAAAGTCTGTCCCAAAATGGGACAGAGTGATGAGCAGCCCTCTGAGAACTTCAGCAGGAATGGGAACTTCGGGGCAAAATTCTCCCAAACCAAACGCTCTTTCTCAGCTCTTACCTCAAAAAACATTTTGGGTGAATCCTTCTTTAAATGCAGCAACTTGAAACATAATGTTTTCCAATACAGTCCAGAAAAGCTGGGGAGGGACTCCTGATCAGGGAGGGGAGCCATAAGATCAGGAGGAATGGTTCTAAACTGAAGGAGGGGAGATTGAGATGAGATCTGGGGAAGAATTCTTGGCTGTGAGGGTGGTGAGACCCTGGCCCGGGTTGCCCAGAGAAGCTGTGGCTGCCCCATCCCTGGAGGGGTTCAAGGCCAGGTTGGATGGGGCTTGGAGCAACCTGGTGTGGTGGGAGGTGTCCCTGGATGGTCTTTAAGGTCCCTTCTGACCCAAACCCTTCTAAAACATGCTATGTGAGGTCTTTGCAGCACTTGGTTCATAATGAGTACTCAACACAGGCTTAAAATGGTATGTGGTGACTGCTCTCTCTCAATCAGTGTGGTTTAGTTGATAACCTCAGGTTAGCTCCCAACTTGCCAGCAAAAAAAAAGTGTCGTTTGCTTTCCAGAGAGCACGTACCTGCACCGACGAGACGGAGACCGAGTTCATCAGCTTCGCGGAGGAGCTCTACTGCATCTCCCTCGACGACTCCGTCTTCTGAGAGGCCACGGGGCTGGAAAGGGCTGCACGTTCCCAGCGTGTCCCCCAGCATCGCCAGAGCCCGCTTGGCGTCACCTCTGCTGCCTCGGTGTTGCCAACAGGGGATGAGGACTTGCTTCCATGAGATACCTTGAGCAGTGATAAGTAAAAAGTCCCAGCTAAAGCAGGACAGAAGTACACGGCACAAGGACTGTGTAGAATGAAAAATTCCGGAAAAGAGCTAGCAGCTTTTTTATATTTTTTTTTTTTCTGGTTGCCGGCTTAATCTTTTAGATTTTTGTTTTATTTTAAATAACTCCGACAACTCAAGATGCAAAACGCAACCTGGGACTTGGCACAGAAAAGCGCCCAGTGTGGTCTCTGGCAGTGACCAAGATGGGTCAAATACTTGGAAAAGAGTAAAACAAGCTGTAGAACACCCCCGTGCTGTCCTCCCACGGCTACGGCGCATCCGTCACGAGAGCAGGGACTCAGGCGTGGCCGTCACTGATACCATTTGCCATGAAACGGTGCGAACTCAGCAAATAACCATCTCCAGGGAAATGCAAGTTCATTGAGGACGTCTGTCAGTGCCGTGTGTGAGCTGTGAGCCATGACACCAGACCCTGGGGACAGCCAGGCTGCGCACGTGGAAGTACGTCGTGTGAAAGTACTTGCATCTTGCGCTGTAACAGTTTTGGATGCTGGGAAAAAGCTGTCTGGGTTACAGGGCTTTATAAACCCCCAAAGCCTCTGGATTTTATAGGCTGCTTATGACAGTTTTCCCATGTACCGATAGAGTCTTGTCACAAAATTAGTGCTCGCAGCTGGCACCTCGCTGCCACAGGCACAACTCCCAAAACCTCAGTGTTTATGTACGTGACAGGTTTTCGCTGGTGGCCTGGGGTGCTGCCGGCCTGTGAGAAGCCACAGTTCTACTCACAGTACCTTCACAGCCTGGGAATTGAGAACTGTTCCGGTAAATAGCTACAAAACCCCGTGGAAATCTGACAGGAATCTCCTGCTCACGAGCAGCCCCTGGCAGAGCAGAGCACCGAGCCCAGTGCTGAGCGTGAAGCCCCTCGGAGCCCCGGTTCCCACCACGCTGCCAGCCCTCACCCCAGCCCAGACCCTTTGCAACTTCACTTTTCCTGTGAAGTTCCAGGATATTGGTAAAAAATGTCTGTGCTGATGCAGTTTCGCTGCCACGTGGACAAAGCCTAAGGATGCCCCAGCGCCTGCTGCACCCCTCTGCTTGGGTGTCCAGACTGTCCAGTTCACAGAGGATTCCTTGCTGTTTATTCCTTGACTGGTTGGTGGAAGTTCATTTTTAATTCAGGCTAGTTTCTTCCTTCTTTGAAGGATTGTCCAAATCCTGTGCAGCAGGAAGTTGACTGTTTCTCATATCTTTATTTTTCTGGGCTTAAATGAGTCCCTTCTCCTGAAGGAAGCCTACAGGAGAGCAGGAGAGGGACTCTTGGTCAGGGAGTGGAGTGATAGGACAAGGGGTAACGGTTTTAAACTACAAGAAGGGAGGTTTAGATTGGATATTAGGAAGAACTTTGGTGTGAGGGTGGTGAGGCACTGGAACAGGTTGCCCAGAGAAGCTGTGGCTGCCCCATCCCTGGAGGGGTTCAAGGCCAGGCTGGATGGGGCTTGGAGCAACCTGGTGTGGTGGGAGGTGTCCCTGCCCAGGGCAGGGGGGTTGGAACTGGATGATCTTTGAGGTCCTTTCCAACTCTAACCATTCTATGATTGAATGTCCCAGGTTGTGGCTGCGTGAAGCTGGTGAGGCTGAAGTGGCTGATGCCGGCGCAGAGATGACAGTGGCGGCTGAGACTGCAGCCTGGGGGCTGCAAGACCCCCGTTCCAATATGAAATGAGCTTTACCTGTGTTTCTTACACCCCTTCTCCCAAGCGAGGGAATGCTGCCAGGGTGGGGGCCTCTGGGTGCTCACCAAGGGGCCACAGGAGACCGGCAGTTGGCTTGTTCTCAGGCCAAGGCTCCTTTGCAGGTTCTTGCCTTTGACTTGACCTGGCAGCACCTGCAAAAGGACAAAGAAGGGTTCATTTGTGCTTCCCGAGGCAAGCGAGAAAAGCTGAAGGTGGGGGGGGGGAAAGGAAAAATGGCACAAACTGATAAACTTCCTCAATGGCACCGACAAAACCAAGCCCAGCCCAGGAATGCAGAGCAATCAAATGTCCAGTAATTAAAGAAACGTGCCAAGGACCTCTCTGTGCTTCTGTGAGGCTTTCTGAGCCTCAAGGAGCTGGGCATCTTCAGCCAATTTCGAAAATCCAAGCCCCGTATGGCAACCTGGGTTGGTTTTTTTTTTTGGCTGTTGTTCTGTCCTAAACGAGCCGAGTTTGAGATAATGCCGGTTTCTGTTTGCAGTTTGTTTCCTTACATTGTGTAACCCACCAGGGAGTTACCAAATAAAACCTCCTGCCTGAAACCACCCCAACAACCCCGGCTTTGGGCTCTCCGGCTGCCGACCACGACGGTTCTCCTGCTGCTGCAGAGCCCCCCCTCGTACTCCCAAAAAACACTCCCGTCCCTCCAGCTGGCTGGAGGTGGGGGTTAAGCACATGAGCACAAAAGAAAAAGTAAGATTTGACCCAGCAAGTAAATTGTGCTGAAAAGTAAAGGAGATCCCAGGTGGTTCATAAAATATATAAAAAATAT
>VZRU01007636.1:32385-44175 GCA_013398155.1 Pedionomus torquatus
GCCAGCCCTGCCTTGAACCCCTCCAGGGATGGGGCAGCCACAGCTTCTCTGGGCAACATGCTCCAGTATCTCACCACCCTCACAGCAAAGAATTTTTTTCTAGTATCTAACCTAAATCTCCCCTCTCAATTTAAACCCATTACCCCTCGTCCTATGGCTCTACTCACTCCCCACCTCTCCTGTAGGCCCCCCTCCGGTACTAGAAGGCCATCATGCAATCTAGGCTTTTTTACCACCAACCCTCTGATATCTACAGAAGCTTCCCTGGGGTCTGGAGGGAAAGGGCCCATCTAGATGAGGACCCTGTTGGTCTTCCTCTCGGTTTGGACTCCACTTACCTCCCAAGTAATGACCAGCTCAGACTTGGTGCCTCCGCCTCCACTGACATTAGCCGGGGTCACTTCGGGAACTGCAAAAAAAGATTCAGAAGATGCAAACGGCGACTTTGAAAGCAGCAAAAGGCATTGAAATGGAACAGACCTAAGCAGCAACAGGACTCTGCTGGCCTCCCCCTGCTGGGTACCAGAAACACTATTAGGAAATGACTAATTTGCCATGGCAAACAGCACATTAAAAGCATGTCAATAATAGTATATTAAAAGTATGTCAGTTAATGTGTGTATTCAGCCACTAATTGTTTAGTTTAAACATTTATCTTCCATAAAAAAAAAAAAGGCTTCTATTTATTTTGTATTTCATATTCTGTTCTGTTACGGGCTAAAATGGAACAGAGGAACCACCTACCAGGGGCTTCCCATAACCCAGTACACTCCACACTGAGCCTGCTCCCTGCCACGGCCCCTTTCTGCCACATCAGAAGACAAGGGACAGCATCAAGGAGCATTCAAGCTCTCAAGGTTTGCAGGTTGTGCAGGAATCCCTCCACAAATGCCCTGCTGAGGATCACCATGAAGCTGTGCCTGCAGCAGCCTGAAGACAGTTGTGCTTCCAGGAGGTGGTGGGGTGTCTGGGAGAGGGCTGCAGAAGACCTTCAGTAAGGCCATGGAATGATCCGGCCCATGGGACAGCCCAGGGTGGTTTCTCCACAGGGACGAGGTCCAACTTACTTGGAGAACCACAGAAATCCCCAGCATCAAGGGCCTTATGACTGTCCAGTTACAAAGCTCCCAAGGTGCTGTGGTCTGTGCTCCAGTTTCCATCACATTGATCATGGGAACCCTGAGGGACCACTCTCAAGAGTTCATCTCTCTCATCAAAGGATACTTGGCAGTATTTTCCAAAAATCCTGCCCAAATATTTTTTTTGGGGGGGAAAATCATTGCTTTCTGCAGGGAAGGGGCATGAAGTGTTCCTACACATCTAGGAGTCACCGATTAAGCAAAAGACTCCATCAGGACCTCCTTAATTTTCCTGGTCTATGCACAAAAATAACATGCCATGAAGGAGGAGAGCAATGGGCTCCTCAGCTTCCTCCAGTGCCAGGCGTCCGTTAGTGCTGATGAGCATTTATTCAGCCAGACTGAACTCAGTTGCCCACCACGACTTACGAGCTTCTTCAGTCCTCCTCTTCTCCGAAGGTCTGCTGGGTTCTCCAATCCCAATCAGGTTGGCAGCCACAACTCGGAATTCATACTCGACCCACGGGTTCAGACCCACCACTGTTGCTGTGAAGGTCCTGCCATCGATGATCTCTGGAACTGGGAGACAGCTACGGCTCAGGAATTCAAGGAAACCCACCAAAAAGTATTAAAGGTGGCTCAGAAAAGGTCATGGATATCGGACATCCCGAAAAGTGAGGGATTAATGTGAACCCAAAGTGAGCAAGGATTTATAAACCTTTCCCCATTTTTCTAACATTTTCTTAACCGCAGAGCGGTAAATGAGGTGGCATGAAAACATTATGCTTTTAGAACAGAAATTCCTGCCATTAAGAGCTTCCCCTAAATTGTCACTTTTTGAAAACAAAGTGTCAAGACAACGGGTTTAAAGGGTTTTTATTTTTCTGTTTCTAAAACACAGTGTTCCCTCTACTTAATGGTTACTGGAACAAAATTAACCTCTGACGGAATGAGCAATTACAACATGGGATTTTTCCCTCTATCAGGAAAATAATTCTACTTAAAGATAGGCCCGATGACACGGTCTGTCCCTGAGGGATGTCTTTATAGACCACAATTACTGTTGTATATCTCCAGCGCGGCAACAAAAGATAGGAATTCATTCTGTTTTCCCTTAAACATTCATGAGAAAAATGGATGAGTAATAGCAGTGACTGGACACTAAATCTTTGGGTTGCCAAACCTGAAACCAGTTAATAAGACGAGGGCTCTGCAGCCAGTGAAATTGCTTTTCATAGAATCACAGAATGGTTTGGGTTGGAAGGGACCTTAAAGACCATCCAGGGCCACCCCCTGCCCTGAGCAGGGACACCTCCCACCACCCCAGGTTGCTCCAAGCCCCATCCAGCCTGGCCTTGAACCCCTCCAGGGATGGGGCAGCCACAGCTTCTCTGGGAAACCTCTTCCAGTGCCTCACCACCCTCACAGCCAAGAATTTCTCCCAGAGATCTCACCTAAATCTCCCCTCTTTCAGTTTAAAAACGTTCCCTCTTGTCCTGCCATTCCACTCCCTGATCAAGAGTCCCTCTCCATGTCTCCCTTTTCCCTTCAGGGTGCAGAGTTTCTCCACTGGGCCCCTGTGTGGGTCCCGATGGAGGTGTTCTCCATCAGTGGAGCTCTTTGGGGAACGGGCGATGGACCTACCTGTGCTCACTGCTTGCCATCCCACCGAGAAGGGGGTCCTTGCCTGTACAACATACATCGTGATGGGGCTGTGGTTGTCTGCTCCTGGCCTCCAGGACAGCTGGGCGGTGGTGTCGGTGATTTCATCTATCGTCACAGCCTCTGGGGGACCTGGGGGACCTGTTGGAAGGAGAGAGGTTGCTTGGAGCTTTGCAGTGGCTCAATAACGGACCATTCTTGTTGTCTTCTCCTGCTCAGGACACGGGGAAGTCCTTACAGAGGAGCAAAGTGCAGCCCTAGATGTGGTTCAGGAGCTCTCGTTGCCTCAGTGAGGCTGAGGGGGACAGACACCCAGATCCCCAGCTTCACCCACAGCCCCCAGCTGCCTCCAGGTGAGCCACAGTGCCAGGGCACCCCTGGGCTCCCCCAAAGGGCAAAGGACTCGGGATCAGCTCTGCCATCCCATCTCTGCCGCTTTAGCACTGCCCTAAGCACGGGGAGGATTTTCGGCTGCAGCTTGGATGCACCCAAAGGTGGTGAAGAACGAAGGTCCTGCCTGTAATTAAGTGTCATGTCCAAGTATGTACCACCATTTACCACTTCACTGCTGGGTTCCTCTGAACCAGTAAAGCCCCATCAGGGAGAGGACATCTCTCCTGCATCATATGTCCATTACTGTCCATAGTGAGGCGAAGTCTCTCCCCAAAAAGCAAACTCTCTTGCAATTCACTCTGTGGACTGAAACTACTCTCATATGATATTCAGAAAGCTGGACACGCTTAAATATCTAAAATACCCCGAAACCTTCCAATATCCTGCCTTGAAAATGAAAGCTTTAGTAGGCCTGGCCAGATTTAATTTCCCAGAAATTAAAACTTTAAATTGTTTTGCTGGGGAGGGGAGCAGCCACGCAGCCTCCCGGAGCACTTGGCTCCTTTGGTCCCCACCGCCAGTCACATCAGAGAAATGAAATTTCATGGGATCCATTCACAGATTACATCTCCTGCTTGACAGAGCCTGAAACAAACCATTTTCACGTCACCTCTTGGAATAACCATGGCTGTTCCCAGCATTTCGGAATGTACTTTTTTTGCAGGGTGCAGGTGAAACCTACTCCTTCCCAGGCAAAAATTACCTGTTGATGATTTAACAAGTATTTTTGGGCTGCTGACAGACACGTGCTTGTGTTCTTGGCGGTGTGAAAAAAAAATCCCAGCCTGAAGAAGTTGGGCTGATCCGCGTGTGCTGGTGCCAGGGTTTACTTCTCTATGCCCCTGTGTGATATTCCCTGACATTGAGAAATCTATTGATTTTTATGCTAGTATTTAAGCTCTTATTATTTTGATGCAGCTCCGATGTTTTAAAAAAAGCTCCCCAAAATTATCCTGAAGGTTTTATTTACGCCCCAACCATTCACCTCTCCCTCCCGTCTCGCAGCCTGGGGATGCTTCCCCATTTTTATGCAGTGGTAGGGCACAACCCTGGGCGCAGCGGTGGGACTGTAGGGCTGAAGCCGTCGCCGCTGACATTTTCAGGGAGCGATAAGATCAGATGACGATTTGCCATCATCAAGGGTCATTTTCTTGTGAGAACTTCGTGTTCCTCCTGGTTGTTTACAGAGGCAGCGCTGAGGAAATTACCTAACCCGGGCGCCCATCAGCAGGCTGTTTTGAAATGGTGGTGTGAGAAAGAAACAAAAATTCATCTGAAATCACGCTGCGGTGAAAGCCCCAGAGTAACGGGGTGCTGAGGAGCAGAGCAGCAGACCCGCTGCCTCCAGGGCCCAGCCCTTTGTACAGCACAAGGCTAAGAATGTCGGTGTTCATACTCCTACGGGGAAATTGTCAGAGTTGGAAGGGACCTCTCAAGATCATCCCATCCAACTCCCCTGCTAAAGCAGGGTTGCCCAGAGCACATCCCTCAGGGCTGCATCCAGGAGGGGCTTGAAGGTCTCCAGAGAAGGGGACTCCACACCCTCCCTGGGCAGCCTCTGCCAGGGCTCGGACACCCTCAACCCCAAAGAAGTTTCTCCTCACCTTTGAATGGAATTTTCCCATGTTCCAGCTTGTGCCTGTTGCCCCTCGTCCTGTCACTGGGAACCACTGAGAAGAGTCNTGGCCTCTTGGCCACCAGGGCACATTGCTGGCTCATGGAGAGTTTACTGTCTACCAGGACCCTAGATCCTTCTCCTCAGGAGTGCTTTTCAGCAGGTCTGTCCCTAATCTATATCAGTGCCTGGAATTCCTCCTCCCCACGTGTAGGACACCGCACTTGCTCTTGTTGAACCTCATGAGGTTCTTCTCTGCCCAGCTCTCCAGCCGGGCAGGTACCAAAGTCTGCGTTCCTCAAAGCTAATGAGCAGGAAAATACATATCATAGTTACTATAAGGATCCAGACTCAGGTTAACTAATTGCATCCCTGTCAAACTCCTACCTAAAGATCGCTGGTAATGAACAGACCTTGAAATATCGGTGAAGTTACTAAATCCTGTTTATTTTAGAAAAGGCACAATATACCTGGGCAGAAAGGCAGTGAATGGGCCGGACAGTGTTTCTGCTCTGGACCCGCTCCAGCACCTCAATGTCTTTCTTGTGGTAGGTCTCCCAAGCCCAGGAACTGTCGTACCAGCAGCAGAAGATAGGAAGGTCAAAAAAAACCCCAACAACCAACCAACAAACCCAAACCAAAGGAATTTTTACAGCAACGAACAACAACAGTAACAAAATTCAAATACCTCTTACAATCAGGTCTGCAGCAGCCGATAGCTTGTCCACACTCGTTTGCACCATGCAGACGTATTTCCCGGCATGCTTCAGCTGGATGCTCCTGATCATCAAATCGCCAGCTGAATCCTGCTGATAAAGTAGGGAAAAGTGGTTACAATTACTTCTTAATGAGCGCTAAACATCATTATCACATGAAGGACACTGTGACTAATGGATTTACTTTACACTGGCTGATGAAAACATTAGTAAGGCAAGCCGTGGCCTATTAAAATTATGTGAGCCTGCCTTGAAGATAAGAGAGGGAGCGTTTCTAAAGCGATGGCTCCTACAAGGGGCAGGGGAGCCCGGTTCGGGTCCGTTAAGCAGTTTCCCCATTAAAACGTTGCGACAAAGCTGATGTAAGGGCAGGTTCGCTCCGATTCCCCCTTCATCTCTCCGGATATCCAATTTACAGCCTCTCTGATATTCAGATGCCCGAGTTGTGTTCACATCTATTTCCGAAGTGAAAACCAGCCCAAATTATGAGACATCTGCAACAGTTCCGCGGCTTTGTATTACGGCCAGCATTTTGATTGCCCAGTGTTTTTGTGCTAAAGATCACGAGAACAGCACTCTCCGAGGAAATCTTGCATCACCTAACAGTGGTAATTTGTTTTCCAAACGCCAAGTGCATGTCTGATTAACTGCTGAATAGACCTAATTAGGTTTCTGTATGTAGGGGAAGCTGAAAACTCTCCCGAAATTTTTCTCCGGACTCCATACATTACAAATCTCAGGGTAACCTTGCGATTGTGGCTTTCTGACTGAAGAATATTGATAAAGTTTGTAATTTCAGCTTTGCAGGCCAACCAGGGGCGGTCGCCGGGAAGAGCCGTCGCTGCCGACGTGCGCCCTTAGGCATCAATCTTTAAGGGCGTCTTTTAATGATTTTTCTTTTTTGCAGGGATAGCAGCAAGGCTGGTAAATTGTATTTCCTTTCCTTTTCAGTATTAAATTTCACTACTGACAAATGTAAACATGGGCAGCGAGTTTGCTGCCTGAAACCCAGCCGAGCACGTGGCTCTCTACAACCTCCCGTAGAGCCACGTGCCAAACCCTTCCCAGTTTTCTACCTTGGCTGAAAAAGTTCTTGCATTTCTTTCTTTCTTTCTTTCTTTTTCTTGCTACCTTCACCCAATAAAAATTGACAAGGAGTGAGGAGATTGCTTTGGTGTGGATACTTACCCCTCCAACTCTTTCAAAGTGATCCCCATCTTTTTCAAAGTCTATCAGGTGTCCATTAAATGACCAGGTAAACACGATATCCAGCGAGTGATCATGAGATACCTGACAAGGCAAGACTATGCTTTCTCCAACAGTGACATCCATGCTGAAAGGCGACACCATAACCCTGGTTGGATCTACAAAGGATAAAAAAAGGCAGAAAAAAAAACAACAAACAAGGCATTAATCCTGTTCTTGACAGAAACTGAGAGACGTGGAGCTGAGAGATATCCCAAGTAGTGTAACACAACTGTAGTGTTGCCACCAGAACCTGGAAAGTTTGCAGTCATCACTTAGGAAGGTCCTTAATACAACAAGTGAACTCTCACACCTTTGACTTTATCCTCCAATATCTTTCTCTTTTTCATGGATTGAAACACCATTAACAAATCTTCCAGAGTCCTCTTCTAGTCACAACAGAATCACAGCATCACAGAATGATATGGGGTTGGAAGGGACCTCTGGAGATCATCTCCTCCAACCCCCTGCCAGAGCAGGTCCAACCAGAGCAAGTCCAACCAGACCACGTTGCACAGGAACATGTCCAGGTGGGTTTGAATGTCTCCAGAGATGGAGACTCCACCACCCCTCTGAGCAGCCTCTCCCAGGGCTCTGCCACCCTCACAGGAAAGAAGTTCCTCCTCATGTTTAGGTGGAGCTTCTTATGTTCAAGTTTGTTTCCTCTTGTCCTGTCTCTGGGCACCACTGAGTAAAGACTGGCCCCATCCTCCTGACACCCACCCTTGATGTACTTCTAGGATCAGATCCCCCCTCAATCTTCTCTTCTCCAGACTAGTAAGACCCAAGTGCATCCTGACGCACAAGGAGAAAAGGCTGGAAGAGAGCGCAGCAGATCTGAAAGGCTTGCTTAAAATTTTTGAAAAATATTGGAGATTAGAGATGATTTTATTTGAATCTTCTTACTTCAGAGGTTTGTTCATCAGTCATACACTGCTTGCCATGGTTATCCAAAAATCTATTTTGATGTTCCTAAATTAGATGCTGCCTTAAGAAACCTCTCTCAAATGTGAAATCTCCAAAACTGGAATGAAGAAGGGTGCATTAAAAAAAGGAGGGACACATGCTTGGACCTGGGAAGTGAAAGACCAGACTGTGATTATTGTTGTATGTTATGTTTATTGAAAACTCGGTGCTTATTTAGAATATTGGCCACATTCTCTGCCTAAAGGATGGCTTTCTATTTGAAATCCAAGTAGTTTTCTCTGTGTGAGGAGGGCCCACACAGGGAATAATTGTAAGAGATGGGTGATACCAACCAAACCTTTCACACCATGGAAACCCAGACTCTGGCCCAGGAAGCCAAATCCTGTAGCGAAGTCAGACAGAGGATTTGGGGACAAGAGGTGGCTCTGGGTGTAGTAACTCCTCTGCCTGATGAGCAGCTGGTTTGGCTCGGGTGGTAGGCAAGACTGACTCTCCCTTTAGGACCTCTGTGGTCTGAGATGTCAACGACCTGTTGAACAAGAACTGAGCAAGTACTTTGGGGAGGTGAAACAGAAGAAACCACAACATTTCCAAAGGAAAGCCCCCAAACCTGCAGGTATCTGATGCAGCAAGTTCTGACTGTTAAATACGGGCAGCAGGGCGTACCAGCTCCACCTCAGGCTTCAGGACTAATCCCTTATTCACAATTGAAGTTCACACGGATCCTTTACCACTGCTTTAATCATCTATTTTTCACTTCAGTCGTGCAGTACAAGCAAAACGGTGGCACAGAAAGATGAGCCATGATGCATTATGCAGACTTCAGCTCCTCGTCTGTGCCTGCGAGTTCCCTCTCCCACTAAAGTTATCATTTGTGTTTAGTTTCTGTTGACAAAAATGCAGTATTTTTTTTTCTACAGGGCCTCAGAGGAAATGAGGAGGAGAAAAAATACTGCTCAACAATGAGACCAAAAGTCTGAAAATCATATACAGATATTTTGCTTATTCCAAAGGTCTATTCTGCACAGCTGTTGTGCTGAAATACTATGAGCACTATTCGTTCTGTGGGATATGAGACCAAGATCTTCACTACTTCTTCCAGGGGCTATTGGCCCAATGCTGAATTCCCTGCTAAAATAATAAGGAAACACCAGCAAAGATATGCACTGGGCAGAACTACTCACAGAAACTGGGGGAAACTACTCATGGAAACTGGGGGATGTGAAGCTGTTCCTGGGTTTTCAAATACCTTAGCAAAAGTGTAGAGAAGGTGCTGAAAAAAATTCCACCCCTGACTATACAGGGTTCAGATCAAGTCCTGGGGAAATTGGTTGTATTACCTTCGATGCACCGAGTTCATCTATATTTTGTTTCACTTCTAAGAAAATAGAGCAACCACAGTAGATATTATGAGCCGTAATTAATTAATACAAGGAAAGCATTTGAAGTTTCTCAGCTATAAGCAGTGTAAGCACACACTACTGAAATGTTTAACTACTGCTGAGACTTACGACTGTGTAACTGAGGCATCAGTCACCTGGGACTGCGATTACTGAAACTCAAGAAGACCTGGAGCATCCCACGCTCTGGATGTTACAGAAACACCGTCACCTGCTGTGGGGCTCAGGCACAGAACCACTTACTGAAATTCCTTTCAGCATCAGAAGTTCATCCTCAGCCCTGCTCAAAGCCTGTATGAAGGACTGATGAAGAGGGGAGATTTAGATTGGGTATTAGGAAGAACTTCTTTGGTGTGAGGGTGGTGAGGCGCTGGAAGAGGTTGCCCAGAGAAGCTGTGGCTGCCCCATCCTTGGAGGGGTTCAAGGCCAGGCTGGATGGGGCTTGGAGCAACCTGGTGTGGTGGGAGGTGTCCCTGCCCATGGCAGGGGGGATGGAAATCAATGATCTCTGAGGTCCCTTCCAACATTCTATGATTCTGTATGAAACAGGTGCCTCCCACAAAGCCCTGAGCTCTGCTACATGAGATGATGTAGGAGATGATCTGTCTCTAACGAGTCTCAGCTCCGAGGGTTGGCTGAGGAGCACGTGGGGCTGGTGTTCTGATCTCCACGCTGGTGGTTTCAGCTCCGCAAAGACAGACAGGACTGGTCAACCTGCCACATCTCCAACCAAGGAAAATAAACGCATGTCTCTAACAATCCGTGACTTCTAATACAGAGACTACAATTAGTAATTCTTCATAACTTGCAATGTCTCTCCCCAGCTTTCCTGGAGCCCCTTTAGGGACTGGAAGGGGCTTGAAGGTCCCCCCCCGGAGCCTTCTCCAGGATGAACCCCCTAGTTCTCACAGCCTGTCCTCACAGCAGAGGGGCTCCAGTCCTTGCAGCACTGTCATGGCCCTCCTCAAAATAGGGAAAACAATAACTACACTGTACAAGCAAACGTATGGAGTAGGTGTTCTTTAGGTATAACACAGCAAAAAGAGACAGGAGCGAGGATACACTGGCCTGTGCTGGGATGAACTCTGCAGACTGGTTGGTGACTGTCTGTAGGTGTCACTGGAGGCTCAGGGAAGCAGGGNCCTTTAGGGACTGGAAGGGGCTTGAAGGTACCCCCCCGGAGCCTTCTCTTCTCCAGGATGAACCCCCTAGTTCTCACAGCCTGTCCTCACAGCAGAGGGGCTCCAGTCCTTGCAGCACTGTCATGGCCCTCCTCAAAATAGGGAAAACAATAACTACACTGTACAAGCAAATGTATGGAGTAGGTGTTCTTTAGGTATAACACAGCAAAAAGAGACAGGAGCGAGGATACACTGGCCTGTGCTGGGATGAACTCTGCAGACTGGTTGGTGACTGTCTGTAGGTGTCACTGGAGGCTCAGGGAAGCAGGGAAGCTCCCTCGCAGCCTTCTTTCTGTGACAGAAACAGCACTTCTTTTTGGTTCTACATGCAGTTTACCCTGCACGCCAGCTGGGCTGGCAGCTCACGGAGCGGCTCAGCTCACAGCTCAGCAGCGGGGCTGAGAAGGTCTGAGCATCATGTGAGCTCCTGGGGATGGTCCTCAGTTGGAGCAGACCCACACTGCTGCTCAGGACAGCTCTGGACACCATCATCATCACCAGCAGCTGAGGCTATCTGAGCTTTTCTTACCTGTTTTTGTCCCTTAGTTTTATTGCTGAGGTGTATTGCAGAGAATTTGGTGTATTTCTGGCTGATGGAATACATTTGGTTTATATCACCAGAGATTTTCACCGAGTTTTCCTGCAAGCTTTCAGTCTGCTAGAAGAACCAGAGCTGAGCAGCACTTCCCATCTGTAGGAAGGCTGTACATCGCTTTGCTTTCAGCCCTCGTCCCCCGCTGAAGGGACCCTGTCATTAGCTGTTAGTGCCACCTGCTTTTTGCATCTCATTTGGGGAAGCTGTGCTGCATTTCTGAGCCACAAATCAGCCGGCTGCAGCCATCGCGGGTATGTTCCGAGGGTAACAATTACCCAGTCTGAAAGGAAAACATTCCACCCTGATTCTCTATTGACTGGGCGTCCATTAGGAAGGGATTACTCCTTTAGGATAAACAGCTGTGCACAGCTGGGTTTGCTTGTTGGAGCTCACGCAGCGCCGTGTTGTGTCACATTGATCTGGAGGACGTGACACAGTGGGGCGCGATCTACCGTGGCGTGACATCAGTGACATAAAACACATCAGAGACTGACGCTCTGAGATAACGCTGGTTTGAAATAAAAAAAAACACCAACCAGGTCTGTCCAGAGCCTACAAATATCTTTCGAATGATCAGGTTAGATATTAGGAAATATTTCTTTACTGAAAGGGCTGTCAGGTATTGGAGTGGGCTGCCCAGGGAGGTGGTTGAGGCACCATCCCTGGAGGGATTCAAGAGAGAAGTTGACTTGGTGCTCAAGGATATGGCTTAGTGTTGGGTGGTGTGGGGTGTTTTTTTTTTTTTCCCCATTGGTTGGACTAGATGATCTGAAAAGGTCCCTTCCAACCTAGGTGATTCTGTGATATGAGAGGACCAGGGCAAAGCAAGAAGCGATGCCCCTGTATCATGCCCATCAGCAAAAGAAGCGTGACCAGCAGGTCGCAGGAGGGGATTCTTCCCCTCTTCACCTCCAACATCAGAAAAGCCAATGTGACACCCAGCTCACCACAATATTTATTCTCCCCCTCTACTCTGC
>VZRU01007636.1:44380-60288 GCA_013398155.1 Pedionomus torquatus
AGTGGGGTTGGAACTCGCTGATCTTGAAGGTCCCTTCCAACTCTAACCGGTCTATGATTCTATGATAAGATAAACTGGCTAGAGGTTTTTCTTTTTCACCAAGAGACCAGCATTCCATGGCTCCTTGGCATCCCCTTTCCAAACATGCTCTTTTCCAGCCTGGCTGAGCTGTGGAGGCTGCGTGCTCCACTCTGCAGGGAAGGGATTCAGCCACACTAATAACCGCGGTAACTCTCATTTAAGCTATCAAAGTGCTTGGTAAACAACGAGATGTGCTTTGCCCGCCCTGCCTGCAGAAGGAATATAGAGTATTTTACTTTAATAGAAGATTGAGCTATAATGTGCTCCAGAGATACTGTTCCTGGTGTTGGCCTCCAATTGGTGAAGTTGAGCATCTCAGAGAGGGATTGAAATAAAGAGATAATGTCAGCCTTTCTAATGCTGGTTTCTGAAAACTGTGCACCTAATACCTGACTGCTTATTTAGACATATATCCTGGCACTGAGGAGGAGGTAAAAGGAGAAAGAGGAGAAAGGAGTATTCAGGTTTTGACCTTTATCCAAGGTAAAAAAATGCAGAAATCAGGACTCCACCCCAAATTCAATGGTGCCTTCAGATTGTTTCACTTACAAGGGAAATTTTCCAAGATTTTGCAAAGGCTTACTCCCTCCTTTCCTCTTCCAGCCTTGCCCATTTCACTTCATTCAAGATTTGCTTGCTGCCAGGTTTGGTTAATGGAGGCTAAAGGCAGTTTTGCAAAAAAATCCTCCATCAAAGAGCTGCAGCGTACGTCCCTCGCCCTTCACTCTTTTGCCCAAATAGGCAAAGTACCTTGTAAATACTCACGGTGTTGGAGGGGGAAATATGTGCAAACGGACGCAAATAATCAGCTAGTGAAAACTGCAACAGCTGCTCATGGGCAGAAGAAACACAGACCGGTTCTTCAAATAGGAAAAAAAAATCAAAGCAGTGTTTGTTTTTGCTGAGGGTTATGTACGTTTTCTTCAAGCAGATAAGAAATGTTGGTATCCTGCCTTTTATACTCCCAAGACACGTCTGAGTTAAATAGCAGTGAGCAGCTTGGAGGCGTAATGGCCGGAGTGGGTGCAGAATGCAGAGAGGAGAGCACTGAGCCCAGGCAGGACACGAGGAGTCCGTACGGACCAAAACCGATTCATCAGGCGGGGCTCTGCCCCTCTGCATCACGTTCTGCGACAGGAGCACGCCGGGGCATCTGCTGGCTGCTCGGCGAGAGCCAGTGGGGATGACAAGGTAATTTCAGGTTCAAGCATGAATGCTCAAGTGCCAGAGTTTATGTTCAATTACCAGATGCTTCAAACGAGCAGCAAAGACAAAGGCAAGCGATGCCCAGCGCAGGCGGCTGCATCCAAAACAGACAGGACGCTGCTTGTCCTGGGGCTGGATTTCCACTCACGTCGCTGATATTCCTTACTCAGACCTAGGCAGATAAGCAGTAGTTCCCAGTTTGATTAACCACCTTGTTACCTAATTCTCTTAAACAGCCAGTGCTGTCACAACGTTAAAAGATCTACCTACATTTTTCGCTTATCTGCATAAAAAATAAGCCTAAAAAATACTTTTATCTTGAGTATTTGGGACTTACTTTTTCTCTTTTTGGAACACCAGCATGTTTACCAGTTTCATTTTGGTTTTGATCAGAGGGAGTTAATAAAACACACTGCAGATCAATGTCCTCTATTTGCAATGACATTTTACATTATCGCATTGATTTCAAGGCACATCATGTCTGGAGATAATAAAAATCCATCTTGGAGGCAGAATCATCTGTTTTCTATGAGCGACCAAAGTCCAATATATAAATACCCAAATGCGCTCTCCCGTTTCCTTCTCTTCTGTTTGTGAATGAAACATTTATCCAAAACCACAGAGCCAAAAGCAGCTGAGACCCAACAAGCCAAACTTCTGGGAGCTCCGGGCACCACCGAGAAACACCAAGGAGAGGAAAATAGGGCTCTGAACTATAGAGACTAACAACTGGTGAACAACTCCATGCATCGTTAAGAATTAGCAGAGCAAACTACAGGTGTCTTCATAGGTTGTCTGAGTACTTTATGGGGCAAAATTAAGATTAGAAAGAAATGAGGAAAGGCTAAGCATTTACAATGTTTGGCCTTCAGAGTATCACAGACGTAGCTGTGATGAGTCAGATACACATTTTCAGCAACAGGCTCGTGGTTCTTCTGCCAATATACCTCTCCTTTTCTATATAATCAGCTATTACACATGTGCTCTCGCAAGACAAGGCACATTCCTTAACAGAAAATTTCGCAGCACTTGCAGTACCCTCTGGTGTGCACTGTGGTAGCTCAGCCCAATAAAATGTCATCTTATTAAAAGCGAAAGGGACGCTATCAGTCTAGAAAAGGGATCTTAGACCCGGGACTAACGTTGACATCTCTGATTTTAGAAACAGATGTGGTTAGTGGTCCACATCCTTCCACACAATCAGGCAGCACCCATCTTTGGCAACGAAGGCAGCGACACACGGGCACCTATTTAACAGGGATTATGGAAAGGCAGGCGGCACATCTGACCTCTCCTGGAAGAACGGAGACTCCCATTCAGCAACACACACTGGTGAGCAGGACGTTTAGGACGTGCTAAAATTGCTTTCCTGAGAGAGGATCCTCGTCTTGCAGTTTACTTGGCTTAAATCTTGCCGTATCAGGACGAGGGCAGTGGAGGGGATGCAATTATTTCACATGGGCCCTTCAGCACATCGTGCAAACCCCTTTCTCTTCGGCAGGCTCCATCTTCTCTGAGTGTGGGCAAGGGTTTGTTAAGAGGAGAGTTTAGATGCTCTTCCTCATGACTGTGCTCCTCAATGACGTGTCCATCCAGTTGCCCAAGACGCCCTTTTCAAGAACGACAGTTTCCTCCTCAGCCTCATTCAGAGCCGAACCACAGCCGAGGCACCAATTACAGAATCACAGAATCACCTGGGTTGGAAGGGTCCTTTTAAGATCATCTAGTCCAACCAATGGGAAAAAACATGTGGGAAAAAAATTACCAACATATTTCTTAAACGGGCACTGAAAAAGAGCTTCCTGCAGATTGAAAACCGTCTTCACTTGATGCAAGAGTCTCCCTCCCAGGAATTAATGCCTCCCACCCCCCAGACAGGGACCAGGCAGTCAATCAAGGGATTGCATTTCTGCATACTCAAAATACGCGTTCTTTGTGTGGCTGAATAATAAATGAAGGTTAATTTAAATCTGAAAACACATTAAGAATGGAATTGCATCAAAGGATACCGGGGCGGGATGAACCATTATAGCGAATTCAAAGTCAAAATATATGAAAATATATCCACTCCACTGAGAGTGCGGGGAGTGTCACTTAAATAACAAGAGGGCACAATACTTCATTCTAACCCCCATTTTACCTCCTGCAATGCAATCTTATCAAATCAAGTTCCGGCCATACAATTGTGACAAAGCAAATCATACATAATGGGGGTTTGGAAATGACAAGCAGATCTGTCACTCCCAGAAAGATGTACTTGCTCTTTACGGCAGCAGGGAACAGCACCCGATTACACCGCAAACCCCAAACACCCCTTCCCCATCTCTTTGCATCTCAGATGAAAATAAAAGCCACCTGACTTCAGAGGGGCCTTAAATGAAATCGGTGTATTTGACAAAATGATTGAACCCTTTGTGCCACACTTTACAGACAACTCAGTGAATTCCAGGTGTCACCTTTTGTGGGCTATTGATTGCAGCTAGCTGATATCCGTCTTTTCAAGTATGGAATAATCTACTGTCGTTGCAAAAATGATGGCCATCTTACAGAGAAGGTTAATCAGATACGGGAGAAATCATAGCTAATCTTTGATAAATTGCAAGTCACTCCAGGATCAATCACGGTTCTCCTCCTAACACAAGCCACAGGTTATTGGGCCACCGTGAGGCCATGCAGTTTGCCATGGAGCCCCATGGTGGCCAACAGTATTTTGCCCCTTCGAACAGTTCAGCTGCTGAGGCGGTTGACTTACGGGGCTTTTAAACATGTTTTGAGCAGTAATGGCCATAAATACAAATGCTTCCAAGAGAAGCAGAGCAGCAACAAGATGATAAGCAGGCATTCAATCTGCAAAGCTATGCAGTGCCTGGCACCGTCTTTGCATTTTTATGCATTTTATGTCTTTCCTACCCAAGTTCTACATCTCTTATCTACACCCTCCTCATCAGGACCAAGATGTTAGGAACTAGCTGACATGCAAGAATAAATCCTAAATTAAGAGTCATTAGGAACCGATGCCCTTTGAGCTGTCAAACTTAACAGAACAGCATGAAAATCACTAGCTGGACTTTCCAGCTTCCAGGAGAATGATCCGTAGCTTAAACAGCCTTAGTGTCACCCAGATGAAGGCTCACACGTGTCACCAATGTCTGGGGATAAGCAGGTCTTGACGTACAGGTCATTTATCAAGCAGCCCAAGACACTCAGCTTCCCCAGTACCTGGTGTGAATGGGGAACTGGATGGGAGCCCCTACTGGTACCTCTGAAAACAGAGAAAGTTTCCATTATTCCACTGATAAGGAACCAGGGAAATTTAAGATTATTATTCTTCATGTTTTAACTTGGTCAAAATAAAGCTTTGCACTAAACTGCTGTATCAGTCTCTTTACCCACAGTAAGTAAAGCCCGCATACATGCCGTAATGCAGGTGTCTATCCCAATACCATTTTATACAAAATTGTCATTTTCAGGAAGACGCAGGACCTCTTGGTTCTCAAAATTAACACAATTATTTCTCAGTAATACTCGATACCGTATTACTATAATCAGCCCGTACCTGTTATGGAGCCACACACACAGAGACCCAGAGGATGTCACAGTATTGTTCTATACAACCTAAAGTGAATTTATTTTCGTTATTACATGCCATGTGTGGGCCGTGTACCTTCAGGGATGTCCCTCACTTAATTCAGGCAGCATCTTCTTCATGTTAGGATTTCGGCAAGTGCGTGCTGCAGGAAAAAAATACAGACCCACAAGTGCCCTTAGGCTGTGTGATAAAACCAGCCAAAGGGAAGCACCTCCTTCCCCTTCCATTTAGTCAAACCTCAAGGCCAACTTGCTTTTGTCTTTGGTTTTAGGGTTCTTTTGTCTTCATTTTCCCCGAGAATTTCAATTTGCTGCAGAACACGAGCCGCGCTGGAGCTAAGATTTTACTTCTGTGAGATGAGGCTCGAGATCCTTGCTGCAATTAAGAACTAATTTAGAACTTGTAGCGAATTTTTGCACACTCTGCCGACTTCTTTGCCTGGTCCCTGTAGGATCTGCCTCAGGGACAGTGACAGGAGAGATTTTACGTGGGCCAGCACTTAGAAATAGAAAAGGTATCCGAACTAATGGTTGTATTTTAAACTAGGAGCCCTGTGCTGCACATGAGCAGAATATACTGAATATTTCCATTGCTAACTTGGTTTGGCCAGTGTCTCCCGAGGGATTACCCTGTGCAGATGGGGAAAACTTTTATGTCCACAAAAGAACAAGAGAGTTTTGTCCTTGCTAAATTATTTTCATCGATTTCCTCTGACTGTGACTTTCTTTGTTATGGAGGAGGCAAAGAACGGGGACCTACTGAATTATTAAATGAAAAAAGCACCGAGGACGATTCCAAAGTCAAACTTTTGCCATTTAGCAGTTTTATCGCTTCTAAACCCTGCTTTTAAAACACAAACTCATTCTGCTTCAGCCTGCTCTCTGCTGCTTCCAGACACCTTAACCCTCAGGTTCGGCGGGTCTGTGCTGCTGAGCTCTACTGAGCAATCAAGGTCTCACTCCCTTACTCTAACTTTCCTCCTTTCTAATGTACAAACCCTTTTTTTACACTTTCTCCCTCCACCTCTTGGCAGATCTCAAAAAAGTTTAAAAATCTTGACAGAAACCAGGCTACCAAAGTTCCCTAAGTTTAGCAAGTACCAAATATAGTTGTTTATTTGAGTTTGGATCCCTACCGGAGCACAAAACTCAATATAAAACCTCCAAGAACAACACAGAGAGTGTCCCACTGGAACTCGTGGGTCTCTCCCAAGAGGAAGAACTACCACCTCCATTTTCACCACGGAGTGTCTACCTCCTGCTTCTATTCCAATGGCTTATCTGCTGGGCGGGTTGCTGTATCCATCCCATGAACGCCTTCAACCCCAGTATTTCTCTAAAGCAGCATCTGCTCCTACCATCTTATAATTAGAATATAATTAGTAGAATTTCTCATGAATAGCTCCCACAGAGAAATGACTCTGCCACGCAAAAGAAAAATCTAAAATTCCCCAGCTATTTACAATCTACACTAAAAAGAAATCTGGGCATTTCTCTAGTGCCTCAGGAAATGACATCCAGGCAATAAGATATAATTAAAAAGTTGTTATGCGTTGGGCAGGACGAGGTACGACAATCTGCAGGCAAGTGGAGCAAACAGTTACACAAATGACTTTTAAAAATTTATCTTTGGTTTCAAAACAATCTTGCCAGGTCAGCTCCAAAGGGCAACTTTAAATAAAAAAAGTGGAAGCTTTAAATAAACAAAATACTTAGAAAAATTTACTGATGTTACAAGTAGCATCCAATTGTCTTCTATTAAAAATTATTTTCAAACAAAATGGAAGGAATCATAGAATCATAGAATCATAGAATGGTTAGAGTTGGAAAGGACCTTGAAGATCATCGTGTTCCAACCCCCCTGCCCTGGGCAGGGACACCTCCCACCACACCAGGTTGCTCCAAGCCCCATCCAGCCTGGCCTTGAACCCCTCCAGGGATGGGGCAGCCACAGCTTCTCTGGGCAGCCTCTTCCAGTGCCTCACCACCCTCACAGCAAAGAAGTTATTCCTAATATCCAATCTAAATCTCCCCTCTTCCAGTTTAAAACCGTTACCCCTAGTCCTATCACTACATGTCCTGACAAAGAGTCCCTCTCCTGCTCTCTTGTAGGCTCCAAGGAACCGTTTCAAGAAACTGTTATTTCCAATAGAAAATGGATGCCTCCGTTCAATGATAACGCCGAATTCTTATTTGACAGGCAGCATCACACATGTAATGAAAATAACAAGGTGCAAGACCATCCCATCATTATAAATTGCACAAAATCCCCAGCTCCTACTCTAGTGAGCAAATATTCAACACAGAGCATCATTAAAAAGTATCACTGACATTTCTCCTGTTACATGGCATTTTACTTCAAATTAGCCACAAGTTTTTCTTATGCAAATAATTTCAGCACAAGTATCAAGATCCAACACCCAGAGAAGGGGAGGAATGCAGAGCACACTGGTGCTACCATCTCACCCAGGGTCTGCAGTATTTCCCCCCAACAATCCCACTCGGGGCTGGATGCTGCAGGGAATGATGCCCACCGGCACCAAACAATTTAGTTACCAGGACTAATGGATTCATAGAATCATAGAATGGTTAGAGTTGGAAGGGACCTCAGAGATCATTGAGTTCCAACCCCCCTGCCATGGCTTCTCTGGCAACCTGTTCCAGTGCCTCACCACCCTCACAGCAAGGAATTTCTTCCTAATATCCAATCTAAATCTCCCCTCTTCCAGTTTAAAACCATTCCCCCTTGTCCTATCACTCCACTTCCTGACCAAGAGTCCCTCTCCTGCTCTCCTGTAGGCTCCCTTCAGATACTGGAAGCCTGATTCAGGCTAATTCAGGCCTGGATTTTCCCAGAAATTTTCTACTGTGCACTTAGAAATGCAAGTTTTCACCAGTGAAATACTGTTGACTTTCTAAATAAAGCCTAATAAAGATTATTACTTGGATGCATTCACAACGTGGCTAAAAGAAAACACAGCACTAAAGCCTACAGCTTCCATCACTAGCTCTTCACGATACGCTTAAACTTCAAACGTAATGAAAGCAGAACTCGTATTCCAAATGTGCGTGTGACAGAGACAGAGAGAACCGACCCAGGCCACGGCAAGTCAATTCAGTGAGATAATTTCCTTCAATTTCAGAGTTAACCTGCTTTTGAGTCATGAACACGCCAGTCATGTACTCCCAAATGACCGGCTTGAACGCTGCGATACAGCACACCTAGAACTTAAACTATTCCGGTGGTGTCTTATAGTAAATTCCCTCTGCCATCATGATTTTGGGATTAAGACAAGGGACTCTACTAGGGACATATTAACTTTGATAGGATTGTGCATAATCTTACTTAAGTTGCATTAGAAAAGGGGGAAATCAGGTCTCAGGAGCCCCTGATATTGCAAGCCCCACCTCGTCACTGCTCAGCAATGCCTTAGTTACTCTCTGATGTGTCAAAAACCCATCACTCCTGGTCTTTATCCCTGTGCCACCTGGTTATTATTACTCGATAAGCAACTCCGAGGAATGTCTCTGCAATCCAGCTACACTCCGGGAGAAAAAGTCACAGCAGCTCAAAACCTCCGAAGTTTGGTCCCGCTAAGCTGCTTCCAAAAACGCTTCTGAGAAATTATACAAAAGGACTGATATTTCCCCAAGTAATGTCCCAGATTCTCCAACGTTCTTACACTTTCTCCTCCCACGACAGAAAATGTGCTTTCTAAACACTTCCTCCGTATCTTTGATGTTAGAAACACAGCCTTCAGGCCAGTCTGTTCTTAGTCACTGTTTTCAAGGATATAAAGTTCTTAAGGATGGGAGAGTCATTATCACTTTCCCCCTTTATTCTCTCACACCGATTCCTTCATTTTCACCTGGAACGGAGATGGGCAGCCACTTTCTCAACACCTATCATGTTTAGATCCTTATCTCCCCTACCCCTGCCTGCAGTGAGCCTGAATTACTGTGGTGTGGAGAGAAGCAGCACCAGGAGACCTGCTCCCACCTTCCACAACAGGACCTTACACAACAACGATCTCAGTTTTTCACTGTTGTATTGTTTTCTCTTAAGGTACACCCCTAATTTAATCAAGATTTGTGGGATTCCTATGAAACTCGTGTCTGGAAGTTCAAGTTTTGGAAAAGGACCAGCTGTATTCTCCTTTGGGATGAAGATCAGACTCATAATGTCAGTAGACTTACAACGTGAGATCTTCTTGAGCAAAGAGAACAGACATGGGCTTTACATCCCACAGCAGTAGAACTGTCATGTTCAGTTTTCTAGAAACTGAATGAGTTGCGTGAAACTGAAAGCTCAAGGAGATTGGATCTTCCACTGCCAGAAATGCCTGGTAACTCCACCAAGACACACAAAGTTGCAGGAACTGAGATACAGCCCCTTATATCTAACGCCAGCTGGACTTGTTTCTTCTTAAGTAGCCCAGATATGAGCCACCAGCAGGAACTGTGGCCACCAGAGCCACCAGACCAGGGAAGGTCCATCAGCTCAACCCCCTCCAAGTGAGTTACTCCCTCAAGCACACTCCCAGGGCTCTGCGGGTTGGTAGTGCCTCAATAACAGGGTGATACAGACCTCAGCTTTTCCTACTTCTTGTAGTAGCTCTTCCCCAAGGGCTAAAGTTACCCTCTGCAACAGCTGTGGAAAATGGGTCGAAAACATGAAGTTGAACATTCCCTTCCTTACCAATTTATAACCATCTCCAGTCTGACACTAATTTCCCTTTACCAAGCTCTGGCTAGTCTTCACTTAGGAAATTAACTATTGGATAAAACAATTTGTTGCTTCTGTTTTATAAACAATCACATACATAAACACCCACATAGAATCAAATGCACTGCCTTTACTTTGATTAAAATATCTATCAGAAATCTTTGATCTACGGCTTCATTTTAACTGCGTTGGGTTTTCATTTGCATTCAAAAACTGAAAAATATTTTAACCTTTCTGAAATGGATCATGTTAAAATAAATTGAAGCAAGTTGATGAAAAGTCTTAATTAACCTGCTTTCGTCTCATTAAGAGTCTGTGTTTAACCTATAGGTCATCTCCTCTTTCAGCTGACGTATGGATTTGGTCTTCAACGATGAGCTAAACAACCCCATCTTCTATCGATGACTGAGAACTCCTGAACCTCTTGTGATTTTTTTGGGGAGTGGATATTCCTAAGAAAATTCCTAAAACAGAAGTGCTGAGCTCTTTAAGGAATTATTCTAAACCGTTTTTTTTTTTTAATGGCAGAAGCTGCAATAATGCTGACCTTGGAATACACTGTGGGTTTAAGATAAAAATCACAGAGCAAAAATGTGAAATCTTGTGGGTTTTTTCCTTCTATATACAGCTACAATGCTTGAACTGTTCTTAAAAAAGCAATTTTTTTCCACATTATGTGCTGAATCGGGTATATTTGTAGTCAACAACCACTTCTTTTTGTCTTGGATTCCTTATTTACCTGTGCGGTTACCGGTTTTAAGACCCCTGATGTGCCTGAAGGTTGGTTGGGGGTTGGAAGGAGAAAGGGGAAGGTGGTGGCAGGAGAAGTATCTGCTGCTTTTACCATTATCCAGAGGAAATATTTCACACCACCTGGTGCTGTCATCATTAGACTCAGACAGGTGAAGCACCTGGAAAAGTTGCTCCCTAAGAGTCAATATATTTGTATTTCTGCTTTTAAAAATATAACTCTAATAATGCTAGAGATAAGTCCAAAATCGGCAAGAGAGATAGGCTGGAGATCTATGCTTTTTAATATCAAGCTCTTCACCAAGATGACTTTCATCACATTAATGGCTAAATCACACTGATTGTAAAACAGCCAAAATGAGGCAATTAGTGAGGCCCGTGACAGGCAGAGAAAACGAAACGCACACGGTTTTCAGCGCGAGCCAGATGGATATCTTCAATATATTTCTTATTGTCTGCTTGTGGTAATATGTTCAATTAAACTGAATCAGTACTACAGAAGACCCTTGGAATTGCCTGAAAAAAAATTAATTGTCTGCTGCAAACTTAATGAAGCTTAACAGTTGTATTATGTTTACAAGTTTTATTTGTTATGATCAGTAAGTGTTTACAAGGAGAAAACCCCCAGCTAACTTACTTCATTCAACTAGCCCAAAGAGCAAACCATTGGTATTTCACAGCTCATTTCATTTCCACGTTTCTTTGCCATTTACTGCTTTTGTCCTTAGCAGCTGACCTAATTTTTCCTTCTCTCCCAAACAAGAAACCTCCAGCTCTTGCCGTGCTGTTCGCTCCCAAGTTGTTGTGAGTTATAGAATCACATAGAATTGTTTAGGTTGGAAGGGACCTTAAAGATGATCTAATCCAACAATAAAGTCAAGGCTCACTCAACAGTTTGACCACCAACTTGTGTGACGACGCGTCTCCAAAGGGGTCAAGGGAAATGCCCATGGGCTGCTCCCTCTGATGCTTGTTACGATCCCCATCCATGTTAGACCAAGGTCTTCACGCTTCTCCAGCACCATGCAGCCAGCAGCCTGCAGCTGTCGTGTTTGGCAAGTCCAAATTAAGGAAATCAAAAGCAAAAGGTGCGTCTGAACAGACCCGAGGAGGGGTGGCTTTGGGGAAGGCTTGCCAGCAGATGAGGCTCATTTTGCCACTTCTGTAATCTCAGAATAATTACAACCTTTTTCCTTCAATCAACTTACAGAAAAATGGAAATGCTGACATGATACACAACTATTTCATCTTCCCTGGGGTGCTTTGGAGCTGACCTGATTTTTCTGATGACCTCAGGTTCTCACCTGGATGGAGCTGGGAGAAAACCTAGATGTTTACCAGACTGCGATGTGACATGAGCAGAGGAGATGCCCCTGCCAGCTCTGAAACACAACGGTGAGCTCCTCACAGCTGCAGAAGGCAATTTGGACAGGCATCGTACAACAGCTTTGACTGTGCTTTAAGTTGGAAATAAACATACAAGTTGCCTGGAACCATAAAATACTTGATTAAACCTTTCTTGTGCCAGATGGAGAAGAGCTCCTTAAAAGCTCCAAGGACCCGGAGGTATCTACTGGGTACCAGCCCCATCACCAGCTTCTATGTGAAGTTTTTCCATCCAGGGTTGGTTAAGGAGATCCAGCAAAGTGCAGCCTGAAGCGTTGGGGCAACCACAGTCAAGGGGAGGGAGGAGGAGATGCAGCAGATGCACAGCTCTCGCATTTATAATTGTGCCTTTCATGCAGCGCTTTGGGTCATAATTTTACTTCAACCTAGGAAAAGACCCTTAATTGCATCCTAGAAATAATTGGTGTCGCTGGAAATAGTCCAATTAGAGCTGAATATATTCCTGTGCAATTTCACGGCCAACGATTATGGCTTTCCTTGTCAAATGTTAAAATCAAGCAGTTGCTACTGGTTGTGAGTTGGAAGTCAAGAAAGATTTTCAAACTTAGAAATAAATTTTATTTCCTAAACATGAGAATGCAGCAACGGGTACTCCTCAATAAATCTGTGCTTACATGTCTCTATGGTGCTCTCTAATCCTTTTTTGCCTATAAACCCCTGATTTAGAGATTTTGTAGAACAACAGCTTGTACTCTAACTTGACATTTTGCTCCCTAAAAGTTTTTAAGACAGTGTGTTATGCCTCCTATGGAATATTCATTCCTGTCTGCACTATGTACACAAACCTGTGTCCAGCAATTATTAAAAAAATACTTTAACAATAATAAAACTTCTGACTTTTTCAGAGTTCTGAGTCTTTGGTAAGCGCAAAAAATCTTGGCTTTGCTACCAGCCAAACACGCACCTGGTGTGCTACCCAGCATAATTATAAAAAGCCCATAAAATATGGACAGCCTTAAAGTGCTGCTCTGGGATTATCACTTTAAACTCTGCCTCTCTTTTTTTTTCAATTCTATTTTGTGCTTTCAACACCAGGTGCCATTTAACCAGGTCCTTTCTTAAGGGCTGAGGTAGAACCAACATGAATTTAAATTAGATGGAGTTTAACCCTGAGGAAGGGAAAATAAAGACCTTGCATGACTTTAAACAAGGAAGGATCAAGACAGAGCTCAGAGGGAGCAACGGAGGGGCTATTCTGTGTTTCAAAATGGCTAGTGGAACTAGCCACTAAACCCACAACATATGGAGGGATGGTATGGGAAATGCCTAAATAGCTTGCTGGGACAGCTTTCCATAGGAGCAAAGAACCAGCGGTGGGGCTGATGGGAGGGGGAAAGTCAGGGAGGTGTCGAGAGGGTTTCTGGGCACGTGGATAGTGCTTAAATGGGTAAGTAGGTTTATGTATCTGCTGTACTTTCCCCCTGAATTATGGGAAAAAAAAAAACCAATCTTAATGTATGGCTTAGTCCTCCCAAAAGGTTAAACCCCAGCCCAAACAACTGATATTCTGGTTACTCCACAGTAGTTCCTACATAACTGAGAACAGCTGGGAAAAATCATGGCGCTAGACCTATTTGCATTCACCGATTAAAAAAGGGAGAAAACAAGAACACTGATGAAAATGCCCCCACCCCTCGCAGGCAGAGAAGCATCTTGTGCAGCCACAAAGTCAAACCACCACACAGTTCCTCCACCACTCAGAGTACGACACTGCTTTGGTATCGCACCCATCACCTCTGCAGAGGTCGGCAGGTATCATTCCAAATATGCATTTTTGGCAAAGAGAAAATCAGGCTCACAAAACACCACCTCTGGCTCTCGGCGGAGTCAGCGATGGCACCGTCTGAGAGCCAGCCCAGCTGTCGGCAAGGCCAGGGTGTTTTGGTGTTTGTTATTACGGAAAGAACTTATTTTAAAGTCTAAACCAAGATATAAATAGACACAGACACCATCCTGCGGACGGCAACGATTTTTTAAGGGACTCACAACTGTGTTCCAAAACTCATACAATAACTCTCTGCAAACTCACTCTGGATTGAGTTTAGCTACTGAATATCCAATAAACAAAGAATCAGAATCGTGGTAACGCACCAACATTTCCGAAAGAATAAAACAATTCTCTGAAAACCCAGGAGGGATATCATTCCAGCTGTACGATTCTCCATCTGATTTTGTTCTATCATCTGATTTTTATTCTTTAGACTATTACAACATAAATACGCGATTAATTTAAAAGTCAGTCTGGGCTCCTAAATTTATAAACAAATAACACATTAAAAAAAAATTCAAAATGAAGGCATCATATTAAGTTGTCTTTAATGCAATTATGGGGGGTTACGAAGACATCTTCAAAGGTAAAAGGAACTGCAAAAAGAACTACTGCTGTGAAATTCCGTGACAAGGACTGCTGGCTGCACACACATCTGAGCCCAGGTTCATTCAGCTTCAGAAAGCTGATGGGTACGAAGGTATCAAAGTCACCTCAGCCCAACCAAGGAACATCACGCCCAAGTGGAAAAGGAGGCACGAGCAACTCTGATTGCATGGGGGCACGTTAGCACACCCCAGCTTACGGCGTTATGCGAAAATTAAGCCACAAACGACTTGAAGAAAGCCTGCACCACGCATTATCAGCCACGTTCAACCCAAAACTTCTGAAACATGCAATAGTGGACAGATGGTCAGGCATTAGAGAGCGATGTCTCTCCGCCGGCGCACACCTGCAGAGCTGGAAAACTAAACTCTTCCCAGTTCTTTATGGGCAGCATAATAGTCATAAGCTCTAAAGATGAAAAAACAGTTACTCCCTTATCTACTAAGACAACAATTTATAAGAGTATAAATCCATAAATCCACTCTAGCCCCATGGATAGGAGGCGAGCACGACACGTTTTCCAAGGAACATCATTCAAAATCGATCCGTTGATGTCACAATGGTGGTGACCACAGATGGCCCGAGGGTCCAGGAAGGCCATCACCCCCCCACCAACGGAGGGTGACCGCTGTGTCCACACGGATCAGCAAAGCGCTGCCCTCAACGATGAGCCCCGCCACTTCTAAAGGGCTAGAATAACACAGTAAAAACTGCAGGTTTAAAGGCAATAACGGCTGAAGCCTCGGAAAAGTTACTTGATAACGGGCCAGAATTTACAGTATTTAATCAATCGTTTCGATTTTAGAGGCAATACACCAACGTCCACGCAAAGGAATAGGCTTGGAATGGAAAATATGCAATTTCATAGAAAATAATTCGGATCACTGTGCTGAACAAAATCAAGGCTATCAGTCTGTTCAAGCACGAGGAAAAAATAACCTACTGACATTATCTTTGTATTCTTTTTCTGCTAAAGTGCTACAGATCCCAGCTACCAGAAGTTCTCTGCCTTTTACTGCCCGGAGCCCTCCCCTGACTGTCCAAACAAGACAATAGCAGTAGGGAAATGTTAAAGGTGCATCATAATGAAACAGGCAAATAAAGTCATTGGAACTTGCCCTTGTCAGAGATGCAACCGGAATTGCTGTATTTCCCAGCAAGAACAGAGATGCACACTCCACCAAGCATTCACACGCTGCTTCTGCCCATTAAACCAAGAGATAAGGGGACTGGGAAGGACTGGAACATCCTGGTCTGCAATCAAAGGCAAGCAGATAATAAATGGTACAAAAAGCCGTTTCTGAAGGGCTGGGGCACTTTGAAACCTGACAGCAACTCCACCACGCAGAAAGCAGGGATGGCAGCCTCTGCTGGTGGTCCTCCATCACCAGGTCCACACCAGTGCTGCCAATACAGAAAAAGAAGAGGCTCTGCTCACCTCTGCCACCACTACTGCCCACCTGGACAGGACACCATCCGATATAGGCTGTGGAGCCAAGATGAATGATTAGATTTATAGACCGAGTTATATAAAAATGTATATATTAAAAAAATATATTTAAAAAAATATTATAAATATATATATTTGTATATAGACGGATTTATAGCTCTGAACACAGCCAAAATGAGAGCAGATGTTTGAGAAGCAGACACATGTGTCTACGGTTAGTGCCACGACCCATTCACCTCCAACATCAGAAAAGCCAAGGTGACACCCAGCTCACCACAATATTTATTCTCCCCCTCTACTCTGCGCTTGTGAGGCCCCACCTGGAG
>VZRU01007636.1:63775-76490 GCA_013398155.1 Pedionomus torquatus
GTCTTTCTTGTGGTCGGGGGCCCAAAACTGGACACAGCACTCGAGGTGGGGTCTCACCAGTGCCAAGTCAGAGAACCCTACGGACCAGGGGCCTGGCTTACCATTCCCACACCATTTGCGGTATAATTTTAAACCATGGGCAACAACAAATGCATGAACTTGCTGTAGGCACCATCATTTGGTGCACCCACGGCCCCTTCCATAGCCCTCTCCAACCCATGGACTCAGAAGGTTTCCAAGACGCAAAAAACCACTTTAAATTCCCCCCAAAGAGCCACTTGCATCAGCATCGGAGGGGAAAGGTGCAGCAACGTGGGGCTGCTTCGAACGCTCTTGGACTCTGAGATGGAACATCTTGCAATCAAGCCTGTGGTTACCTTTCACAACCAGGCTGCCCGTGCTGCTTGCCGTCCCAAAGTGGTTTGTAGCCACGCAGGTGTAACTTCCCGCATCCGACTTGGTGACGTTGACGATCCGGAGGCTCCCATCGTCCAAAACGCTGATTCTGAAAAGACAGCGGGCGCAGAAGTTATACATTTTTCAAGTTAACACAGAGCTCTTCCGAGGCTGCATCAATTATTGACGGCTGGAACAACAGAGAGTCCGCTGCCCGTTGCGGAGGGAGTTTAGCCAAAATCTCCCAGGATGCAAGTCATAAATACCAGATGCATCATTTACATGAGTTTTCCGTGTCTTTACTTGAGGGCAGCTGTAATTTACACGCCACCAGCCTGTGCAGGTTTTACTTTGATACTCGGCGCTCACCATGACAACCCTCACAACACGTGCCACACGGGCTACATCTTAAAAAACCTCCCCGCTCGCTGCTTAACGGTGTAAAAGCTCCTGCCGAACAGATGCCATGAAGCAGGTGTTTCATTGCTGCTTTTTTTTATTTTTGCTATTTTTTTTTCCTTCCCCAAGAAGGCTGATGGTTTTTCAGGGGGGGCATCACGCTGCCAAGCTTCCCCCCCGCCCCACCTCAGCATAACTCAGCTTGCAGGGCTTATCTGCAGTTGCATTTGCAGGTTAAAAATAATTATTTTATTTTATTCCTGTCTCCCTTCTCATGTACATGCTCCCCCTCGCAACAGTGCTGTTATCAGCAGCGGGACACGTCTCTCAGATGGGGGGAGGCACCTTCATTCCTGGGGTGACCCCCCCAAGCCCCTCTTCTCACACAAGGGCTGCGCTTCAGGCTTGTCTTGTGCCCACTATTAACTCTGGCTCCCGTCCCATCTTCTGCTCTAAGTCAACGACAACAGAAAACCCGATCCCGCCCAGTAAATCCCATTGAAACATGGGAAATCCCATTTCCCATGGGAAACATGTGCCCTGTGGAGGCACAGACTAGGCAGACTCCAGAAAAACGTTTCCTCCAGCCTGATACCACCTCCTGTAGCAAAACACTTAGTTGTCTGCCCAAAAAAATCCCATTTCCCCTGGGAAACATGTGCCCTGTGGAGGCACAGACTAGGCAGACTCCAGAAAAACGTTTCCTCCAGCCTGATACCACCTCCTGTAGCAAAACACTTAGTTGTCTGCCCAAAAAAATCCCATTTCCCCTGGGAAACATGTGCCCTGTGGAGGCACAGTCTAAGCAGACTCCAGAAAAACCTTTCCTCCAGCCTGATATCACCTCCAACACTTGGTTGTCTTGCGGAACAATCTGCTCTCTCCCCTTCAGCCACTGCCAGACCTGCACGGAAACAGTCTTCTATTAATTCCTGCCTTTTCCTGCTCACTTAGCTCCCAATTTAACTAATCTGAAAAAAAAAGAAGCCACCTTCCCACATCCTTAATAACAATCAAGCCCATGCGCAACTGGATTGAGAAATCAGGAGGAAACAATCCTTGCCCCATCGCAGAAGTGCTCAGATGGCACTTCCCACCTCAAAAGCCTTTAAGAAACAGACCATTTAAATGGGCACAAGCCTTTTCTCGCAGTCACAGGACAGCACACAGGCAGCTAAATAAAGGAACAGCGTGAGAGAAGCCCTGGACACACACCAAGGACATCTGGCCACACCAGCCCTGAGCTCAGCAGGGTCCCCAGAGAGACTCAGGAGACATTGTCTCACCTAAGGGAGCTCGTATGGGTGGCTTTGGTCATGCCCTGGCTCTCTTGATGGGCACAGACAGGCTACTCGGTCCAGACACACAGAACTGCTTCCTTACCCCACCTGGAGTCCTGTGTCCAGCTCTGGAGCCCTCAGCACAGGAAGGACATGGACCTGTTAGAATGGCTCCAGAGGAGACCACAGAGATGCTGTGAGGGCTGGCTGAGAGAGCTGGGGGAGTTCAGCCAGGAGAAGAGAAGGTTCTGGGGAGACCTTAGAGCCCCTTCCAGGCCCTAAAGGGCATCTACAGGGAAGCTGGGGAAGGAATACTTAAGAGGGAGTGGAGCCACAGAACAAGGGGTAGTGGTTTTAAACTGAAAGAGGGGAGATTTAGATTAGATATTAGGAAGAAATTTTTCACTGTGAGGGTGGTGAGACCCTGGCCCAGGTTGCCCAGAGAAGCTGTGGCTGCCCAATCCATCCCTGGAGGGGTTCAAGGTCAGGCTTTGAGCAACCTGGTCTGGTGGGAGGTATCCTGCCCAGGGCCGGGAGGAGGGACTTGGAGGTGCCTTTAACCCAAACCATTCTATGATTCTATGAAATGGGACGGTTTGAGTGTCTTTACAACAACAGCACCCAGTGAAGAGGAGGAAGATGGTGCAAGATGCTCTGACAGCGGCCACCAAATCCCCGTCCTGGCTACCCTCTCCCTGACCTGGCCTTGCAGCAGCACAGCAAGGCACGGGCCAGCTGGCAGAGACCAAGCACAGAGGTTATATTTCACACATCAGTAGCAGCGATATTAATAGAAGTTTCTCAACTGGCTTATAGGTCTCCAAATTGTTGCAGTCAGTTACATTCACCATTGTAATTTATTTTTGCAGGAGTCCAGTGCCATATATTTGCTTCTGTAGCAGTTGCTCCAGCTCAATAATTGGAAGAGAGCAGTATATAGCTCCTTGTCTCTTATCTTCACCACTGTCTTGGCACAAATCAATGCACGTATTACATTAAATGTGCACTGGAGCACAGGACTTGCCACCCTGGCCTCCAGTACAGGAGCCTGGGCAGCGGCAGCACCAGGAGCTCCTGAGGAATTATTTACTGCTGTTATCAATTTCAGGTCTTTGGAAACAACAGTGCCTTTCTGAAAGCTGAAGGTGCCCTTGGCGTGCATTAAAATTCAAATCAATAGACGCGACAGAACAAGCTCAGCAATATGCTCCGGCTCAAGAAGGACCACCCAGCTCCAGCACCACCCCTGCCCAGCCCTGCACTCACTCCCGAGCCATTTCTGCCATCCCAAGAAATCCAGAAAAAAGTGATGTTTCAGACTATTTCTGCACGGTGGAGATTTCATATGTTAAAAACGTATTTACGTTTTAATTTTAGCCATATGGTTGAAACCTATTTACTGGATAATCTCTTCCATAGATCATTTTAATTGTATCTGTTGATGACGCCAGCTTTAATTTCAAACTCTGACGCCTTTTCTGTCTCTGCACTCCTCATGCTATTGCTTTCCCTTTAAATCATCTTTATTCCCCATGTAAAATTAGTTTGCAGTTTAATGTGGACTGGATCGCCCCGGAGACAACCTTGCGATGAGGACAGTCAGTCCACCACTGGCTTTGGGACACCTCAAGGAGCTGGTGCTGTCTTTATTTCCTTCCCTTTCTAAGTGGAAAACCACGACTGCAAAGAGTTCAGGCCAGACTTGCACCAAGTTCTCCAAAGCCCTTCCCTGAAGAACCCCTGGGCACGTTCACTTCTCATCTGGTAACTAATTCCCCACGTGCTCCTGTAAATGCATCAAAACCGACAAATAATAGTGGAAATTAACTGTTTTGTTTGGCTGTGGGGTTTTTTTTAAAGAAATCAAACCACTAAAATCTCACTGTCACTCACTGATCAGGAGGCCTTACGGTTACGGGGCTCCTTCTGCTGAAGGTGCTTCTCTACACTGAATGTTTTGTCCTGTAACTCGAATCCACTGCATTAGGAGTGAACAAATAATTATTTTAACACTTGGAAATTTGTTACACTCAGTTGAGAAAGCAGGAAGGACTTTTCACTGCTTTTGCTAATTCACAAATTTTCCGTGCGGACAGATCTGCGTTAAGCAAGAAAAAGAGGCTCATTTCAGGCCAGGGAGGGTTCTCAAACTGCTAATTGGCTCGAAAGCAAACACCCCTTCATCAACCGCTTTTAGCAGCTCGGTTGAAAAAGTTCACATCGACACGAAGTTCAAATTAACTGAAGCACCGCTCACTGCTTTCTTCCCCTTCTGACATACAACCCCAAAACCTCTTCTAAGAAGATGCCTAAGGAAGAGATAAAAATAAAGCTGATTTCAGTCCAGACCCACAGACCTGCAGCTGATTTTTCCCTGTATTTCTCATAAACATGGGGAATTACTTCAGAACAAAGTGCTGGTTGCTGACTAAACGCCTCTTTAATCCACTTCAAACTCAAAAAAACGAGCCACTCACTTGCTATTGAATGTTCTGGGTTCCCTGACACCCCGAACCGCAACAAATAAATTATAAATCTCTTCTTGTAGAGGTTAATGCAACTGCTCCACCGATAACCTGCCTCATGGTCACTGCTGCTATCAGAGAAAAATCAGAGAAGATAAAAATATCCATTTGCGCAATAAAAAAGAGACAATATAAGATAGTTTAGCATCCTGATATAAAGAAAGGTCATCTATTTTAAACGTAGCATTTGTAAGAGAGAATCTGTCGGTCTGTGCTGTCAACTGGAGATTTCAGGTCCAGAGAGAGCAGAGGCACATCTGAAATTAGGAGATAAAAGGATTGTTTGTTTCCTAAACTGGAACTTTGGGTTCTGCCCCAGGAAGAGCTGACCTTGTCAGTGTTTTGATCAAAACTCTTCTGGGGACAAAGGACCTTTAAAAATGCTGAAAACATTCCTCGCCTTTTTTTTTTTTCATTATTATTTTCTTTTATTTTTTCTTTTTTTGCCACTGCAGCAGCAAATGGAAGAAGTTGCCAGCTGAACAGTTTGCACTGCCCTAAAGCAGCCTTTGCCAAGCCCGACAGGCACACGGTGTCCGCAGCAGTTCCTCAGTTGACACCGTGTGACCGACCACCGAGCCTGCCCTTCGCCAGCGCCGCAGGAATGGAAATGTCTTAAGGCATTGGCCTATTTGCCTGGCATCAACCCCAAAAAGTACACGAAGGAGAAAGATGCACAGAATCACAGAATGGTTCAAGTTGGAAGAGACCTTAAAGATCACCCAGTTCCAACTCTCCTGCCCTGGGCAGGGACACCTCCCACCACACCAGGTTGCTCCAAGCCCCATCCAGCCTGGCCTTGAACCCCTCCAGGGATGGGGCAGCCACAGCTTCTCTGGGCAACCTGGCACAGGGTCTCATCACCCTCAAGAGTGAAAAATTTCTCCCCAGATCTCATCTAAACCTCCCCTCTTCCAGTCTGAAGCCACTACCCCTCATCCTATCACTACGTGCTCCTGTAAAATGTCCCTCTCCTGCTTTCTTGTCCATCTTTATGGATGACAAATATCTAAGTCAGTGATACAGCTGCACAAAGTGCTGCTATTCAGTGACACCTAAGCTGCCTAGAAAGGACCCACCTTGACATCCTGTCCACATCAGCTTGGCCAGCAGACCAATTCAGGAGAACTACCAGGGTCTCCAGGAGCAGCTGGAGATGGATGGAAGAGGTCAGGCAGATCTGGAGCCGCACGAGGAAAAACCAGCAGTGCATGATCAGTTTGGTCTGATGTATGAGCGCTGATTTTTCAGCTC
Organism: Pedionomus torquatus; assembly: GCA_013398155.1. Taxonomy (NCBI): domain Eukaryota; kingdom Metazoa; phylum Chordata; class Aves; order Charadriiformes; family Pedionomidae; genus Pedionomus; species Pedionomus torquatus. Next base: position 69,630 of record VZRU01007636.1, read on the forward strand.
ATGATACATCTGCCATCTCTGTCGGGTAGCCCGTCAGCAGGTTATGTTACCTCCAACCCCGAAAGGAGTACGACAGACCTGATACGTGTCGCTCACCGCAGCATCCCCCGCTGCTGGGCAGGATTCCCAGGAGCAGATAAATATTTCTCAGTCGGTAACACACGGGTTTAGACAGACTACGTCCTGTTGAGATCAGTAAGAGTTTTCTCACCGACTTGGTGAAAATGAGATCAAGCCCCTATATGGAATATAAACAATGACTGAAAACTGCAGAACTCCAGGAGCACATCATAAACCCGAGTATCAGTAATTACCTCCAACCCAGCTCAAAGGAAATCTGACCTTTGAGTGTCTCACTGCATCACTGGCATCTACCAAAACGTGCCTCCAACCTGCTGCTCAGGGGTTTGACCCGAGGCTTGGTTAAAAAACCCAGACTTACGGTATCTACTGTAACATCTTGCTCTGTTGTTTAATTAAAAGAAAAATCGATGTGGGTTCGGGGAACCCAATCCATCAGCGCTGCAGAGCCAGGGGTTGTTCAACCTCACCCACACCTTGCTGTTGCCTGGTGGAAGCATTTCCAGGGACAAGCAGCAGGTCCACGGGATAACCTTTTCCCTGGGAACTATTTTCTAACTCACAAGGTCCACGCATCACCGGCAGAAGATCGGCGCCAGCCAGACGACACAGCAGGTATCCCCTCAGGAGAGTTTGCCCTCTATTTTTCTGATGGAAGCACGGGGAATAGGAATGGACCACAAAGATGATGGGCACAGCAGGTTGTGTGTGCGCCGGGAAGGGTTCTCTCCACGGCACAACTACGGGACTGCAGATCAGGGCTCGGGTATTTCTCTGAAGGAAAGCGCTCGTAATGATAAAGTGACTTCATTTTATTTATTTTTTTCCCCCCTCTCTCCAACATGTTTTATTAGCGCTGCTGCAATGAAATGAGGTATGTTGTTTCTTATCTGATAACTTTAGCATTTTAATTTACGAAATACAAACATAACTACACTCGGTTTCACTGCTGATTAAACACAGGCATCCAAAATATTTCATGCTTAGCCAAGTGAATAGTTCAATTTTTAAATTTTTTTTCTTTTTTCCCCAGGAAACAATGCTTAGGATGTCCGATCCTTTTTCTATTACAGGGAGAAAAGATGTCTTAGAGCAAGCATTTAAATGAATGTCAGTTGGAAGAAACACACACTGAGTGCAATTTGAGATAAAACTACCATTGATCCCTTCATGTACAGCCTTTGTGGCTGTGGTTGACGTGGCTATTGAAAAGCGACTGCGGTGCCAGAGTTCTTCTAAGAGATAATCCCTCTTCTGAGAGAGGATTTAGGTTAAATGTACCTGTGAAAAACAGTGTATTTCATCCGACATGATGAATGGCCTATTGTCCATCCTCCGGAGCCTTGCTTGGGCTGGGGGAGCAGTGAAGGGGGGGGGTTAGAAGCAGAAGAAGAAAGGAAAAGCACCAGACAGACCCAACTGCAATCTCAGCAGCGGATTCGCTCAGCCTTTTCCCAGAGCTGACAGGCAGGAATTGCTAGAGCAATTTTTAGCCTAACAGCAACTTTACTTCACGCCACAACTCTACTATAAATGTAAACGATTCCAGGCAATTGCATTATTTATCAAATTATTTCTATTCATCACGTGTCTTTCTAGCAGCTTATTACCTTTGCCGTAATGCTTCCCCTGCAACGAGGCAGAGACTGGGATTATTAAAATGATCTCCCAAATGCGGTATTGGCCATTAGGCTATTTCAGGAAAACAGTGAAATTTAGAAATACTCACAAGTTTAGCTGAAAGGGAGAATTTACTGCTCGGAGCACAGCCCACCCCGAAGTCAGGGACACTGCCCGTGAGTACCTGCTCGTCACTTGAAGAATGGGCCGGTTCGGAAAATGGTCCACAGCCAGTAATTTCTGTGGCCCTGGGAAGCTGTCTCCACGGGTGAAAACAACCTTTATGTCGGGTAAATAAGTAACAGTAAGGTCACAGCTTTCTGCTTCATGACATTAATCCCCATTAGAGTACACGCTGAGGTCAAAGTCAGCTTCTTGGGGCTTCATTCAACCCCCTTGGTGGTCCCTGGTGTGCAGGGAGGAGAGGGTGAAGGGACAGTCCCAATCCTAACCTCCACCCTGTGCCTTCTCACACCATCTGAGACTTCCCACCCTACATTAACACCGGCCAAAACCACCCAGCATCCCAGACAGGGCTTTCCTGGCTTGGGCTTCACCCATGTTCTGTCATTCCAGGCGTTTCTGAAAATGGGTGAGAAAGAGACAGTGTCCACACTGCCACCAGCAGGGGCCATCAACGCATCCTGAGGGCTACGGTCAGGACAGCAACGTGAGCAAGGATGGGGCAAGCTGGGTCTGCGTCTAACAGATGTCAGGGTAAGCCTGAAGGCAACATGGGACAACACTGTTGGATCAGTGTTATAGAGGTCTCCACTTAATCATCCACCTAAACTCACAACTGATGGGGACAGTCCTCCTGGGCAGTCTTCTACGCATCTGCACCTTCTTATCCAGGACCTGTTAGTTTTGATTTAGATAACCACCTACCACTGCTCTGGTACTTATTTGTCTATAACTACTTGTCTTTTCATGGTTCACAGAAAAGCCTAAGCTAATTTAGAGCCTCAGTCAAAACCCATTTAATTTAGTGCATGTCTTTCTCTTGGTGAAAGCAGGCATTAGATAAGGCCGTCCTTATCCATGACAACTGGCAGGTCTCTTAACAGCAAACTCCCTACAATTAATTTTCAGGTAGGATCGGTATTTGCTCAAAATAAACCAAGGTAAAATCCTGTTGCGTTGAGTTCAGTAGAACACTTCCCACAAGCTTTGCTGGAGAAACATTTTAAATAGAGCTATAGAGCCTTAGGATGAAGGATTCAGCTCCTGAGGTTGAGTGTGGCACAACCACACGGGGCTGCTGGGGTCTCTCTTGGGGGAGTGTAAAATATATAAAATATATATTTTTTATTTTTTTTTCCTGGAGAAGGCACTATGGAACATCACCTCTGTCACAAAGAACACCAGTAGCTTTACTGTTAAATTATGGCAACTGTGAATTTGCCAGATGGGTCTTTTGGAAGGTCCTCCTAAGTAATAGATGCTCTTGCTGCAGCAAAAAAATAGTGTATTACACTTTTTCTTACTTAATTCTTGATATTGATCTCCAGGCAAATACTAAGAACATTTCTTCCAGGGATGTGACCTGTTGTGTATAAGTGTGTTTTCATTTCAGGCTTTTCATTTACAAACTTGCTAAGTGTGAAGAATTAAAGGAGAGAAGAGTAGAAATAACAATTCTTTCAGATTCCCATAAAAAACTGTAAATATTATTCTACAGGAGAAAAAAAAAAAAAAACAAAAACAAAAACAAAAACCAGAGCATATTTTCCTCAGATAAATACTTTCAAGAAAATAGGAGGGACCCCTTTGGCAACATCAAACAACAAAACTCTATGGAATTCAGTATTGGCTTAAACCAGGAATGGATCTGGCATCCCAAGTTCTCCCACAATTTTCTTCTTCAACAAATCGTTTATCTGCAATGACGGAGCAGTCCAAAGAAATAAGACCGCATCCAGCCTATATTAACGTCTATGAACACCAAAGCTGTGTTTTGTCATCGCGCTCCCCTTTGCCCTTAAATTTTTAAGACAAGCCTAGAAGTGACAAAACCTCATCCCGAAGGAGCAGGGCGGCGGGAGGGAAAGGAAGGGAGCATTTACAGCTATTACAGACTTCATGTAAATTGTTTAAAGATGCCTAGAGTCATAATTCAAATCTAAAAATATCCCTAGGATATCTAAGAAGAACAGCTCTGTACAAAATATCTTTCTTAAGGGATGCTGATAACGGGGAGAAACAAATGAAAACCAAACACGAGCACTGCTAGGGACCCTGAAGGAAACGAGGAGGCTGTGGCAAATTTCAAATAATAGAAACCTTTTGCCTTCTCTCCCTTTCTGCTCTTTTTTTCACTAGACACAAAATTAAAATAAATACAGTAAGAAAGACCGTGCCATAAAAATAAATATTTGAGGAGGCAGTTTTGAGCAAAGCTCATTTTTACAGCTTTCATTCCTTAGACATGAGTCAGTGACAATTTGAGCTATATGGGAAGATTTTGCAAGTCTAAAAGGGTCCAATGGCACAAAGAGCCAATTTTCCATCAATTTTGGTGGGAAACGAAGACCATCCCCCACGGGAAACTGCCCTTTCAACACAGCTCGTCAACCTCGCAGTTCATTTTTACAGACTGAGCTGGCCCTTGGCCACGAGCCGCAACGGCGCGGTGAGGGACAGGGATGCTCCGCAGCCCCAGGACTTCTCCCCTGGAGCAGCTTTACCTGGAGGCAAAGGAAGGGCAAAGCACACTTCGAATTCGCCCCATGAAAGGCTAAAACATCCCTTTCTGCACAACTTTTTTCCACCCAGAGACAGGCTGCTCCCCACAAAGCATCTTCTAAGGTGAATCTCAGGTAGAAAGGGGCCGGTGCTGCGAAGCCACTTCTGCATTGTGGCCACCTCATGTTAGGTGAAACGTCTGCTGTGCTTGTTCTTCTCGGGCAAGGGCTACAGCCAGGGGCATGGAGGTTAAGTGACCTCTCCCAGTCTATGAAGAGGGACAGTGGAAATCCAAGGAATCAGATTTGGATTTTGGCCTCCGGCCACCCTCGCCAGCAACTCCTTCGCCGTCAAGGACGAGCCACCACCCTCTACCTACAGCAAACACTTTGGAGGCATGGAGAACGTGAGCATTAAAGCATTAAAGCTTCCAATGAAGCTCATAAAAATTATTCTCTTCTGAGAAAAAGAAATATCCGTGCAAGACTTTCTGTGCCTCAGCTGCTGACACACACCATTTCTAGAAGCGTTCGTGAGATCAGAGCAGAAGCAGTAAATGCATCCTCAGCTTATTTGTTCCAGATGATACCACCCAAACAGAAGCCCAAAGGCGTAGTCTTTCAGAGATACCACATCTTTCCCTCTGGTTTCAACAAAAAAAAATGCCCACAGTACCAAGACAAATTACCCACTCCGCTGGTAATTGACATTAACATAGATTTGCAAGTTCCAAAACCACATTTACATCCCTTAAAAATGATGTTTAAATAATCATCAAAAATATCACCAAGTCTGGTAGGTTGTCTATAAAGTTCATTAGGAATCCTTTTCCCCCCATAGACATAATAATTATTTCCTTGTATTTTAATCGGGCATTTCTTAAAGTGTGGCCTTAAGTGTAAAATCATTAACGTTTTGCTCTTAATCATGGAAATATCCAAGAGCAGAAATATTCAATAATATTTTTTTCCTTCAAAATGCCACATACTTACTAAAATCATTATTGCTGTTTTTCTGTAACTGCGGGACAAGCCTGAGCCACGCATCAAATTCAAGTTGCATTTAGGAGCTTAATTACAGACATTTATTTTTGAAAGCGGTGGCTGCAGCGTGTGCTCACCACGGAGAGAAAGCCCAGGGAACCGGACCAGGCTGGGAGCTGGGACCAGCACGGCGAGGAGAACTCACCCCTTCCTGGAGAGTCTTTACAGAGAGGGAGAAATAGAGAAGAGAAGGCTCCAGGGAGACCTTAGAGCCCCTTCCAGGCCCTAAAGGGGGTCTACACAAANAAAAGTAAAAGCCTGTTGACTTGTCTGGATGCCTTGGGTCACAGCAGCACCATGAGGCTGGTCAAACCACGGCTGGGCTGCAGTCCTGAGCTCATTCCAGCAGCAGCTGTAGTACCAACGATGTCCTACACATGCATCGCTGAATACTGCAATGACACCACGCTGAAAATCATCTGCTGGGAAAATAGGAACAGATCGCTGATGTTACAGGAGGCTGTGGCAAGGTGTGAGAGAGAGCCTCGTGCCTGGAACACCAGCTGAAACTAAAGTAGGTTGGGACTGATGCACTCATTGGCATCCAGGTACGCTCGACGAGGTTGTGCCTGCTTATAGGAAGCAATTTCCTAGCTCTACAGGAACAGATAAACGAATATGTGAATTTTAGGGATCAGCCTAATTACTTTACACATACAAAACGTAACAGCACTGAATCCAGATTCTAAATAAATCTCTAACCCTTCTCAGGTTACCTTTTGTGAGAAACAGCTGCTCGGGAACAGAAGGAAGAGACAACGCAAGATTGAACTGGAGTCACCAACTTACTATCAGCGCTGAAGAAAGGTTCAACCATCGGAGAGCTGCTGAAGTGAAGCAGATGGACAGCTACGCTTTGAGAAGAGACCCTTTATCAGGTTACGCACACAAGCATAAGATAGACATCTCAAACTACAAAAGCAACAGGATTTATTATCTTTGCCAGACACACACGTGGAAAAGAAAACCGGTCCATGTGACTACCCTTCAGAAGCAAGGACAAGTTAGGGACCTACTCCTAGAGAGAACTTCGGCAAAGCCAGGCTGGATGGGGCTTTGAGCAACCTGGTCTAGTGGGAGGTGTCCCTGCCCAGGGCTGACACGAGATGATCTTTAAGGTCCCTTTCAACCCAAACCATTCTGTAGCTCTATAAAAAACTGACCCGTTCTCACCAACAGATTTTGGATCACACAAATCAGGGGGTTTTAGAATTGACACACACTAGAATACAAGCGTTAAGTGTTGACAGACCCCCAACCACAAGCTGATGTTCAAACATACTGTGATCTTCCAGAACAACACAGAGCTAAAACCAGCTTCTGCTGGGAACCAAACAGTCCATGAGCACGAGGCCATCAGGCCTCGGACAACTGCTCTCCAAGACCTCGACCACTGCATTAAGTGGATCCCTGGTTCATTTTAATTCTTTTT
>VZRU01007636.1:86827-98516 GCA_013398155.1 Pedionomus torquatus
ACAGTTTTACTTTCTTAGCTGGGCCTCTTCTAACTAACTGAACTCTAAAATTAACAGCACATTGGTCAGAGCTGTTTCGTCTCGCAGTGATAAGACCTGATTATCCCAAGGGATGGTGCAAGAGGCCCTTATTTATCCTCATTGCTAGAACAACCATGGGCAGGGAATTTCATCATTTCAAAACGAAAGGAGGCATCCTGAGGACAACTTCCCACCACTGGCTGCACCCTAATCAGATGGATTATTAATTATACATTATCATCATTAATACAGTACTATTTCTGGAAAGAATTTCTCAGGTGATTCTCCAAAATTTACGGGCATATAGAATTTGGGATAATCCCCTTATTTCCAGCTCTGTAATGAACAGTTTAGACCGTTTTTTTTTGTGTGTCATTTGCTATTTCCTTCTCAGTCCCCCGCGAGGTAGAGGAGTTTCATGATCCTGGCTTTATTCTCTCATGTTCAAAATGCTGTCATCTGCAACGGAGAAACCCTGGGCTCAGTTCTCAGCACTCCCACAGCTTCCCTGGGCCACTTCCAAAGGTAATACATTTAATTTCTTCACACCTTGTTTAGAAAATGAGGATTTTAATGAGTTTGCTTTCACTCTAAGCCCATCCTTTGTTTTTTTTTATTTTTTTTAAATTTTTTTTTAAACATTTAGCCTCAAAACTCTTTAAGGTAATGACTACATCTTACTACACGGTTTTACAATGCCCAACACAACAGGATCCTGGTTTTAGCTGAAGACTCCAGGCACTGTAATTGGCAACAATAATAGAGAAGGATCACTCTGAGAAAAGCTCTGTCTGTAATTTTCCATTTCTCTCTTTCACTTAATTTTGTTGTAAGTCTCTCTTGCTATTAGTGGCGTTTAATCATTTCAAGTGCTTAACTTCAGGACCTTTTAAAATAATCATTTTTCTACTCAGAAAGATCTGTTTAAAAGCTAACGCTGAGCTCAGAATACAGAACTCTTTGGAAAACTCCACTGAAAAGGAAAACATGCTCGTTTTCTTTAAAAATATGCCAAATTAAATCACAGATCCATGGAAATTAATCTGCAGCACACCTTTCTGGTACTTTTCACAGTACAGAAGCAAGTTTGCATGATGCAAACGAGAATTCAGCCAAATAGAAGTTTTTTGGCAGTTTTATAAAATCAGACTCTCCAAGGTCTTTGCTTCTGGTGCCGGGCACGGGGAGGCACGGGAGGTACCCACCCACAAGGGCTGAGCATCTGCCTTCTGTGACCCACCTTCCTCCCAAAGGCTCGTTTTCACCAGGTTTTTGAATAGACAGGAAAAGCCTCAGTGGGTTTATTTCGATTTCTTTCATGCGGAAACACATCCAATAAATCTTAGCACTGTGAAGTCTAATTTATTGAGCATTTTGTATTTTTCTTGAACAGCAACAATGACAATCTTTCAAAAGAATTTTTTTTTTTCCTTCTATGCAGGCATCTATTTCTGCTGATGAAAAATGACTGATATTGAAAACGCCATAATCAGAAAAGACCTCATGCTTTGCTCTTCAGGATAAAGCGGGGAATGACGCTATTGAACATTCGCTTTGAAAACAACTACACCATTTTGTAATGATGAATTCCAATTAACCCTTTGAAACTACACTATCTCTGCTGACGTATCGGTTCCCAGGCCTGTCACTTGTCACATTTGCAAATAGGGTACAGACTCCAGGACAGCAGAGGCTGGCAGAGATGTCTGGAGATGGTCCTGTCCCACCCCTGCTCAAGCAAGTGGAGCAACAGCAGGGTTCCCTGGGACCATATCCAGTTGAGTATCTCCAAGGATGGAGATGCCACAACCTCTCTGGGCAATCTCTTCTAGCATTTGACCAACCTCTTCTAGCATTTGACCACCCCCATGGTAAAAAAGTTTTTATTACTTTCAAATGGCATTTCCTGTGTTTGATTTTGTGCCCACTGCCTCTTCTCCTGGCACAGGGCTTGGCTCTCTTTGCCCACCCCCACCAGGTATTTAACCACTTGGATTCACAGGAGCTTTTCCTAATGTTAACTGGGACGAGTAGTGAAGGTGGACACCAAACAGGTGGGGCAGAAGTGGTTTTTCTGGGTGAGGGTTGGGGATGGGAGCATTACAATTGCCATCAGAATGGTGAAAGGTCTTTTCAGACATGTTTTTTCCCCATTTTCTCAAGAGAGTCAGTCTCTGCAGCCCGGGAGCAGGCAGTTACAGGCCAGTACGCTCTGAACTGGGGCGCTACTTGGGTAGATTTAGGTTGAATATTAGAAGGAATTTCTTTACACTGAGGGTGGTTGAGCACTGGACCAGGTTGCCCAGGGAGGTGGTTGAGGCCCCTTCCCTGGAGATATTCAAAGTGAGGCCTGATAAGCCCTGGGCAACCTGGGCTAGTTGGGGGTGTCCCTGCGACTGCGGGGAGGTGGGACTGGATGACCTTTGGAGGTCCCTTCCAGCCTGGAGGATTCTATGATTCTATCTCCACAACACGTTTCTAACCAGCAAGAGGCGAGTGAACTGGCCAGCTCTTCCTGCTCAGTCACCTGGATGAATATGAGAAGATGGGACGATGTAAAAAAAAAAAAAAAATCCTCTGTCCATCTAACTTTCTCGAGTTCTCATTCCACGCCTTACTTAAAACCAACAAGTTATCAGAGATCCTCAGTCGCTCTTCTGCTTCAGATGCTGAAAGTCGGCACAACCAGCTTGGGTGAAGGCTTTGCTGGTTTCGGAAGGTTTGCAGCGTTCGGGAACGTACACTTACCGATGACGCTCAGTTCCGCGCTGGCAAAAATGATGCCGTGTCTGTTTTCGGCGACACACTGGTACATGCCAGCGTCCGACAGGCTGACGTTCCTTATGGTGAGCGAGCCCTGCTCCAGCTGAACCCTGCCCTGTGGGAAGCAGTGAAAGGCATACGAGAGTGAATAGGGAGATCCCTCCTTTGAAACAGAAGCCCACCGAGGTGCACAAAATAAGTAGCAGTAATAGGCAGAATTTGCATGCTCCAATCTATTTGTCAGCCAGCTAAAATTACACCAGGTTAGATACTAATTGCTAAAACCAATACAGCAGTTGGGAAACACAATTTAAAGCAGAGGACTTGGCTTCTCTTTGATTTAACACCCAAACCACTTAGATTAATAACCCTTTCAAGCAGATAAAACTGGAATAAAAAAATGTCCTTTTGATCCACAGCGCCATATCACAGCCAACTCTATTCTTAAAACAACGGTATTATGAGAATAGATGGCAAGAAGGTTAGTGAGACGGGCTGCCATCTTAGCCAGCACAGAGAGAAATACTTCAAACCCTCCGCAGTTTACTGAAAACAATAAAGATGTTAATAATTTAATGATCCTTTACTTCGTATCAGCCGCTAACGGGATTTAAATACAGGACCATCTGCTAGTGACCAGCGTGAAGCAAGTAAAATTAGCATGTGGAACAAAAGACCAGGGTATCATTTGTCAGCCTAAGGATATGGAGCTCCTGATATCAATTTTAATAAATACAGCAAAGTGCTCCCTCCCTCCCTCCCAAAGAGTTTCTCCATTTAAAAATAGAAATATAAAGAGCTATTGGCTTTCTACTTGGCCGAAGGGCGGAAATTTAATGTTTGCGCAATCTTTATTGGGGTTTGATCAAATCTGAGCTTCCATGTTCTTTCACCATAAGTGACAGGGGGAAAAAAAAGAAATGCAGGGCGCTGTGAAAGCAATGCTTTAGTGACTTGTTTTAGTTTGCGGTCGTATCAGGGGGGATCACGGGAAAGTGATGCCTCTTGGGCTTGGCTGAGGAATGGGAGTGCTGCTAGAGAGCAGCAGAAACACGAAGTTCACCTAAATATCACAAACTAAAAAAAAAAAAAAAAAATCTGAAGGGATAATTTTCTGGCCGCAGACTCCATAGCGTCACTTGGTCATTTCCTCTTCTTCACAAAGATCTCTCCATCCTTAGGTTTGTATCATGGATCCTGCATTTGAGGGAGGACCTCGGAACATAGACCTGCTGTGGGTCCTGCCTGTGAAGGAAGAGGCGCCCACCAGGCACAGCAAGGAATTGCCTACACATGGGGAGATTTCAGAGCACCGCCGTCTTTTCTGTTTCCATTCCAAAAAGCAATAAAATACGTGGAGATGAGAAGCTGGTGGAGCAGGAAAGCAGCATCACCTCCTCCCCAGCACCTACCTGGGGCAACAGTGGCTCCCCGTCCTTCAGCCAGCGGTAGGAGGGTTTGGGTCTCCCGCTGGCCCGGCATTCCCAGGCTACGCTCTCCTCCATGGCCACGTGGGCATCGCTGATCTTCTGAATCCAGTTGGGCTGAGCTGCAATGCAGAAGGAATGAATAAAACCTCGTGTCTGGAGCCAGCAGAGTGCTCTCTAGGTACAAACAAATTTCTCTGTTAGCACATTCATGAGTTGGATTTAATAATCATAGAATCATAGACTGGTTAGAGTTGGAAGGGACCTCAAAGATCTTCGAGTTCCAACCCCCCTGCCCTGGGCAGGGACACCTCCCACCACACCAGGTTGCTCCAAGCCCCATCCAGCCTGGCCTTAAATACTTCCAGGGATGGGGCAGCCACAACTTCCTTGGGCAGCCTGTTCCAGTGCCTCACCACCCTCACAGTAAAGAATTTTTTCCTAATATCCAATCTAAATCTCCCCTCTTCCAGTTTAAAACCATTACCCCTTGTCCTGTCACTACACTTCCTGACAAAGAGTCCCTCTCCTGCTCTAATAATACGCTTAATAATTGATAATGATTTTTTTTTTTTCCCTGAGTCCACCTTTCTGAAGGTGGCATGTGCAAGACCAGAACTTGTTCGCATTTTACTTTTAATAAAAACACTTCAGGAAAAAGAGCAGCTTCAGAAATCCTGATCATTGTACGAAGACAAAACCACAATTCATGTGGCCCTAAAGGAATAAATGGCATCGTTAGCACCCTGGGCCTTCAAACAGCCTTTTTCATCTTCAGGATCCATATGAACTAGTCTTTAAAGCTCTATAGTTTAGCATCCAACTTCAAAACTTGTCATTTAGAACTACCCCTGCATTGAAATTAAGGTTAATTCTGGTAACTCAGACCTGCATGGTCACAGACTCCACTTCAGGTCCAAACGCTCAGTCTTTTCTCAGACCAGGGCCATACCTACAGGTCCGGCCACAGGAAGATCTTCCACACACGTGAAAAATCTTCAAACTCAATAATTGTATTAATGACACTGACTAAAACTGGAAAGTCCAAAAGCAGATATTGGAGATACAATCTGGTAGAATTCGGCGAAAACTGGCACTGACAGTTTTCAGAAACTTACGAGATCGTGTTTTCAGTGGTTTAAGGTATTTTTATCAGATTGCTTTTTGGTTTTGTGAGTAATTTTGTTTTGTTTTTAAATACAGCTTAATTTCAGCCAGTGTCCACGTGCAAATCAAATTCCGCTAAAATGAGCACAAGTCTTCAGAGACCGTACAAAACCTTCAACTTTGGTGTGTTACTGCACAAACCCCATCCATCTAGATACAGCTACGATACTTTTCAGAAAGTCCCATGAAAAAAAGAGAGTGACTTCAGGCTTTTAGAGGTCATGTGCCCTATTTTGACATTAGAAAATCTGGGAGACTTAGTAGGAAGGTATTACCAGCAGAGGTCTCCAAGAACCTGGTTAATACTTTTTCCCATGTAATCAGTAAAAAAAAAAAAAAAAAACGAACTAAGATCACAGGTAACAACTTTATGTATCTCCTCTGGATGGGGAGAGGGGCCAGAGAAAGGCCTGAAAGGATAAATTAAGAAAATTATTGCATCAAAATGGTTATGTCCAACACACTGTTGGTGTGGTGATACCTCAAATATCGCCCTACCACGACGCTGGATGTGCACACTGAAGCGCCGAGCGCCTTTTAGAACTCCATTCAGGCTGTGACAGAGGTGAGGTTGATCCCACACCGACCACAGGCCCCCCTTCTCACCGTGTCTACAAACGACACGGCGCAGGGGGAAGGCTGGAGAGTTTCGCACAGCAGCTCCAAACCCCAAACCCCGACAGACTTGCAAAAAACGCCAAGAGGCAACTTGGATGCAATGACAGGGCAGAAGCCAAAGGAGAAGCCGAAAAGGAGAGAGGGAAGTGGCAATTACTTCTCTGACTGCTCCCCTTGCCCCCGTAATATTTTAAGCCTGTTTATTATTGCCTTCCAGTATCTAAAGGGAGCCTACAGGAGAGCAGGAGAGGGACTCTTGGTCAGGGAGTGGAGTGATAGGACAAGGGGGAATGGTTTTAAACTGGAAGAGGGGAGATTTAGATTGGATATTAGGAAAAAATTCTTTACTGTGAGGGTGGTGAGGCACTGGAACAGACTGCCCAAGGAAGTTGTGGCTGCCCCATCCCTGGAAGTATTTAAGGCCAGGCTGGATGGGGCTTGGAGCAACCTGGTGTGGTGGGAGGTGTCCCTGCCCAGGGCAGGGGGGTTGGAACACGATGATCTTCAAGGTCCTTTCCAACTCTAACCAGTCTATGATTCTATTAGCTGTATATAAAGAGATATGGAAAAGGGAAAGCATCTCAATGTAGGAAGATGAAAAGTCAATTCCATCACCCAGAGTAAGAAATTTAACAATTCTGCTGGACCAGGACATGCTGCGCAACTGCAGTGGGTTCAGTGGCTCAAGGACATTAGCAAAAATACTCCTGAATTTACATATTTACTATTCTAACAGCATCCAAGTCATAATTTTTAAGAGAGTCTTATGATACCGCTAAAAGAGCTCTATAAAAAACACACAGATCCGTTTGCCTTTTTTTTTGCAGGGCTGCTTCACTGAATTCCCCCATGAAAAAAAAATTAAAAAATTGGGTGAAACAATCAAAAGCAACCTGTAAAGCAAGAAAGGTGGGTTCTGTAACATAAAGGTGAGCTATGCAAAAAGAAAGAAATCTCTCTTCTCACATCAGGAGCAAAGAAAATTCAATGCTTATCCTGATTTCAGGCAAACTCCTCGAACAAGGAAAATTCTCACCCAAGGCAGGGAAAGGCTTTCCCTGTCCAGTCTTTCAGCTGCGTTTTTCGGGTTAGGCATCTGCCCTGAGGGATACTGCTGAGATTTAGACATGCCACTACTTAAACTGGTAAAGTATTCTATCCTAAAGCCATTGCAAACAACTTCAGGACCAGCGTCATAGCTCAAAAAAATCGGAGTGAAAACTGGAGGAGTCCTTTGTTTCACGGGAGCTTCATCCTCTGCTGCTCTTGGGGAGACTTCTCTAATTAGGTCAACCTCTCCTTTCAACAGTTCATTTCAGAGCATCGCAGACACGCTCTTGACTTAATCTAGAGTAATACACAAGGGCTGGTTCACGTAGCAAAGATGTTGGAGCCGCCAAATGAGAGTCACCATAACATAATGAAATTTGACAGCTCCCCATTGGGGATCATACCAAGACATGGTAACTTGACGCAAGATTTCAAGCACGATAATTAAAATAATTCAAATAAGGATATGAAACCCACTCCGTGCTACAACGTTATATAGCGACATTATTTGAGATAATGACAAGGTTTAATTTGTGACCAGTAGTAGTATTCTAGAAACAGTCCTTGGGATTATTTCATCAGTGCCAAGCAAAGAGGAATTCTTTCATACGAGGGGTTCGGAAATATTTTGGCCCTATTTGGAGTATTTAGATGTTACTGGTCTTGGATGGAAACATCTCAGAGGAAAAAATCTTTACTGAGGAAAAAAAATTACATGGAAGCTGATTAAGAATTCATCTGAGTTGCAAGACAAATTCACATGCTAAATCTATGAACTGGAAGAAAAAGCTTAAAAATATAAGCACGACTCCCACACAAGGAGAGTTTTAAAGAAAAATATCCCCCTCCTGGGTGATGAGAGCTGTCTGGAATCCGTACTCAGGGGAGGCAGAAGAAAAATGATGGCAGCAATTAGAAAAAAAAAATAAATCCATTTACCTTTGATCTCTTCCCAGTCTTCACCAACACAAAGTGGGGTGGTTTAGACCTGGAGACTGGGAAAGTATGTCCAAATAGTCTCATACTTCTCTAAGGCTAAAAAAATCCAGAATGAGTCTGTCCTCCTTTGTAATAAGTTGAAAGGCAAAAGTAGGCACTGGAAAGCTGGACCAGAATTCATGTGCTAAAAGGCATTTGAAGATGAAATGACACAGCCAGTGATGATGCATCGTATCAGAAATGAGTAACCAACCCAAAGAATGATGGGAGCAACGTGAGAAATAAAGCAGAAATAAATCTGCAGGACTTTGCAATCGTCTGCGAGTTCAAAACAACCAAAAAGACTAAAGCAAATGAGGTACTAATACATATACAGAATCCAATTCTCGGTCGGTGTATATTGATTTCGGTGTTCCTAAGCCAATTTCTAGCAGCTGATGACCTAGTGCAGGCTGTGTAATTCATCATTAATGGCAGATGAAAGGCTGAATGACTTGTCCGTTCCTGTATCTATTCTAAGGAGATTGAGACCGAGCCCAGGATCAGAAAAGTCTAAAGACCAGTAAGCCAAGCGTAAGAAGTAAGAAAAACAGATGGGAAAAATGCATGAGTAATTAAAAATAAAGAATACAGCCAGCATATAAGGTTTGTGCTCACGTCATCCTGGTCCAAATGGGGATAAAGCTTCTGTAAATAAAACCCATATGTCCCTAATTTGTTATCCTGCCTAATGATCACAGGAACGTGAAACCAGACCTCAGGTTATTGCTTTTCCTCTCCTCTTCCTTTCCTCCTCTTAATCCCTTCTTCCTGACCCCCGCTGCCGATTAAGGACTATCTGAAATCCATACAACTCTCAAAGCTGTGTAAATCCGTCACCAAAGTCACCTGCTTGAATATCGCACCTCAACGATCTCCATTTCTCTGCCTCATTGGAAAGTTCACCAGTTACTGCCACTCGCTCGGGCAGCATGTCTCCTTTTGGCCTCTCCAGAAGACTGACCATAATGAACCAGCCTGGGACCAAAATATTAAATATCACAGGAAAAGAAATGGAGGAAACTCTACTGGAATTAACCCAAGTGATAAACACCACTTAAATCGTCCCTACCTCTTATTTACCTCCTGTTCCCTAAGCTATTCTGCACCATTACATCATTTTCTCCCCAGTTACTCCAGGCACCAAAGGACTGTAGGTATCACATAAAGACTGGTCCTTGGGGATTTAGGTATTTTTTATCCCTGATGCTCCAGGCTGCAGGAACCCAGGGGAGAAAGAAAGCTGTGAGGTGCTCCATGCACACTTTATTTCTCATACCTATTTCTATTTTTGCTTCTCCTGCTGGAGAGCTATATTTTTCCAAAGCAAAATTATAATAATTTGAGGACTTTTTCTGAATCTCTTCAAAATTGATTTCTGCATAAGCAGGTTTCCAGCAGTCCCTTGGAAACGGGAAAATGGAGGGGAGATGTGTCTGCTCCTGGTGCAGAAAACTTGTGCCAGAGGCAAGACTTCCCTGAGGTGGGAAATTATTCAAAACTCAAGAGTTGCACCTTCCTGCACTGAAATCTGAGAAAATACATATTCCACTGGCAGGAATCGAGGCATCTTCCCTCTGAGCAGTGATTTTCTCCAGGGGGAGTGTAACCAGCCGAGGAGGGGGCACCGCGATGGCTTCTCGCGAGCCCAACTGCCCCTTTCTGGGAGGAGAGATTTGGCTGCTGCCAAAGTGTTTAAGTGGTGGTTAACCAAGAGTTAAATTGGTGTCATATTCTGAAACAACACAAGATTTGGGAACTTCAAATAAAATGAACAAGGTGAGGCTTGAAGGTGAGAAATCAACTGGTAATTTATCCGTGCAGCGGGCAGCAAACTGGGTTTTCTAGGGAGGCATATAAATAACAATTAATAATAATAAATATTTGTCCTATTTATGTGATTTTTCTTGCATTTTTATCAGTCCAGAAATTAATTTTATTTCAAAGGGCATTGAATTTTTCAGCAAATTACTTGTGATCTGGGGCCTAAACGGAGTAGAGACATGCAACTCCCTGAGTTTCAAGTAAACAAATTTCCTTTTTAGACCTCCACCCACAATGAAGAGCACAACACGACCGACATGTGAGGTTGGTTTATAGAGTGGCATAAAGTAGCTTTGGCACAAATAAAACCACAGGCCTACTGATGAAAGGGGGGCTCTTTTCACTGCAAAATTAAGGAGCAACATAAATTCCCAGTGGGATTTGAATTTGAGAAGAGTTTAATCTGAAAAGCGGTCCAGCCAATTAAATGGCTTCTTGCTGAACATCTTACAAAATGCTGCAAAAAACCTGTAATTAGTTACAAATAAGTCTGTATCTCTGCTAACGTGGATGCTGCTGCACGGACACTTTTGGAAACCATTTTAATCGCAGTTTTTGCTTCCTGGCCTTGGCTTCCCAGCAAGATACTGGTCAGGGACTAGATGAGCTCAGGCTGGAGATGCTGGGAAAGGTGTTGAGCACAGGGATGAGCAGCCACACCACCCCCTTAGGAGCTGGTTGTGCTCGTGCAACAGCCCGTTGGCTCTTGCCCTACACTCAGGACAACTTTGGGTTGTGAGTGTCTGTTTGACAAAGCAAGGTCTGACCAAAATGGCATCTAAACTCAAAATGCATGAAGCAACTTCCACAGAATCATAGACTGGTTTGGATTGGAAGGGACCTTAAAGATCATCGAGTTCTCTGGGCAGGGACACCTCCCACCACACCAGGTTGCTCCAAGCCCCATCCAGCCTGGCCTCGAACCCCTCCAGGGATGGGGCAGCCACAGCTTCTCTGGGCAGACTGGCTCAGGGTCTCACAACCCTTACAGCAAAGAATTTCTTCCTGAGATCTCATCTCAATCTCTCCTCTTCCAGTTTGAAGCTATTACCCTTTGTCCTATCACTACATGCCCTTGTAAAAAGTCCCTCCCTGGTTTCCCTGGCTGCAATACGGTCTCCTTGAAGGCTTCTCTTCTCCAGGCTGAACAATCCCAACTCTCTCAGCGCGTCCTCATAGCAGAGGTGCCTCTGAGCATCTTCACAGCCTCCTCTGGACTTGTTCCAACAGGTCCACGTCCTTCCTGTACCGAGGAGTCAAAAACAGGACAAAATACTCCAGGTGGGGGTCTCACCAGAGTAGAGTTATGATAATAAATAAGCATCTCCTTGATGCTGGTTTTATGAACGAGAAGGGAACTTCTTTTCCAAACAGCTAGCTGAGGTAATCTGTTTACTGTACTTCTGCCAAAAAAAAATAAATTGCCGGCATTGCCTTTTCCTCAGGATATAAATCTTAGCCTCATGGAGGGTTATCAAATTTAAAATTTATGAGCAGCCAGATTAAAAATAGAATCAGGTCAATGGGAACACTTCCGAAATGCTGCGGATCAGAACACCCAGCTGACGGCGCGGTGGACCCTCGTTGCTGAGCTCAATGGAGAAGCAGAGACTTGAAGCAGAGGTGTTGGTGCAGCCAGGACCTCAGCAGGGATGCACTCGGGCCATGCCCATACCAGGGACCTCACCTGCCTCAGCCAAAGGGATGTCACTGCTCTGCAGGGAACAGGCTGGAAAGTCAGGAACGCAGCATAATGTGCACTTACGGCTGCTAAATGAGACTGGAAAAGAATCATAGAATTGTAGACTGGTTTGGGTTGGAAGGGACCTTAAAGATCATCT
>VZRU01007636.1:98551-131347 GCA_013398155.1 Pedionomus torquatus
GTCCCTTGGAAACGGGAAAATGGAGGGGAGATGTGTCTGCTCCTGGTGCAGAAAACTTGTGCCAGAGGCAAGACTTCCCTGAGGTGGGAAATTATTCAAAACTCAAGAGTTGCACCTTCCTGCACTGAAATCTGAGAAAATACATATTCCACTGGCAGGAATCGAGGCATCTTCCCTCCGAGCAGTGATTTTCTCCGGGGGGAGTGTAACCAGCCGAGGAGGGGGCACCACGATGGCTTCTCACGAGCCCAACTGCCCCTTTCTGGGAGGAGAGATTTGGCTGCTGCCAAAGTGTTTAAGTGGTGGTTAACCAAGAGTTAAATTGGTGTCATATTCTGAAACAACACAAGATTTGGGAACTTCAAATAAAATGAACAAGGTGAGGCTTGAAGGTGAGAAATCAACTGGTAATTTATCCGTGCAGCGGGCAGCAAACTGGGTTTTCTAGGGAGGCATATAAATAACAATTAATAATAATAAATATTTGTCCTATTTATGTGATTTTTCTTGCATTTTTATCAGTCCAGAAATTAATTTTATTTCAAAGGGCATTGAATTTTTCAGCAAATTACTTGTGATCTGGGGCCTAAACGGAGTAGAGACATGCAACTCCCTGAGTTTCAAGTAAACAAATTTCCTTTTTAGACCTCCACCCACAATGAAGAGCACAACACGACTGACATGTGAGGTTGGTTTATAGAGTGGCATAAAGTAGCTTTGGCACAAATAAAACCACAGGCCTACTGATGAAAGGGGGGCTCTTTTCACTGCAAAATTAAGGAGCAACATAAATTCCCAGTGGGATTTGAATTTGAGAAGAGTTTAATCTGAAAAGCGGTCCAGCCAATTAAATGGCTTCTTGCTGAACATCTTACAAAATGCTGCAAAAAACCTGTAATTAGTTACAAATAAGTCTGTATCTCTGCTAACGTGGATGCTGCTGCACGGACACTTTTGGAAACCATTTTAATCGCAGTTTTTGCTTCCTGGCCTTGGCTTCCCAGCAAGATACTGGTCAGGGACTAGATGAGCTCAGGCTGGAGATGCTGGGAAAGGTGTTGAGCACAGGGATGAGCAGCCACACCACCCCCTTAGGAGCTGGTTGTGCTCGTGCAACAGCCCGTTGGCTCTTGCCCTACACTCAGGACAACTTTGGGTTGTGAGTGTCTGTTTGACAAAGCAAGGTCTGACCAAAATGGCATCTAAACTCAAAATGCATGAAGCAACTTCCACAGAATCATAGACTGGTTTGGATTGGAAGGGACCTTAAAGATCATCGAGTTCTCTGGGCAGGGACACCTCCCACCACACCAGGTTGCTCCAAGCCCCATCCAGCCTGGCCTCGAACCCCTCCAGGGATGGGGCAGCCACAGCTTCTCTGGGCAGACTGGCTCAGGGTCTCACAACCCTTACAGCAAAGAATTTCTTCCTGAGATCTCATCTCAATCTCTCCTCTTCCAGTTTGAAGCTATTACCCTTTGTCCTATCACTACATGCCCTTGTAAAAAGTCCCTCCCTGGTTTCCCTGGCTGCAATACGGTCTCCTTGAAGGCTTCTCTTCTCCAGGCTGAACAATCCCAACTCTCTCAGCGCGTCCTCATAGCAGAGGTGCCTCTGAGCATCTTCACAGCCTCCTCTGGACTTGTTCCAACAGGTCCACGTCCTTCCTGTACCGAGGAGTCAAAAACAGGACAAAATACTCCAGGTGGGGGTCTCACCAGAGTAGAGTTATGATAATAAATAAGCATCTCCTTGATGCTGGTTTTATGAACGAAAAGGGAACTTCTTTTCCAAACAGCTAGCTGAGGTAATCTGTTTACTGTACTTCTGCCAAAAAAAAATAAATTGCCGGCATTGCCTTTTCCTCAGGATATAAATCTTAGCCTCATGGAGGGTTATCAAATTTAAAATTTATGAGCAGCCAGATTAAAAATAGAATCAGGTCAATGGGAACACTTCCGAAATGCTGCGGATCAGAACACCCAGCTGACGGCGCGGTGGACCCTCGTTGCTGAGCTCAATGGAGAAGCAGAGACTTGAAGCAGAGGTGTTGGTGCAGCCAGGACCTCAGCAGGGATGCACTCGGGCCATGCCCATACCAGGGACCTCACCTGCCTCAGCCAAAGGGATGTCACTGCTCTGCAGGGAACAGGCTGGAAAGTCAGGAACGCAGCATAATGTGCACTTACGGCTGCTAAATGAGACTGGAAAAGAATCATAGAATTGTAGACTGGTTTGGGTTGGAAGGGACCTTAAAGATCATCTAAAGATCACCCCCTGCCCTGGGCAGGGACACCTCCCACCACACCAGGTTGCTCCAAGCCCCATCCAGCCTGGCCTCGAACCCCTCCAGGGATGGAGCAGCCACAGCTTCTCTGGGTAACCTGGACCAGGGTCTCACCACCATCACAGTGAAGAGTTTCTGCCTAATATCTAATCTAAATCTCCCCTCTTTCAGTTTAAAATCACTACCCCTTGTTCTGTGGCTCCACTCCCTCTTCAGGATTCCCTCCCCAGCTTTCCTGGAGCCCCTTTAGGGACTGGAAGGGGCTCGAAAGTCTTCCCAGAGCCTTCTCTTCTCCAGGCTGAACAACCCCAACTCTCTTAGCCTGTCCCCAGAGGAGAACATGTTCTATAGAAGAAGTGGTTCTGCAGTTTAATTTGCTAGTTCTCAGGAGCTAATTTGAGGTAGGTGGTATCTGGTTAGGAATGGCAGATGGAACGAGAGACTTATAGCAAGAAAACAAGTGATACGTCGTTTGGAGTTATAATCGTCAAGGCAACAGGTGTAAGTCACTGTAATTGCATTAACATTAACATGTTTTCTATCGTGTAGGTCTATCTATCAAGCAGGACACACAGTACTCAGAACAAATGCTGTTGGAGAGCAATAAACCACAGCCTGTTGCAGGGGCTCAAAGCACAGAAAATGGAGGGAGAACAGATCTTGCATGTTTAATTAACCTTTCCGGCTGCAACGAGAATGTCAAACAACCCCAGTGTCACTGATATGCAAGCAGAGGAAAAAATAAACATTGATACAAGAACGAAATACAGCAAAAAGTCAACCTTCCCTGACAGCTTCCAGGAATGCTGAAAGAAGCAGACAACACAGGTAACGTTGGGTTATCTACAGTGAACAGGCAAATTTGGGTTTAAAATTCTTTTGCATCCTTTTTTTTTAAAATTATACTATGCAGAGAAGCAGATAACTGGGTTTAAAGGAGGTGTTTAAAGAGCCAGATCGCAATCTCCAGAGCACACATGGTGACCGAGCATGTCACTGCAGGCAGGTGGCTCCTTCATCCCTCTGCATCCCATCCTCCGGAGCATTCCCTTCCCCAGGAACCAGCCCCGACCCACTGCCAGGCACCCAAAAAGCTCTGCCTGTTGTAGATTGTATTATTGTATTGAAATACAATTGTATTTCAATAACGAGGTAACACGTCTCAGCTTTTCTCAGATTTTGGGGGAAAATCACTTTCTTTCAAGTTTTGACTATTCATATAAAAATGTTTACGGGGTTACCTTCCCTTAAAAATGTCACTGCCACGTGAAACTCCAGAGCCCAGCTTACAGAAAGCAAGTGTTTTTCAGAAGATCGGTTTTCAGTACTAAATGTCTGCCAAAGGCAAGCTATCCTTGAAAACTGAAGACTTAGAAACTAGTAACTCATCATCCTCAGGACAACAAGGACAAGATTTCAGTCTATTTTCTTTAAAAAACCTGTTGGGTAGAGTGGCGGCAGCCCAACACCCCTCCACCGGGTCTCCTCTGCTCGCAGGAAGAAAAATGGATGTAAAGATAGTTCCCAGCAGCAAAAAGAGAGAGGAGGACACTCCTCTTCCCATAAAATCCTGAGCTTCTTTGCCAAAATGCCATCTCGAGCATGAAAACCAGCACCAGTCGCGGTGGCAGCTTTTGTGTAGGTTCTGGAGTCCTCCAGGAATGGCATCCAGACTGGGAAACTCGTTACAGTAATTAGCTTGTAATTTAATATATGAGATGGCAGGAGTATACCAAAGGCTCGATGTACTGCTTTGCAAGGAAGGAGGGTTTGGCCGTGGGTTGAGCAAAACTGCACAAACCATTTCATTTACTGTCCATATGAGAAAAATCAGGAAAAACTTGCATCGTTCGATGAACAGAAAAAGAAACCTTCAAATCTTTTAATTACCNTTTGAATCAAACCCAGACTCTTCCCTTAACATGAAAGATTTCACTTTGTTCTTGCTATTTTGCTCCTTTTTAACGTTTTCTCATTTTTGTATTTCACTCGATTTTAAAAGAGGTGTTGGTTTAAGATGGAAGCCCCAAAAGTTCTGATTTCTAAACAGAATGTCTCTTAGAAATATTTCCAATTGTAAAACATTCCATATAAAGGCCTTTTTGAAAAGAATTGCATTACCCACCGAATTCAATCCAGTTTTGCCAGGAGGGTTTAGTTCCCAAACTCTTTTTCTGTGGCAAAATTACTATAAATCAAAAACATTTCTTCTCATCTCTGGAGTTCAACCCCATCTCCCCTGCTGACAGAAGCTGGGCCCTCAGGAGCATTTTTGGGGGAGAAAACACTGAATTTCTCTCCGTGTGTTCGATAAAGAATGAGGCTCTATTGTCAGGGCAGCAACACACCAAGGGCTTGTGTGACGGTGGGGAGGTCTCTGCGTAAGGGTTGTGTGACCTGCAGGTTTCTCCCCTCCAAAAAAAACATCAAACAGAAATTAAACACCAAACCAAGAGCCCACTCGTGCCTTTAAAAACCCTCTCCGAGGCTCTTGTCCACCTCTACGTGGGCTGGTCCCCAGAGCCTCAGAACAGCTCAAGCTTTCCCCCTGCAACCTTGGTTCATCTCCCACAAGCATCTGATGTGCTTTGCCAGATGGGGCTGTTTCCAGCAGAAGTTTTGGGGTGAGCAGTCACTTGCATAAGGACTACAGGTACCAACACATCTTCTGCTTAACACAGGAGGCCTGTGAAGGTGAATTTTCACTTTTATGTTGTGCTCACACCAACGGCTGTGATCTAAGAAGAGCACGTCTACAACACCTTTGGGTGGAGAGGATTCTGCAAGCTCCAACAGGGCTAAATCCCAATTTTCCAGCCTGTGCAACCACTGACCCTCTTGAAAGAAGTCCTTAATTGGTTATAAGCAATTAACATTTAGCAACACAAGCTGGGGCAGCTCGTACATAGCAATTCCCAAGGTGTATCCACCACGATGCTCCACCAGCATTACCTGCTTCACCCTCACAGCCACAAGAAGGCAAATGAGCCATTTGTGAGCATTTTCTGCCCGTTTCCACCACAATGTCCTTCCAGCGACACGCTTTTGTTCCAGCTGCTCAGATTCTCAATTAATACACACTGTTCAGACAGGTTTTATCTCAAATTACACCTGTTTTGAGATGTGCAGGTTGTAAATAAAAGCAATTTAAGAATACCCCCCCAAAATTACTTTCTCACAAACTATCTCCTTGATATTGCACTTGCTACAATAACCCCCCCAAAAAGCAAACAGGCTGCTTACCATAAAATGTCAGTTGTCCTCGTGCCACGTTTTTCCCTCTCACATTTTCAGCAACACACTCATAGAGTCCAGCATCTTCTTGCTGAAAATTTGGGATTTCAAGAAGTCCACTCGATCTGTGCCTCCTGGCTTTTCTGGGTATCTGTTTCCCATCTGCTCTCCTCCAGCTAATCGTGGGAACTGGGCTGAATAAGAAAAAGAAAGCAAAATAAAACTTGTAGAAAATGCTATGCACCTTGTTTGATCATCTTAATACCTTTTCATGTGTGAGGGCGATGAGGATGCGGTCCCAAGGAAGAGCCTGGCACAGGATCTGGATCAATTTTGTTAGGGGTGACTTGTATATAATACAAACATCCATACGTACACCCATGGTTTACCAGCCACATAGTCTTAAAAGCAGGAGACTGTGTATTATAAAAACGCTACTCTGACAAAGTTGAATTTTGCGGTTTGCCCTGACCATACACCCATTTTCCTACCAGTCCCACACGTTTCTTTTGGAAGCGTTGCCAGCGTTTAGTGAGATGTGCTTTAAGTCTTGCACGAGACCTGAGGAACAGGAGATGCGCCAACACGTCTTTATAGAATAAGTTACATCTTTTCTCTTCTTTGGGAGTTTACATTTTTGGTGAGCAAAGCCCCCCTCCCCTTGCTCCCCAAGTCCCTGGTCTGTTATTAAAGTGTGCAATAAATAACTCCTGCCAAGAGAAGGGGAGGACCAGCAAGTCCTGAAGCGCTGAGAAAGGGAGAAGCCGGAGGAAGAATAATACGAACGGATCAAAACTTACTTCCCCAAGGCAAAGCACTCCAGTTTCACCGTTGTTCCTTTCGCAGATGGAACTGTTTCTGGGAACTGCACTTCTATTTTCGGCTCGTACTCTCCCATCACCCCTGTGAACATAAAATAGAAGCGAAGGCTTGGGTGAGTTTTTTGCAGTTAAATTCGCAAGTGTTCCCGTGCTAGCACAGAGCTCTTCTATACATCATTACTTGCCCAATTAATCCATTCATTTTAAATATGGCCTGCTTCTAACAGCCCTGCAGTGCGGGCTCTTTTCCCATTTATTGCCAGAGGAAAATCTGAACCAGCGCTCCACACCATCTGCCAAAGATTAAAATTTCTTCATGGCGCTGTTACGTTTTGCTTTTGAGTATTTCAGGGGTTTTTGCAGGTAACTGGTGAAATAAGGAAAGCAATAAGAAGGGAGGTTGGCCACCTTCTAGGAGATGAAATGCGGAACAAATAGCGATTAGGAAAAGTTTTAAAAGCACTGGAGCCAATCAAGGCTTCTATTAAACTTCAAGGATTTAGATGCTCAGAGATCACACAGTCTTTGGGTAATTTCTTTATTTTTACTGTCCCGGTAAATCACGTACTGTGGCAGCCTCTTTATGAAATTGTGTTTAAGAATTTGTGCGCATAAAAAGGCCATTATATTCATGATAAACGGCTACACGTCTAGCCACTGTACTGTCTTTCAAACCGGCGCGTAGAATTTCACCAGCAGTGATTAGCAGCTAATTGATGACTGCAGTTTAAATCTTCACTGCGCGGAGCTTCCTGGCCCTTGGCCAAGCGCGGGGCAGGCGAGGAGCCTCTGGATGAATCCCACCAGCGGCCACAACAACAGAGAAACGGGAGAGCCTGGGAAATACACCACTGAGACGGCAATCGAGTCGGCGGAGATACCCAGACAAGCCAGGGCTGCTCATGGTGGCTCATGATGGCAGCGCCGCTTTGGGTCCCCTCTGCTTGGCAAAAAAGGATGCAAGAAAAACCTTTGTTTTCCACTTTCCCCCCCAGTTTTAAAGCTGAAAAAGCTCAGTAGGAGGGCTTACATCAAGTCTACCTCTGCTTGGTGACCTGTGTATTACCTGTTCTGGTGCAACAGCAGGTTACATCATCCTTCTTCCTACCTGTTAACTGCAGATAAACGTTGCTGCTACGTTATGTAAAGAGTAGTTGCTGCACATCATCAGTCATCAAAATTAAATATGTTAATTAATGATATGAATACTCTCTCCACAGTCATAGAATCATCCAGGCTGGAAGAGACCTGCAAAGGTCATCTAGTCCCACCTCCCTGCAGTCGCAGGGACACCCCCAACTAGACCAGGACCTCATCGAGCCTCACCTTGAGTATCTCCAAGGAAGGGGCCTCATCCACCTCCCTGGGCAACCTGGTCCAGTGTTCCATCACCCTCAGAGGAAAGAATTTGATCCTAATATCCAATCTAAATCTGCTCTTCTCCAACTTGAAGCCATTGCCTCTCATCCTGTAAACAGAATCTCCCCAGCCTTCCTGTAGCCCCCTTTAGGGGGTTGTGATCAGGTCTCCTTGGAGCCTTCTCTTCTCCAGGCTGAACAGCCCCAGCTCCCTCAGCCTGTCCTCGTAGCAGAGGTGCTCCAGCCCCCTGATCATCTCCGTGGCCCTCCTCCGGACCCGCTCCATCAGGTCCATGTCCTTCCTCTCTTGAGGGCTCCAGCCCTGCACCCAGTGCTCCAGGTGGGGTCTCATCAGAGCAGAGTAAAGCTGCACAATCCTCTCTCTGGATCTGCTGGCAACATTTTTTGATGCAGCTCATGATGGGGTTGGCCTTCTAGGCTGCAAGTGCGCACTGCCTACTCATGTCCAGCCTCTCGTCCATCAGCATCCCCAAGTCCCTTTCTCCAGTGCTGCTTTCTAACACCTCATCCCATAGTCTGTATCGATAGCCATGCCATGTCCTGCCCGCCAGATAGAGCAGACAAACCACAGTTCCATGTCAGTGCTCCAGCATTTATACACTATAAAAACAAGAACTAGGGGTCACGCTACTCGTTAGCCCTCTGCACGTTACCACTGCAGCCCTGAAGGTCTGGAAGTGTCTGTGGCAGTTAACATCATGGACGATCCTCTCTGTTCTCCCAGCTCGTGACTCGCCAAACCTTCACAGCCTTGCCTAAGTTTCTCAAGATACCACAGTGAACATTTGCTGGGATACCTTCAAGCCAAGCCCAGCTACTGCCCAGCCATGTCCAAAGGCAAGGCCAGGTGTGAACGTCTGGGAGCAGCAGTACTGTTTTGCTATGTTAGAACTTGTTTGGATCTTTTCCTAGAAGAGTATTTTTTATGTTCTACAATGAAGACTGCAAATTTGGCAGAGGAAGAGCTTTCAAAGTTACACTTCAAATGAAAGCCTGGCGAGATTCAGGCAGCTGCTTCACCTTGCAAGATGCTGGTTTGCCGGCTGGAGACTTACTTGAAGAAACTAAGGTCTCCATCACCTTCCTCAACATGGCTGAAGAGCTCCTTGGTGCCCATGTCACCACCCACAGACCAGGAACATGAGCAGAAGGGATGCAACTCCCCCCAGACCTTCTCCATAGGCTCTGCTGGCAGCCAGACGGAGGGTGGGAGATGACACAGTGGCCAAATACTACCGGAGAAAGGGAACCGGCCTGAGGAGCTGCCTGCCCCACCAACAGGCCAGCTACAAACCACTCCTTGACAAGCAAAATCCACAAGAACGGCTCCTTCTTCTGTGCCCCTTCCACTGCTGGAGCAGGAACTCAGTCCCCTGAGGCAAAGCAGGGTGTACAGTGGCGTGTGACACTAATGGGCTAGCTAGGAAATTAAGGCAGAATGTATTATTAAAACATCATTCATTTAACAGAGGAGGAAACAGGAACGGGAGGAAGAAAAAATTGGATTTTTTTTGGCCTTCTCTTCACTCATGCCTCTTATTGATCCTCTTTCTTTGCCTTGGTCAGGAGAGCTCTAATCCCAGGGTGACAAAACCCCGGAGCGGGATGGGAAGGCCACCTGGGGCTGTAGGACGTTGGCTCCAACCACCCTTGATGGGCAACCACCCTGATGGCCCTGCAGCTCTGGCAACCACTGCAGCCTCTAACAAGTCCTGTTTCACCAGTGTTACTGCAAACTCCAACTACTTAAAAATCAGGACTCCTATCTGGAAAAATCACAAGGCTCCCACTGCAATTATAACCTACCTACAAATATATATATATAGGGTATGCTGGGAGTCCTGCTGTCCCTGCTTTATAGGAGAAACATCGGTACACAGCTGAGATATCTCCATCCCAAATCCAAGACCATTTCCACGCAGACAGTCCTTATTATTCCTGCTGTTCCTGGGTGATTTAACATCTGACTTAGCTGTGCAGGTGGAAGGGATAGGGAAAGAACATAAAAGGCTAAAACAGACACCGAGTTTGTAGCTTGGAGAATGTTTCCAGTGTCATGGCACATCAGATGCTCTACATGCTTGCATTTCAGAGGCTTTCATGTTTTTCTTCCAATTTCAAGGCTTAAAAAACATGCTTTTGGATGAAAGTCCCAGGAATTCAGAAGCAAGCTAATTTATCTGAGGAGTTGATACGCATTTCCTGACAACACCTGTGAAATGTTAAAGTTTAATTGGCCCACACAGCTGCTGCTGATGGTAATTTCATTCCGGGACTATTTCAGCTCTTTCCTACTATTAGTGTTTTAATTCTGATGTAAAAAAACCAAAGCGCATTTTAAAGAGAAGAAGGAAAGTACCGCAAGAGCAGCAGCTGTGAACACCTGGGTGCTCCCAACAGGAGTTGCTTAGTGTTTGCTGCCAGGTGGGTATGGCCCAGAAGGTCCCAGAGGTGCTGCAGTGGTGGTGGGGATGTCCCCTGGAAGGGGACATGATGCAGAAACCATAGCCTTGAGGGACAGAGCAGCCAGATGATGATACTGGTTTATTAAGGAGGAGAGTGTTGCAGGTTTGTTTGTTTGTTTTCCTTCTTCTTCTCCAGTCTATAGCCCACAGTGAGCTGCCAGACAGCTTGTTTGGGAAAGAGCCATTCAAATTTAAGCCTTTTTTTAAGGATTTTTTCAACTTTAAGGCCTGTCTGAGCTGCAGTAAGTGCGACGCTCCTTGAGGATGCCCTGCTGCAGGCTCTAGGATTATTCTCAGCCTTTGGTGCCATATACATTTAGCTATTTATTTTATTCCCCAGCAGGGAAATAGCTGCAAGAGCCCTTTCTCCACAACTGGTGCCAACTGGTATGAGCAGGAGCAACTCCTGTCCCAGCAGAACCCAAGCCAAAACCCACCCTCAATACCTTGGGGAATCTAGAAAAACAATAAAAATGTTTTATTTTTTTTTTTCCTTTCATACACTGGTACTTACATGACGTGGAAAGGGAGAGCTGCTTGTGATTCCTGAATGTATTTAAATTGTAGTGTATTTAAATCTATCCACCTGCACTGACAGCACCCTCGCTGCTGGAAATCCATCCAGCTACACGAAAATATTTAAGTAGGGCGTGGTGGTGTGCATTTCTGTGAGGGAATGAAGAGGGACAGAGGGAAAACATCCTTTTCCATCACAGACTGTAATTTGGACACTGTATTTACCATCATCAGATAAACTCTTGCCCACAGGAACAGAAAGTCTAAGCTCACGTTGACCATGACCTCAGCACGGTCTGTTCCCACCACCGTCCCACACAATATTTATCTCTCCACGGAGGAAAAAAACCTGTATCTGGGGACAACTCATGGGGTAAAGAGGCACCCTCTGCTTCACGGACACGGCGAGAGGGGAAGGAACCCGTGTCCTGCCAACAAGAAAACAAAAAGCTGTCGCAAACAACATCAGATCTAGGACTCCGCAGCTGAAGACCAGGGAAAGAGAAGCACAAAAGACCCAGGTGGGGAAAGCAATCTGCCTACAGCATCTGATTGCATCCCCGACGCCTGAATCTTCTCCTTTTACAGATTACCGCTCAACAGCCTGGCACTGTAAAGCGAGCGGCGCTGGGGAAAAAACATGCTGAAAAGCTGGCTTTTTCCAGGGTGATTACATTCAAGGAAAATAACCATGGCAAAAATGGCAGGTATTCAGCGTAAAAAGCCGAAATGATTTGTGACTTGAGTCTAGAAAAATTATGGCACAAGTCGAAGAAGAAAAGTGAAACGAAACTCTGGGGTTCTTTCTGGCGGGCGAGATTTCAGCTGGGGGAACCAGGGCTCCTCACCAGTTTGATGAGCAGTTCCACCACTGACTGCAGTAAAAACACCCACCACGTAATTCATACACATCTCTATTAAAACAAATAAATTTCTTGATATCGAACACCATAGGGTCAGCCAAACTTGTGAGCATCCCAACTCAGTGTTCCTCCCACAGCTCCGGAATTTGGAGTTTTATTAATTTTTTGAGAGAGAGATTAGAAAAAGGAAACAAAAGGAGTAAGTCTTCTCTTCTTCTCTCTTCAGCTCTGTGAGAATTAATTAAAAAACCAAATGTACGACCTATTCTTAGTTCTATGTGACCAATATTTCTTTTGAATAGCCCACCATTTGTTTCTTTCAAAATAACGGGGCTATGCATCAACTACAGAGACCCACAATTAATTCTGCACGACAGCAAAAACGCTTTGCAGTTTAAAAATAACTCTGATTTTGAATAAAAAAATCCCAAAACCCAGAACATTCACATGGGGGTTGTTGTAAAGTCCCTGGATTTTTTTCAGAATTCACAAGAAGTCTATCAATATGAAGCTAAACAGGCAATAACTGAGAAACTTCTAGCAACAGACATTTTTATGGATGCCTTGGAGGAGGTGGGACTATCCCAGCTGGAATTTCAGCCCAGGGTTGCGGGGACCTCTGTAACTGGGGAGCTTCTGGGAGCATGAGGGACGCCCAGTCTCCTGTGCTGCAGGAGGAACCCCCATGCCAGGGTAGCTCAGTACACATAAATCCATCAGGAAAGGTACATTATGATTTTTTTTTCCACTTAATTCACTAATTGAAATTAAATGGGACTGAAACATTAATCGTTGATGAGCTACCCTCCAAGCCTACTACTTTAATGATAAAGTGTTGGAAAATAAAGTGTCATATACATTAAGATACACTGGAGATACTGAGTATGGACACAAAAGATAAACAAGACAACTTTGTCAGTAGAAATACCACATGCCTCGCATTTTACTCAACTCTGTTGTTCACACTTGGGAAGCAACTTATATAATTTCTCTTTCTGAGCGTGCTAGTGAGTTATATTTGGATTTTATAGGGTTTATTCTACATGGAATGAAAAACGGAGACCTGCTGATTATTAAAACAAACCTTGCCTGCGATACTAGTGCAAGCCTACTGGAAAAATACATATTTAGCCCGTGTTTGGTTTCTAGTAAAACCACCTTTGGCTCTACAGATACAACAGCACCTTCCTTGTTCGGCTCAGGGATGTTATTCCCCGGTCCCTCAGAGGTTCAATTAAAGTTTCATATCTTGAATAAACAGCAGAGTGCACTTCAAAGGAATGGGAGAGCGTTCCTATGAATTACCTCAGGAAGGCAATCGCTCCCTGTAAATAAAAGGGAAAGCCCTTGGCGAGGTGCTTCACCATCAGCCCCCCCCAGTTTCACCAGCAGCAACCCCACCTCAGGCTGGGGGCTGACGGCGAGCTCACCTGGGATAAATGGGAGCACTTCCAGCTTGGTAAGGGCTGCGTAAACGTCCTGTTAGGGTAATACTTAAAAATACTTCTTCTTTGACACCAAAAAATGTTGATATGAGACACATTTAAATATTCCTCCCTATCTTCTGTACGCTAGCTGACTTATTCTGGACTCAGAGGTTTACTGCCACTGTGTTCACAGAAACTCAGACTTCCCCGTAAGGGAGAGAGAATTTGGCACAGAGCTGGATAAACAGCCGTCAGCATCCCTTTCCCATCACTGACAACGTTTCCAAACTTCCCATCTGCAGGAACTGTGTTAACGGGAAGGAGATGGGACGGGAATGGGCTGGCAGCACCCGGCCCGTAGTTTACAAGCAAGGAACTTTTTGTCAAACCCCACTAGGGCAACAATGGATCCTCTCCTAGAAGAAGTTTCTACTAATGCATTTCTATTTCTGGAATAAATGTCCTAACTGTTCTCCTTTAAACAGATGAATTTTAATTCATTTTAATTGCAAATTAACATGCAAATTTATTTTTCTTATCTACTCAAAAACGACGATGATACAAATCAATTCTCTGTATAAATTTAGAAATCCTCCTTTGGTTTCTTCTTTCCGCTTTTTTTGTATTATTCCACAGGCTACTAAAAATAGCACTAATTCTGCTGGGAAATACAGCCCGAGCTAACAGCTACCGAAACAACAAAGTGCTTTTGCTCACTTCTGGGCTGCATAAAACGAGCAAAACCATAGTATAACTCTACAACTACAACTCTAAAATCTATTTTATTTCACCTGTCTTTGGCTAAGCGCCACCAAGTGTTTTTCTTTTACAATTACGACCTGACACTGAGAGTTCTTCCAGTGGTGGGAAGAGAAACCTTGGCCACAGCGCCATAAACCCCACCCCTGCCTATGACTTCGAACCACTGCTAAAGAAGCCTCCAGCCTCGCTGAATCTCTCCCTTTACTCTGATATAAACATTTCAGATGTCATAAACCCCCTCCCCCCCATGGCAGGAGGGGCTGGAACTCGATCTTTGAGGTCCCTTCCGACTCTAACCATTCTATGATTCTATGATTTCAGGCCAATTTGGAATTTCTGAGTAGAATCACAGAATGGTTAGAGTCGGAAGGGACCTCAAAGATTATTGAGTGCCAAACCCCCTGCCCTGGTCAGGGACACCTCCCACCACACCAGGTTGCTCCAAGCCCCATCCAGCCTGGCCTTGAACCCCTCCAGGGATGGGGCAGCCACAGCTTCTCTGGGCAACCTCTTCCAGTGCCTCACCACCCTCACAGCAAAGAAGTTCTTCCTAAGATCCAATCTAAATCTCCCCTCTTCCAGTTTAAAACCCTTCCCCCTTGTCCTGTCCCTCCCCTCCCTGACCAAGAGTCCCTCTCCAGCTCTCCTGGAGCTCCCTTCAGATCCTGGAAGGCTGCTCCAAGGTCTCCCCGGAGCCTTCTCTTCTCCAGGCTGAACAGCCCCAGCTCCCTCAGCCTGTCCTCACAGCAGAGGGGCTCCAGCCCTCTAATCATCTTTTTGGCCCTCCACTGGACCCGTTCTGACAGGTCCATGTCCTTTCTCTGTTGAGGACTCCAGAGCTGGACACAGGACTCCAGGTGGGGTCTCAGGAGCGCAGAGCAGAGGGGCAGAATCCCCTCCCATGCCCTGCTGGTCACGCTTCTTTTGCTGCAGCCCAGGCTGGGGTTGGCTTTCTGGGCTGCCAGCGCACACTGCTGGCTCATGTGGCGCTTCTCATCCAGGAGCATTCCCAAGTCCTTCTCCTCAGGGCTGCTCTCCAGCCAGTAACAGCCAGTCAAAGGAAACAAAACACCTTCTCCAACCCCAGCCCCCAGTTCCCCTCCTTTAAGTCTTACCGTCGTTCCGGAGGATGAGCGGGGTGGGGGGACCCAGGACCCTGCTGTTGGTCACCGTGTTTGTCACCACACACGTGTAGTTCCCCACGTCCGTAGCTTCCACCTTCGCGATGTACAAATTCCCAGTCTCTTGGGAAACGAAGCGGCGATTGTCCTGGTGCACGAAGGTCGGGTACTCGTTGAAGATCCAGGCGTAGGTGAGCTCTAGAAGCACAAGGTCCCACCAGCCGTTAGTGAAGTGAGAGGGTTCACATCCTCACGGGACAGGCACAATGTCGGGCTCCATCCCAACTCGGATCCCTGAAAATTAGTTTCTCCCTGCCCCCTTTGGTTTGGGAAATGGGATAAATCACAGCCTGGGAAATGATAGAAAAGGCCAACATTTCGCAAATTCTCATCTTTATGGCTACGAGTATAGATTAGTATAGATTTCACATCTAAGCCTACACACGGAGCTAATATTCTTCTTCCTCCTTCAAGTTCTTCCAATCCAGAATATAATGCAAGAATTTTGCAAGAATCTCACCTCTTTGTCATGAACATTTCAGCCTAAGTCATGACTTTTTTTTCTTTCTTACTATTTTTTTTTTCCCCCCTTTAAAGACAGCTTGGAGGAGGATCGGTCGAGCCGTGTTAGCACACACTCTACGTTTTATTCCTTTGGGATTTCCGAATCAGCAACAAACTGAACACTGAATTAAGCAGCTGTAATCTTCTATGTGACTAACGAGACAGCACTCTGTGTTTTATAAGGGCTCTTTGGAAGTTGTTGGAACAAGAAAAAGAAAGAAGTGAGCGAGATGCCGCAGGTGGTTGCAGGGTTTGTAAGGGAGGTCAATGCAATACAACCCCATTAGAGTTGCCTGAGACTAAAGCCCAAACATCCCGAAAATGCTTGAAGAACTGAAGTGAGCACCAGATTGCTGCAGTTTTCCAAGGGAACGCTAATTACACTAAAAAGCATATTCTTAGTTTAATACTCTAATGAGTCATAACTGTAATTGACCTCAACTACCATTAGGTACTTTGGAAAATAGATTCTGCCCTCATGCTCCAGTGTTTACATACAGAAGAGGCTGAGCGCAGACTCTTGGCTTTTATTTATTTATTTTTAACAACGGGATTATAAAATGCCCGCTTAGACTTTTAGAAAGATATGATAATTATGTTTATGTGGGAATATCTAATCATCATATTTACACATGTGCATCTAATTATGAGTAACCTCATGCTGATGTCAAGAGGATACTCAGAGCAAACAAGGTACCACTTCTCAGCTGGCTTATTATTTTCTGCAAGTAGTTAACTTGAGGTTTTTTGTTGTTTTTTTTTAAATTTACTCTTGGTGAACAATTATCTTGCTCCTCCAGCAATAGGCAAATAAACATCACTGCCCTGGAATGCACAGAGGCATTTCAATGGGAGTGAATCTTCCCGCAGCAGGTTTCCAGCCGAGCCCCCCCGAGCTCTGCAGTGCGGCAGCGTTCTCCATCGACCGTGCGGTGGCCAATCAACCACACGTTCCTCAGAAAAACAGCAACCTGGGAAGGTCTGATCAAGAATCCCCTTCCCAACCTGTCTTTTTCCCAGAAGGATACGTTGTCCTAGTCATAAGTAAAGCCTAGAAGCAGCAAGGGTTTTGGTTCCTACTTTTCTGTTGTAAATCGGTATAACTTTAATTGCTAAGAACCCTCTAATTTCCAGGTTAAATATTTTCATTACCAGTCTATAGCGATGTGCTTCTGGGCTAATGATGCCTTCAGCTTAAAGTGTTCTTGCCTCTTTGCTGGTTGAGAGCCATCAAGAGCCCTTCTACTCTCATTTTTAAGACAGGCTTTCCAATCTTACTGTGGTTGTAGTGGTTTTTTTTTCTACCATCTGCCTTGGTTAAAAGTCTTGAATAGTTGTGTTCTTTGAGCTGAGTGCCAGGTTGGAAATCCTGGGTGAGCAGAAGGCAAATGTACAGTTGTGTGATAATAAAGAGGTTCCAATCAGATCAAGGAGCGCACCAAATGGTGATGGCTCTGAGATCCCTCCATGCAGGGGACAGTAGAGGAGACCTAGAGCACAAAACATCAAAATCTCCCCAAAAGCCATCTTCAAACCCTATTCATTTGGCTACATAAGCCTGAGGCACATAATAGAGGACCTGGTGTTACAGTTCTGCCTTCCTTTCATTACAACAAATTGTCATCCAGAAAAATACAACAACCCAAATTACACAGGTATTAGGAACAGTCCGGTATTTCTATATAATATTTCAAAAAACTAAATAATTCTCTCCCTCTCTCAACCAACATGGGACTAATGGAATACAGAGCACAGGGAATAACACTGACTGGAGCATCTTTAAGTGCTTTTGCTTGTGGAGCAATGTGTAAATAAATACTCTATCAAACTCACTTTGATTTCCTTAGAGATCCTTGTGCAATATTTATGGCTTTTCAAACTTGACGGATTTCTTTTGATAAGGTTTCTCACACTAATTGCTCTGGAAGTGATAGACAGTTCACATCCCATAGGCAATTTCTAACAACTCTGTAAACAGACACTTAAAATCCAGCCCGAGATGGCTCCTGGTGACTGTGCGATTGAAACGTTTACCAAAGTTACAACCACGGGGTTTTTCAGTACAAAGAACGAGCAGTAACGGTCCTGTATTATACATTTGACTCTACATCCTTGAGGAATTTATCACAAACTTTTCCTTTCCTAATTTGGGGCCCTTTCCATTTAATTTTTGCCTCATTTACAACGCTTTTAATTTCTCCTTTAAAGCACATTCAAGTAGGTCTCTCTAAAGCAGAGTATTACAAGATTTCTGACCCTTATTTGTCATTTTTAAGGACAAGCAGGAGCTCCATTAGCTGCCATCCCACCACTAGCAGCAGAGCACCTGCCTGGATATCCACCACAAAGACCCATCTTGGCCTTTGATTCTGTACTGGTCTTCATTGCCCCTGTGACCTGGACCTCCAGGATAGATCAGAACGAGATAAAAGATTTTTTGGGTGGCAAACCTTCACTTCTGTAATGATTACCAGCAAGGACAAGAGGATGGAGACGTTACTTGTACATTTTTGGTACAGATGGTCTATGCACCCTGGCTTGAGCCATCATCAGATGGAAGATGTTCAACCCCAAATATTTTCTTGCTCTATTGACTACACCAAGAACCTTTTTCATCTATACAAATCCATGCTGATGGGTTACGTGCATTTGGGTACTTGGAATACCCACACTGTGACCATAAGCACATGTTAGAAGGAGGAAAGTTGATTCCTTTTGGCCAAAAGAATGCAGATTTCCATGCACGAGGTCCCAAGTTACTAGGTATGCACTCTACCGGTCCAGAGCAAAGACAACAGAGATGGGGAAGTATCCTAAATTAGTCACCATCCCTCATCTATTGCAAAGATTCAGAAGATTCAGGCTGGTGAAGAGCAGCTGAGGTAAAAGTGGGGAGCAGCCAGGAGTCTTTGCTTGATTGGACTTTGCCAAGATGGCTGGTGGAAGCAATGGGCACAACCACAGACCACAGATGCCTTCTTCACGCTCTCCTTTCCTGCCACTGCAAGCAAGGACTTTGAGAAGCAGCTCAATCCCACAGAGATACCACAGTTCACTTACCATTAATGTTTCTACCTCTGGGGTAGTGATGGGCAGGAGGACACAGCAGGCAGGCTACACACCTCAAACAGCCATCCCCGCAACATCAGACAGGAACAGGCTGGACCCAAAGCTCCACCAACATCCTTTTATTCAGGTTGCTGTTGCTGAAGTTGTTTCACTTAAATACAGGTGGCAGCAATATCAAAAAGGTATCTACCAGAATAACACCAGGAGCCTTTTTCTTCACCCCTTTTGCCCCTTCAGAGACTCTCTCTCCCACCAGTATCTCCCCCCACATGAACCCTGATGCTCTGTTTCAGGACCAAGAGCACTAACCACAAACACATCCCTCGTATCACATCCAAATACCAAGGAATATTTAAAATTAGAACCCAGGGCCCTCTGCCACTATGGCTAAATACAGAGGCTTAGCAAAATACGGAGCAGACAGCAGTTGCCATCAACTTAAGCAATTAAAAAGAAAATAAAGCCACTTGAATATAGATTTAGGACATTTAAGGATATGACTTTTCAATTTTATTACCAGAGTGCAGATTTTAAACTTTCCCTAAATGACAGCAAGTGGCAAAAAACCCCGTTACTGCAAGCTGAACAGAAATTCTGCTATGAGTAATTATTATAATTAGGCCATATGGTTTGCCAAAATAATGTTCTCTGGTCTTCTGTCTTGTCACACACGTACTATTTTGTCTTTGCCTTTTAGTACAAGAAACTCTTTTCTTGATTTTTCTCTTTTTTTCTTTTTTCTAAGTCTCTTCCATAAAGTCAAGGCTGGCGCTTAAAAAAGGTCTCTGTAGCTATTATGGGAAAAGCTATTAAAATATCAAGATTATGGTAACCATAAAGCTGAATAGAAGAGTGAAATTTTGAGATTAGTATTAGCCAAAAAATAGAGGTCATTTATCATTTTTAATAAGAAAAGTGTGGTACAATACACTAATTTATTTTTTTTTTATAGGTATTTCTGAAAGTTACAGAGATTAATCCAATCTTTAATGATTCCTGCAATTTCTATATTCTCACCTACTATGTCATTCTCAAGTTGGACAGGTGGGAACTGTTTTTCAGTGTGGAATAAAGGATGTGCAGCATTTCCTGTAAATCTTGATACACAAAAATTACAGAGGGCAAGAAACAAATACCAAATTAAGAAAACCTTCCCTTCGAAACGGTCCCAAGCAACCCAGACTCTAATTGCAGCAGAGCAGCATTTTGGAAGAGCAGTACCTGATTTTGAGACGTTTTATTTTATGTGTTCAGACACTCTAATAACATTTTGCCATACAAAAACCCTGTCGTACCCCGTATCCTCCCCATCCAGTTCATCAAAGCCATTCACATCACAAAATCCTATCCAAGGCATAATTTTCACTGACAGAGAAATTGTGTAACTGCACCCTGAGACTGGCTCGAGTGGGTAACGCCTCTGTCAACAGCAATGTTGTATAAACTTCATAAAAGGCTTATTTTTTGTGTGAATAATTTGGGGTAGTTTTTTTTGTTTTTTTCCTTTTTTTTTTTCTTCTATATTTTTCTTTTTTTTTCTCTGATTGCTTGCATTCTTTGGATTTCAAATTTCTCTTAAGTAGTACTAACTGTGTTTCGATATTTTTCATCTGGGCGATGGCAAAGCCTAACTGATTATCTGACAAGGGTCCCGTGAATTCCTTCTGTATTCACATCTTGCTTACTGAATTTTGCTGACCGCTTGCAGGGGACGCTCGTAACCTCAAATTTCACCTCGATTTGATTAAGCAATCAACATGAATAACATCACACAAGCTGGAAAGGAAGCCTGATGCACCACAGGAGTGCACGAGGAAAAAAGAGAGGATCATCAGGGACAGAAAATCCTTGGCAAAATGTACCACGTTTGGCTTTTGGCTTTACCCAAACTCCCGAGGCTCCTCTCCACCCATTCCCAGTCATCTGCTGGGAACTGCACTGTGATTTCTGGAGGCTTTAACCTTTCTTTCTCTTTCATAGTTTTATTTTAATAATAAAACTACATGAATTATGCACTGTACGCATTTTTTTTTGGTGGGCCTATAGACCATTCCATTGCCCTGCTAGTGCTTTGGATCAATTTTTTATCTTCTCTTCTTAAATAATTGCCAAATAATTTAAAGGACTCAACCTGGAGGCAAACATCACTCGGTTATTCTCCCCCTGACTCCATGCTCTGCCCTCTCCATCACACAGGGCTACATCCAACCACAGCCTCTGCGCCTCGAATGCAGGTTTTAATAAAAAGAATCATGAATAATGAACAAGACTCATCTAGAGTTCATAATACGCTTCTGGATGAAGCCTCATCTCTGCTAAACCGACAACGCAGTTACTCAGCAGCCAGCCAGTCAACTCTCGGCACGTGAAGAAATGTCCTGTTCTTGCCAGATGGGACAGGGGAAAGCATGAGCCCTTCATCCCTGCTAATATTAGGGAATCGTTTTGCAGAATTTGAGCCAGAGCAATGATAAAGAGCCACAAGTCACTGTTGTCACTGGTGATGTGGTGACGACGGGCATCACCATAAAGATACGAATCTGTGGAAGGCAACAAACAGACTTTGAGAAGTCACTTCTCCAAGCTGAGGCATGAGAATTACGACATAGAATCATTCACAGAATCATCTAGGTTGGAAAAGACCCCTGGGGGTCATTGAGTCCAACCATCTACCCTACTCTACAAAGTTCTCCCCTACACCATATCCCCCAACACCACATCTCTGAGGATCTTCCAGCTTTTTCTAATGAACCTCCCACGATGAGTGTACAACTTCTGACAGGGTCTAGCAGGGTCTGGTATGGTCTCACACGCACCAGTGGGGAAATGGGACTGTAGAGCAGGCTACATTGCCGGCATCTCCTGACCACATACCACCAGTCACAGCAAGGAGCCCCTTTCTACTTGTGGAGGGGAAATTATTCTTGTAAATGTAAGCGTGCCCATGTGTTCGTTGGTGTTGTGGTAACTGAAAAACTGGGTACACATGTACAGTAGCAAGGCAGAAGTGTGGACGCCCAGTATTGTACAACTTCACCTATGGGTAATTAAAAAGGTGAGAGGTCTTCATTACCTGAAGCCTAATCTATAATCACCTGTATCTGCTGCATCTCCATTTTTCTGTATCTCTAAAATAGTTAAATATTTGATGGCTGTACACAATTGACCTGCCTTATCTCTCGCAAACAGCTCCCAGCCCCAGTCGATGGCTGGCACCGGGCACATTAACGACTGCCACACTGTGCCGTTGAGGATTTTGACAAAATTTTAACTTGATGCTCCCTCAGGGAGAAAAATCAACAGCACCCTTTATCTATGACCCAACGGGAAATGTTATGAGATGGAGTCTTGTGCTGCTGTATTTACTGCAGTGAAATACACAAACCTCTTTCTAAAACATCAGATGGGCAGCAGACACACACACACACCCTGACCTAGCATGCACAATGGCATGTTTTAGAAGAAACAATAAGGTTTTTTGCCTGAAAAACTTTATAAACTGTCTTACAGAAATGTACAGCTCAGCCTGGACTTGCCTGGAAAGAAAATCCAGCAGCCAAGCCCATCTGGGGTTAGACTTGTCCCAAGGGTTTACGACACCTTTGGAGAACCAGGTTCAGTGTTTGCTGAAACTGGTGAACCTCTGCCAGGATCTGATGTGATACCACTCAGTTTCATGCACCCCTGGTTTAAGTTTAAATTTCTGGAGTCAGGCTCAACCCAGCAGTGACCCAGTCGCTCAACTTGGACAAGGCTCTGAGGGAAGAGTTCATCCCCTCAACCACGTCCCTTTCCAAAAGAGACACGACCTTGAACTACACCAACCAAGAATGATGCTCCAGACACTCAAAATGTTGGGATGCTGGACCCACTGAGAGAGAAACTCATCCATTGAAGATGGGAATCATGAACTGAAAGCTTGTATCTGCCAAAGGAACTTACCAGGTGGGCAATCCTGGGATTAAACACCACCATCCCTGACATAAAGAAGTACCCACGAGTAGTCATGGCAACTGATTTATGGGGAAATAAAGATTTCAGGAAAATTTTACCGAGCACGTAACATCACGTGCCACGTAACTACATCAAGCCAACCTTAAAAAAGAGCAACAATGCAGAAAGGACTCACAAGTAGGTAAATAACTCTAGATTTGCAACAACCTTTGCCCCTAACTAATCAGGCAAGACCGTACTTCTGGAAGCCAGGAGATGCTCGCTTGGTCTCCTCTGACACTGATTCAAGCCTAGATGACTTCACAGCTTTTCCCACTGGGATCTAGAAGATGCTCTCTCGGTTTGTAACTTGATTTCAATGAGGAAATTCCAGTTTAAAAAAAAAAAAAAAAAAAAGCTTTATATAGTCCACAGAGTGGCATCAACATCCTTCCAAAGAAACACTCATCTTCACCTGACAACCGGAGATAAAGTACCTCCGCAGCAGATACTGTCAGTAGCAAATGGAAAGGAGAGAGAGGAGAGATGGGCCAGAAAAAAAGATAAAGGGGGACAGACTGAAGCTGCTAATTACTTATGGACAGACAGCAAATGAGAACAGATACCCTGTGAGCTGGGCACGTACACTGATTTTTACTTCTGCGCTGTATTTTGTCTGTGCTGGATTCAATCGCTGCTTATATTTTCCAGGTTTGTTCTACATAAAGTGCTACACGTATCACCTTAAGGAATGACTCACAGATTTAATCCATCAGTTTGTTTTCTGTTTAAAGTCAGAGAGAGTTAGCCTAAAAATCTTTCTCTTGTGCACTTGCTTCAGCAAAGCTAAAGGTCCCCGGGCTTGTTTTAAAACATATTTCAATGTGACCTGGCTAATCCTTTAATACCAGCTTTCACTACCTTTGATCAGACTCTTACTGTAGCTGTAAGAGATTAGATCAAACCTTTAAAAGAAAAAAAAAGCTGGTTGCAGAGAATTTTCTTACTGCAGTACATTAATACTGTGATCAACTCCGGGGTTGAAATATCTGGCCAAGCAGTGTGGGTGGTATGGCCTTTAGGAGACATCTCTGCTACATGACACTGTGGCACTCAGGGGGAAAAAAAAAAAACATAATTCTCTTTATATTGGATATATAAACATTGTTTTGATATCTACGACGTCATGGGAGCTGGAGGTGGAGCAGAGCTCGGGCTGAAGGGGCTGGCCAAGGCTGGGTCTGGAGGGTACAGGCAGTTGCAATGCCATTGGCAAGAGCCTGGGAGCTAGACTCGCATCTCTAATTTATTTTATAAAGAGATCACAAGATGTCAGAACTTACAACAGATGCCTATTGACTGAATTCTGTCAGACGACAGATTTCACTCATCTTTAGCCAGCCCCTGGCCGCCTCTACCCCCTTTCAATACCGTTTCAATCTTCATTTAGCAGCGACTGCAGCTGAGCAGGAGAATAAACCACATGACGAGCTCGCAGATGATTTCTTTCTAAAGATGTCACGAGCTGTCGCTGATAAATAAAAAAATCCATTAATGTCATGTCTCTTATTATTTCGGTATTTCCAAGGTCTTTACTGAAGAGCTGAGCCTCCTACCTTCTTGTTCTCTGGAGGACGCCCCACCTCACTGCCCGTCCCCAACAGCCCAACTGCGGCACCAACCTACAAGGGTAGGTGGTTGGTAGGATGGTTGCAGTGGTGCAAGGTGATCAGTGACATCTGCCAGTTGAAAATTTGGGTCTGAACTCCTATGGCCAAAAATCTCCTCTTGACTGCAGCCCTGTTTTGCTCTCAAAACCCATCCCCACTGAAGGGAGGCAGGTCACGTATATCAGTTTGGGTGCTTAAAGCAGTGTAAGTCTCAAGTGAGCCTGGCGTTTATGTTATTGGAAACATTCGTAATTTGACAAATTTCTCAATTAAAACAGCCCTGTGTGTTCCCTGAGCTGTCAGAAATATCAAGCCAAAGCATTCCCAAATTAGGCAAGAATTTATCCTCATCCCTTATCCTCAAATATGCTGATAAATCTGTGCACAAACTGATTCAGCAGTTTCAGAGAAAGGATTATGTCAGATTAATTTTAATCTAATCCATTTCTATCTCCCAAGAAGCTTTTTACTTCTTGCTTTTAATAATTTAAACAGTGACTGTGGCATGGTATAAAAAATAAATGATGGGAGATGCACTTTAAGTGGAAGTTACAACTCTCAATCATTTCTTATTTAAATGAGAGCTTCACAGGCCCGACTTTTAAGTTTAATGAAACCCATTTTTGCTGAGCTGTAATAATCTTCAGCACATGGAAGCAGACGCAGAAGAACTATGCACTCCTGCAGCTCTATCCAGCTTTTAGGAGCATCACTCTCCTTTTCTTGAGAGCGGGGACCTTGCCTTGGAGTTACACTGCAAGGGGCTAGGAACTGGCAGGCTTGGGGAAGTTATTTTCTGGTTCTTGGCCTGAGATAAATCACTTGGAGGCTTTTCCAGCTCAACAGCTTACGCTCTGGAAACCACTTTTAAAATGTTGACACATCGTTGGTCATGGGACTTTGACTACTGCATGGGGGGACATGTGAGTGGCAGTCACTATGAAGAGGAAAAGGTAATAGATTCAGATATTTTTGATGGTACACCGTTTGTTCTCTCAGTCTTCTCTGTCTCCCACACATCTCCAGTACACACACTGCATCCTCCTCCATTGAGCAACATCTAGACAAACACTGAATTTCAGTTTTTCCTACTTCAGGAGAGACACCCGTGGTGGGAGCCCCAGTTTGTGGGGAAACACCGTGGCATTTCCCT
Source organism: Pedionomus torquatus (assembly GCA_013398155.1). Taxonomy (NCBI): domain Eukaryota; kingdom Metazoa; phylum Chordata; class Aves; order Charadriiformes; family Pedionomidae; genus Pedionomus; species Pedionomus torquatus. The sequence goes on from VZRU01007636.1 coordinate 123,816, forward strand.
GTTTGCTCAGAAACTGAGCCTCTCTCCACCCTTCCTTGCATCCTTGCAAGGAGAACCATCCGTGCACAACATGATCTAACTCCTGCCCCATCATCCGAAGACATCTGTGACACCTCCTGGTGCTGCACGTACCACATCTGCCAACACCGACCCCACTGCCACATTCAAACGCGTCAAAAGCATCACTGACCAGTGCTAATGGAAAATATTTCTCTGACTCTTTCTTCTTTTTCTTTCCCAGCCCCAAGGGACAGCTCATATTTTGGCTCCAGCCTTTGGAGTGATCCAGGAAAGGCTGCTCAACGACCTTGTAGCATTTTGATAAATAGTTGAACCAACCTGTGACCAGCTTAGCAGATTTTTTGCTTGGCTTCCTAGAGAAATGGAACTTTCACAGCCACGTTGCACACCCATCTGTGAGACACTCCTCTCTAAATTAGCTTCTTGCTAAGTGGAACAAAATCTGACCAAGCAGCAAAGGCTTATGAAGACATTAATAAAGGAGAGAAAGAGGAAAAACTATTAAAGTCTCACTAAGGGGAAGGCAGAGAGTGCAGGGCTTTGGCAATCTGCTGGGCAAGAGATAATCGCCTGGTCCTGGGCTTCTGGGTTGCACAAGAAGCACATTTTTGAAAAGCTGTGGACATACCACGCTGGAAGAAACTGTAGGGAAATTGAAGTTCAACCAAGCCAAGTGCAGAGTCCTGCACTTGGGAGGTGGCAATCCCAGGCACAAATACAGGTTGGGCAGAGAATGGCTGGAGGAGCTGCAGCCCTGAGGAGAAGGACTTGGGAGTGCTCCTGGATGAGAGACTCACCATGAGCCAGCAGTGTGCGCTGGCAGCCCAGAAAGCCAACCCCAGCCTGGGCTGCAGCAAAAGCAGCGTGACCAGCAGGGACAGGGAGGGGATTCTGCCCCTCTGCTCTGCGCTCCTGAGACCCCACCTGGAGTCCTGTGTCCAGCTCTGGAGTCCTCAACAGAGAAAGGACATGGAACTNGAGGTTGCCCAGAGAAGCTGTGGCTGCCCCATCCCTGGAGGGGTTCAAGGCCAGGCTGGATGGGGCTTGGAGCAACCTGGTGTGGTGGGAGGTGTCCCTGCCCAGGGCAGGGGGGTTGGAAATGGATGATCTTGAAGGTCCCTTCCAACTCTAACCATTCTATGAAATAAAGGCTGAATATTAAGGTTATGGGCGTGGGGACATAATACGGCAGGAGAAGCATTCTCATCCCAACAAATACAGAAAAGTAATGGAACTCGTAGGATTCAACTTTCTGTTACTCTACAGGCTTCATATTAATGGGAATGTGCCACAGGAAAAAAAGCTGATTCTGAGAAGCTGATTTAACACTTCAGGGGAAATGTGTGCTTCAAGGCTCCTGCCCAAAGCCACTCTGAACCAGTTATCCAGTGGGATGCTACGTGTGTTCCTGCAGCAGCATAAACCCTGCAGAGTCGACAGAACAGACCAGCTGGTGACCCATGGACAGAATTAAATAATCCCTGGCTTTTAGGTGGAAAAGCCCTGGCCTCCTTGGCTATGTGCTGTTTCTAGCCTGATTTCTTCCCTTTCCACTACCTTTTTCCAGGTTGTCTTTTTTCCTGAAGTTTTAATGTACATTTTGTTTAACGTTGACTGTAAGGACACCGATGGAGAACATTAAGAAGGTTCGTCCCCATCGTCACAACGTCTCTAAACATCTATTAATAATGTATTAATTCTTCAAGAGTGACAAATGAAAAGGCTGCGACAGTCTTCAAAGAAGAGACAGAAACAATTGTCATGTTGGCACAACAGGATGGGGAGTAAAAGGGCACAAATACTCGACAGCAACTGAAGAAAACTCTGTTTCAAAGCTCTCCCTTCTGAGCAGCGCTGCACGGGAAGGGGGGAGAAAGCCCCATATGTCGAACCTCGAAAATGCCTGATAATTGCTTTTTCCCTTCTGCACTGATGAGTTTTCCCAGTTTTTCTCCCCTTCCACCTTGCACCATATGAGGAGGAGAAAATACGAGATGCGATTTGATGGTTATTTAGGAGACGTGCCCCTCAAACCCTTCGTTGTGGAATCGAGGCCATCAGCCCTACTTACAGCCCAAACATTTTCACTCTCCTCAGCCCATGAAGTGCCCATCATCACTTTAAAAAAAAATAATACAACAACAAAACAACCCACAAACCACCAAGAAATAATGAAAGGCGATGGAAAACTGACCAGAGGAGTAAGCACCCGCTAATCATTTCTCTGCAGAGCACAGAAGTGGTCTCAGCACCACTGTAATCAGTAAAGTGCTTTCTGAAAACATGCCCGGTGTCTGCACTTCACTACCTACCGTACAGCACGAAAGGCTGAGATTGAGATGAAATCAGAATTGCCATCTCTTCTGTCAAATGCTAAAATTTAGTTAGTTCTACTTGATTAAGCTGTGCAACAGAACTTAAAAGTTCTCCTAGCTGCTAAGGAAAAAAAAGAAGAGGGAAAAAAAAAAAGGCAGGAGAGAATGAGAAAACCTGAACACATCCATTACGTGAAAAGATGTCAACATTTCAGCTCACAGACACAGCCCTGTCTCCAACAGGAGTAATGGCATCAGATGGGAAAGAGTTATTTGAACAAGTGAGCTCTAACGAATCTCCTCCTCTTCGGGAAGATGGAATTTTACAAGCGCTTGGAGAAGATGGGCCCTGCAGAGACAGAAAACTTGTTTTCCTTCAACTCTTGCTCTTGTTCAGTCAGAGAGAGGTGGTTCCCAGATGCTCAGGAAGGTGGCCTGACTTCACAGCAAGGGGCAGAGGGACAAGTGTCTGGTGGACTGAGGTGCAGGACCAGAAATCCTTCTGGGAAGGTTCGGTTCTTGGGTCCTCAGGAAGGTTGTCTGATGCCCTAAGCAAGCAGACAGGAGAAGACACGTCCTGAAGAAACATCAGCAGGTTTCCATCTGCTTACCTGAGCACTTTGCTACCCGAAAAAGCTATTGGCTGACTTAATTCTTCCACAGACCACAGAGATAAATTAGGAGTGAGAATAAATACGCTACAGACGTGATGAGTGGTGGGATGGGTAGAGACAGAGATCTTGGAATTAGATGTACCTCAAGGGAACACAAAATCTAAACAAACAACTAAGGGAGAGATCACTTTCACCAGTCCTCTGTGTACATTCACCATTTCTCACAGCACTTGGAAATCTCAGTCTCTAACTCTATAGGGTTTTCCCACGAGGGCAGGAAGGCAAATGTCATGAGAATGTGGTGTATATAGATCTTTCTAAAGACGACCCAGGAGAAAACCCGGGGAGGGGGGAGAGTAAAGGAAATCCTATAAAGACAATGTCATTTATCTTCCCAAAGAAGGGATGGCAAAAGATTCACAGATTCATTTATTTTACATGTTTATGGGTGTGCTACCAGCCCATCAAGTGAAATGCATGCACCTTTCTAAAGTTGCATTTTTTTAATCTCTGGACTCCCAATGAAACACCAGGGAATGTTAAGAGGCATTTGAAAACTGTGGTTGTTAAAATATTAACTAGCCTTGCCCTGGCTACCAATTAAATCTAGAAAAAGTGGCAGCAGAATGATTCAGTTCCCACAAGCTTAAATGAAAAGAACTATTTGGCACAATGGAATATTTAAGTCATAAAATTTGGAGATAAATTAAAAGGACAGCGACCTCCAAATACTTCCCAGGCGTATCCCCCGTGGAACACAACTTCTATTCAGAGCTCTGAGAAACACAAGCCAGTGTTTGCTTTGGATCTGGGAGGTTTTTGTTTGTTTGTTTCAATTAAGTTTATCTTAAAGAAATGTATCTTGCCAAATGTGATTAACAACCCTGGAAGAAGGCAAACAAGAAGAGCTCATCTGTTTCCCCCTCCCAAAGCTCCTCTCAAAAGGAAAACATTTTCACCAACAGCTTCAATTGAATGCTATTTTCCGCTTCGAAATGCTTCACGGTTTCTAAATATATCTAAACGTAATAAAAAGGCTTAAAAATAGAATGGCATGAAACCCTTTGGACAAACCAAAGGTTGGTTTGGGTGGTTTTTTTTTTCCCCTTGGTGTTCACTGGGTTTTTTTCATTTTAGCTAGCAATGCGCCCCCCCCCCCAAATCGATAGCTCTTTACAGCTCTTCTGCGAGGTGATGGTGCCTGGTATTGATCTAGCAGGGCTTTGAAAACGTAAAGCAATATAGCATTGTTTTATGGCATCCAAATTACAGAGCTCATCCCAAGACATGCTGAGATACCTTAACCAGTCTCATCAAAGCAGTCATGAAACCTTTTTGCTGTTCCTCCCAATTTCCAGACCCATCACTGCGATTCGGTGACTGCACAGAGCCCAGCTCATGCGACAGCGGCTGCAATGGGGACCCTTGAGTGTTTGTTGCAACAAAACAGAGGGCAAATTTTAGCTAGAAATATACTTTTGGGATCTTTGATTGTTCTCTCTTGTCCACTTAAATACCCAGAGCCACTCATCGTGCTGTTACACAGGCCCCAAAGGCCACGTTCTCATAGCAATGTTTGTTTTTTTCCAGAGGTAGAAAGGCTGACACGCAACCATCATCAGGCTTCTGATTAAAAAATAATGAGGAAGCAAGAAGGGAAACCCCTCCACACGCAGGGTCATTATCTCAGAAAAATACTAACAACCCAGGTAGGTTTCTACTAGTTCATACACTGATTTAGCGTGTGTAAGGGAACAAATGGGGAAGGTGAAAAAAAAGGAAAAGAACTGAAAACTTCAGAAAGCCAAGGTGTGCAGTTCTGGGCTCCCCAGTTCCAGAAGGACAGGGAACTATTGGAGAGGGTACAGCAGAGGACCACAAAGATGATGAGGGCCTGGAGCATCTCTCTTACAAGGAAAGGCTGAGGAACATGGGTCTGTTTAATCTGGAGAAGGCGGATGGAGGATCTGATCAACACCTAGAAATACCTCCAGGGTGGGTGTCAGGAGGATGGGGCCAGTCATTCTTCAGTGGTGCCCAGTGACAGGACAAGAAGGAACCGGCACAAACTTGAACATGAGGAGGAACTTCTTCACTGTGACAGTGGCAGAGCCCTGGCAGAGGCTGCCCATTGAGGTGGTGGAGTCTCCGTCTCTGGAGACATTCCAAAGCTTCCTGGGCACCTTCCTGTGCAACCTCCTTTGGCAGGGGGATGGACTGCATGATCTCCAGAGGTCCCTTCGAACCCCATATCATTCTGTGATTCTGATATAAATGCATCAAGACTAGCTTTGGAAACTCAGACATCTACTGCTCCAAGAGCAGAAAATACAACAGAAGCAAATGCTTGATTTGCATTTATTCTGGTTTTCCGTCCAGCAAATTCCTGAGCTCCAGATGAACATTTATATTCCAAATTTCCAGCACTCAGCAAGCACTTCATCATAGGAAGCGATCACATCATTACATTGCTTAACAAATCGGAACACCAGGACCCACTGACCCGACAAAACAGTGACTCCCTGCTGAACCCACGCTGCAAGAATTTCACTTTCATCTCGGGGGACCGGGGAAGGATGGGGAGGGAAGCTGAGATTCATACTTTGAAACCCCTGCTCATATTTAGCTAAAAATTAGGACAATACACAGTGATGCCCAATTTGTTCCGTGCGAGCTGCAAGCAGCCCTTTATATGATGCTGGAAATACTTGTTAATCATTTGGACTCATTTTCAGGATGAATTTCTTGCAACGGTTGAACAGTAGGAAGCTCTTTATTTGGCATCATTAAGAAGGAAAAAAACCAACCCTCTCAACAACTAATGTAGGTAGATCAACATAATTTCACTTTTAGCTGCCAGCTCTTCAAATATGGATGTTTCCAAGGAGAAAAGTATTAGAGTGAACTACAGTTGAAAGGATAAAGGTCTGGATGCAGATATGTATTATTTTTAGCAAAATCCGTGTTTTTACAACCGAGACAACCAATGACACACAGCGGATAGGAAATTATTCCCTTCTAAATCCCTATATTTCTAACTGGAACAGGACATAAACACGCCTCACCTCTTCAGAGCAACAGTTTGATAGAATAGTGTCACTTCTACACTTTTAAGGTGTCTATTTCAGAAAGCAAAGGAAAAATTAAGGAAAAAAGAAAAACAAGAAGACTTTTTTCCCTCCCAGACAGTCCTACACTTCGGTGTTGGTCATTAACGTCCCCAAGCACTGATGAAGTTAGGTTTGCTGCCCTAATCAGAATTCACAATAAGTAATTGCATTTCCCTAATCTCAACGCCACTCACGCTTTCAATGGGATGTATTATTTTCCCCTGCTAACCCGAATGTTTTTTACTGTTGCACTACAACGTTAAATACTTGCAATGTTATATCCCAGTGGTGGGATACTGGGGTATTGGAAGGAACTGATCTCTACAGCTTTGCTTTGCAAACACTCCCTCGGACCCTGGGGATGGAAACTGCCCATGAAACACGGTGGGTTTTCTGACAAGCAGCTACTTCCCAGTGACACCTGATACTCTCTTCTGAACCTCCATCTGCCCAGAGCTGGAACAGGAGACACCTGCGGTGACTGCACAGGGACTGCTAGGGACCAAATAGCTTCGATTGCCCTGGGAGACGTGCAGTTGGCCAATGGAGATGCCAACTGAAAAGCACACGACTGAAAAGCATAAACTTTGCAAGTTGTGACTTTTAAAACTCAACCTTCCTTAGAAGGAAGGAAAAAAAATAAAGAAAATACTGCCCCGGAGAAGATTAATTCCTGCAGAACAAGGGTCTCAGTCAGAATTAACTGGACCTATTTTGACTCTCTGCTTAACACTTTCTATACAAATCAGAAAACAACCACCAGCGTAACTCTAGCTCGGCTCAGTAACAGCGTAATAGTATCAATTCCTAGTAATTGTACATTTGGCTACAATTAAGATCATTTTCTAGCTTGAACAGAGCAGGTCATAGATAGTGGTCATATAGGAAGACATCTCCCACCCAAACAATTGGGGAAAATAATTGCCCTTTAGTCTTCTGCCTGCCTGGGCACCAGGGATACACTCACCTCCTGGTCGCCGTAAGATGCTCCTTCCCACGTACAGAACCCAAACTGAAAATAACACCAGCACCTTTCTGGAACGTTCTTCTATCACTAGTACATACACCCTGTCCAAAACTTTCCCTCGAATCACCTAAACAAACGTACCACCATGTCCTTCTCACTGCTTCCATGAACCCCTACCAGCCACCCCATCTCCACACAAGGTGTTCATGCTCCAAAGGTTTCTAACGGCAAATGAGAAAACTCCCAGGGCAAGGCTTTGCTAAAGAGACAAACGTGCACCATTCTTTCTTCAAACTGGAAAGGAGCATGAAAACTAAGGACTTGGTTCTTGGCAGCAGAAGAGCTCTGCGCCCACTTACACCCCACCTTCCTCAACTTGGCCCATTGATAAATCCTCCTTTGTGCAGCACAATTAGCTTGGGATGTGATGAGGGCGCACATCACTCTTCAGCCTCACCTTCCAGACACTCAGATGAATGGGGGTTTAAGGACCATGAAGCATTTT
>VZRU01007636.1:131728-151025 GCA_013398155.1 Pedionomus torquatus
GAAGCTAAAACTGCTGCTTCACCCACAGCACTGTGGCCTGCAAATGAGCTCGTGGCTGATCCACAACCCCATCTTCAGTGGTTTTTAATATATATTTTTGGCAAGTTCTTCATGAGATGTGGTAATGAAACCTACTGGAAAGGGCCAAGGTGGCAAGCTCCACTGATGCAGACCAGAGGATATGTATTTTGGGGTAGAGTTAACAATATAGAGGCCACAGTCATAAAAGATGCTGTGATAACAACTAATTTTGCGGACTTGATAGCAGAGGTGCAAGAACCACCTTCCAGAATCCTCCAGGCCAGAAGGGAGACCTCTAAAGGTCATCTAGTCCAACCTCCCCGCCGTCGCAGGGACACCCCCAACTAGACCAAGTTGCCCAGGGCCTCATCAAGCTTCGCCTTGAATATCTCCAGGGAAGGGTCCTCAACCACCTCCCTGGGCAACCTGCTCCAGTGTTCCACCACCCTCAGAGGAACGGAATTTTTTCTAATATTCAACTTAAATCTACCGTTCTCCAACTTAAGTCCATTAAGCACCTGAAGTCAAAAGATGAGAGAGGCCCCATCTGAATAAAGTCAGTGGGAAGGTATGTTTGCCATACAGCTCCCTCCCATCAGTACATAAAAGCAGAGTTTCCCGTCGGTCTGCCCTCCAGCTGGTCAGACCAAGTGGAAGAAGCTCCGTAAGCACTTGTCTCCTCCGATCTGAGCAAGAAGAGCAGCCTCCCGGCAAAGGGCTCGCCAGGCAACTGTCATCCTGCTGATGAGGACGGACAGGTTTCAAAGCGGGATCGCAAATTTCTTTAAAAGGGACACAGATCCATAGAAGATGACCGCTTGGTCCTGCTGTACTGAGCGAGTGCCTGATGAAAGAGCCAGTGGCAGAGGCTGGTTGCTGATGGAGGTGGTTGGTGACACAACACACGGCCGTGCCCGAAACGGCACCCGCCAAGAAGAGATGGCCAACTGACTCCCTCTCCAGCACTTTTTTGGGTATCAATATAACAATACGACACAGGTGTTCGGGAAGCCAGTCAAAGCACACAGGACTGGCACATGGAAAACAAGTTCTCTCTCAATTAAAATAATCATTTTCCAAACATTTATACCATCCTCTCTGTACCAAAGTAATTGCTACACTATTTATTATAAGTGTCTATTTGTAAACTCTGCTTTGAATCTGTTCTTTTTCCCTACTGAATTTTTGCCTCGGCCACTGAGAAAACGCTGGTGGTTTTAGTGTCATTAATACAAATTGCTCATAAACCTCCTTGCACTGGAGTCGATGATGCTGGCTCTGCCCAGAGAAAAGCCTTTGGCAGGTACCACGTGCTGCCAGAGGAGCTCATCTCAGGGCAGACACAGGCGGCATCTTCCCTTTCATCCCCTCGTTAACTACTCCATCACATAAAGAACCATATTCAGAATCTAGAGAAGAGCAAAAGACCTTGGAGTCACGTGTTTGATGTTTTTCAGATTCTCAATATATTAGTATATCATAGAATCATAGAATGGTTAGAGTTGGAAAGGACCTTGAAGATCATCGTGTTCCAACCCCCCTGCCCTGGGCAGGGACACCTCCCACCACACCAGGTTGCTCCAAGCCCCATCCAGCCTGGCCTTAAATACTTCCAGGGATGGGGCAGCCACAACCTCCCTGGGCAGCCTGTTCCAGTGCCTCACCACCCTCACAGCAAAGAATTTTTTCCTAATATCCAATCTAAATCTCCCCTCTTCCAGTTTAAAACCATTACCCCTTGTCCTATCACTACACTCCCTGACCAAGAGTCCCTCTCCTGCTCTCCTGGAGCTCCCTTCAGATCCTGGAAGGCTGCTCTAAGGTCTTCCCGGAGCCTTCTCTTTTCCAGGAAGGATATTCCAGCCTGGATATCCTTTTGCTGTATTTAAAATCTTAAATACAATTCAGAGTAGAAGGCTGTAAATACCCTTCACATCCGTAAGACGTGACCTCCTTTCCCGGCCAGCCCCTGCCCTGGGTGCACTGTGCCGCTGATTTTCTGCTCCCCGTGGATAACGAAGGATAGAAACGCGGCCACAGAAAATGCCCAGGGAACACAGAAGAGCGTGACACAAATGCCTGAAGGATTCGGGGCTAATCCAGCCCAACGTGACTAGATCTGAGACTTACGCCTCTCGCTGAACCCCAGGCAATGCTTGACGAGCTGGTGGGGTCTCTACAGCATATTCCTCAAATCCCACCTGCTCAAGCAGTGAGACTCCAGCTGCCGCTTGGGCCAGTGGGCAAGGCAACACCAAAGACACCTGCAGAGCTCTGCCGTGGCCAGGCATGGGGTGCGACAGGGCTAGCAACTGCCACAGGGGCCAGTTTCCATCACCACATGGACACAGGTGCCGTTGTCCCTATTCTAAACAGCAGGAGTAACACATGACAGGTCCAAAACTGATTAATTAGTAGGATTTTAAGAAGGGATCAGTCATTTTATAATACAATTATAACACACGTCGATAAGGTCGCTCTAACAGCACAGGTTTATGGAGGTTTTGCCTGTCTGCTACTGCAGCTCTTCCATTTCTCCATGAATATCAGAAATCTGCCCCATTTCTCCATGAATATCCGAAATCTGCCCCTTTCTGAGGTGTCAGAGGTAGCAGGGACTGTCAAGAGTAGTCAGGTTAAGTCCTCCTCTGCAAGGTCTGTGTTTCTGGACACTCAATGAGCCCCGAGTTACAATCAGTACCTGTCTCTGTAATAACCATGGATTTAAATGCACCACCAGACAAAACTAACAGTGCACAGTGGCAAACCTTCACGGATTTAGGGTAGCAGAGTTTTTCCCTCATTCAGCCTTGACTTTCGGATTATGGTTTCCAGATGACCAGGTGTAGATTTGAAGCCCAGCAGAGAATACAGTGGTGCCTTCAGCATCCCTGTGTAACTCGCTGGGATGTTATTTCCTCCTCTCCTACAATCCTCTCCCTCCCATAAAACCAGCAGGGAGCATACATCCTGCCATCCCAGAAATAAATCACCGTATCAGACCCTAGCCAATTGCTAATGGATCCCGAGTATCCAGGAGACAAAAACAGTGACAGTGAGTGTTTGAAAAAAATATAAAAAAATAAAAAAATAAAGAGAGGATGATGCACAAAAGTGGCTTTGTCAGCAATCTTCAACCTTTTTGCAGAAGACACCCCCAGGCCACGAGCAGAAAGGCTTCAAAAGGCTGCACAAGGTCTTGCCCACGTCTTCCACATACACGTTGCTTTAGTTTGCATCAGTTCATCTCTCAAGTGCATATTTGTGTGCAGTAAAATTAGGCTCTTTCTCTCCACTTAAAACCAGTAAGATCTCCCAGTGCCTTTGGTCAATAGGGCCACCCAGCATGACCCATTCAGTCAGACCAGCACCACCACAGCCCTTTTTGTTAAGGTACAACATTTTAAACTTCCTGAAATGTACTCTGAGAATGAAAACCTTGCCAAATGGCTGCTGAGCACTGAAAGCAAGAGAAGGGAATGGCTTTACCTCCAGAATGTGGTGGTGGTCCACACAGCAGAACCATCCCCTGGCCCTGGCGGACGGACACCGTGCTTCTCGTTCTGGTTTTGAAGTTCTCAAGATCTGCCAAGAGAGAAAGAACTCAATTAAAAGGAGTTTAATGTTGTCTTTTTTTCCTCACGAGAAGGACAGAAGGTCTGTTAGGACTTTGCTGTGTGACAGAGAAACGAAGTGAGCATCAGCTCGGAAGGTGGGCTGGTGAGACCTGGGTGGAATGTGGGGAGTCTGCTGTGGCTCCAAGCATCAGAAGCAGCAAAAACCTCCACAGGCTGCACGGCTGGTAAGGGAGGAAGGTGTCGATTCACCCAGGCTACAAGAGAAAACTCCAGGACCTGCAGCATTTGATGTATTTATGAAGAATTACTGCCATAAGTAAGCACTGCTTTCAATGATGCCATAAGCCAGTTCTGTTTCCCCTTAGGAGACTTTTTACTGATGCCCTCGCAACGGCGTGTAGAAACCCTTCCCCTCCCATAAGGAAGCCTCTTGGAATAGTTGTGTGTAGCCACACAGCGCTTTAATTAAATTAAATTCCTCCTTCAACCTCTCTCCTCTCCTTCAGAGGCCACGAGCTGCAAAAAAACCCCCTCCCTCTGGCCTCTCCCTGCACACTGAATTTAAGCAACTCGCTGTTAAGTGAGGAGGTGACTCTGCGAGCGGAGGGGTGGCAGCGGGTATCGATCAGCGCCATCGGCTGCGGCGCAGGAGCACTAACACCCCCAATCGCTTCGCCAGCCTTTTATCTTTCTCAGTCCCTGGTATTTCAATTCTCATTTCTTCGCTTTCAGCGCAGCTGAGCTGTGGTTTGGTGATTACGAACCTGTTGTCAGGGCAGTTGGGAACCAGAGAGAACACACAGGTGATAAATATTTAACAGCAGGAACCAGTAGGAGCATCATTATAAGGCTACAAGGATGAAAAATTAAGCCTTGCTTTTTTATCCTCTCTTGAAAATGTTTTCTGGAAGCACCGGCGTGCATACTTAAATGAAACGAAATAAATAAAGTCAGGAAAAAAGCCACTGCTTCATTTTAAAGACTTTCTTCACAGATTCCTTCCTGCTAAAGCCAAATTCAAGACAAAATCCAAGCAAAAGGCGATTCTGCTCCGGTGGAAGCAGCGAGTGGCAATGTGTCACAGCTCCAGTAGTCGCTGCGAGGTTTGCAGCCCCAACCCTCACGTTGTACGTTACATCAACCCCGGGACCTTATTCTATTACTTCACTTTTTCCATTTGTATTTCAGTGAACAAATATCATGGGGACCTCTAAAGCCCGCTGTACTGCAGCCAATTATTTGTGAAAACAAAACCAGCCCAGCCCAGCCACCCTCCCACCCTTCTCCTGCCCAAGCCAGAAGTGACACCAACCAAACCCAGGCTGTGCCGAGGCCGTGGTGTCATCACAACCCTCCGGGCGAAACGGGTTCACACAGGAGGTTTGAAACCACACCTGAGTCTCAAACCCATCCAAATTTAACCGGGGTATCGATTTAACAGCAGGTTTGCCAGCGTGAGCTGTTTGTTCAGATTCTGTAGGCAGAGGGAGACACTAACATGTGGAATTTCCCAGTCTGAGTCTACCACTTTGAGCAGGGTGATTTTCTTTGCCCTTCTGTCTTTTTCCTTTTTTTTGGCTTTGTAAGAAAAAAAAAGAAAAAAAAGAAGAAAGAGAAAAGAAAGAGAAAAGAAAGAGAAAAGAAAGAGAAAAGAAAGAGAAAAGAAAGAGAAAAGAAAGAGAAAAGAAAGAGAAAAGAAAAAAAAATAAAAAAAAGATAAAGAAAAGATAAAAAAAGAATAAAAAAAAGAAAAAATAAAAGAAAAAAGAATAAGGGAAGACGGAAGAGGGAAGAGGGAAGAGGGAAGAGAAAAAAAGAATGAAAGAAGGAAAGAAAAAAGGAAAAAAGAAAAAAAGAGAAAAAAGAAAAAAGAGAAAAAAAGAAAAAAAAAGAAAAAAAAAGAAAAAAGGAAAGAGAAAAAAGGAAAAAAAAGAAAAAAAAAGAAAAGAAGGAAAACAGAAGAAACACCATTATCGATGAAAATAGAGAGATATCATTTTTCTGTCCAAAGTTCTCTAAAAAAAGGTGGAATGGCACTTTTCGGGAAGCACCATCGCATCCCTCTGGCCACCTGCCAAGTCCCATGGATTTAAATGCATTTTGACTGCATGCAGGCAACAAGAGCGGATCTCGCCCTCCCCAAGGACAGTTGCGTAAGGAATAATAGCCTAAACCCAAAACACTGCCTGGAGGAATAAATGTGGTATTTGGAAACATTTTTATTATTTTTATATTATTTTCCAATAAATGAAAAAGTAAAGTAAAAGCAAAGCAAGTCCCCATCACCACAGCAGATGCTTTGTATATATGTACATACGCACATACGGATGCAGTAGGAAAAAGATTACAGAAGTATTTGTAAGAGTCTCAAATTATATATAATGGAAGATTCTTCTTACCTCGAGCTATTTATATCTTCCCCTACCTTGACAGAACTAATCCATTCTGCCGTATGCGTATACATAAACGCACACAAAACATTTTAGAGATTCTACAGAAGTCGCTTTTCGGGCCCGAATCCTAAAGAAAAAAAGGCATAACCAGGTCTGCTCCGGAACACAGGGAAGAAAAATTGCATCAGCTCTGAGCCTCTGTGTTTAAAGCCTACTTAGATAGTGCTCTAGGGAATTCTTTGGTTAATCACAGGGGAGGGAATGGCAATGGTCGTGAGACCCCACCTGGAGTCCTGTGTCCAGCTCTGGAGTCCTCAACAGAGAAAGGACATAGAACTGTTGGAANCCCTGGAGGGGTTCAAGGCCAGGCTGGATGGGTCTTGGAGCAACCTGGTGTGGTGGGAGGTGTCCCTGCCCATGGCAGGGGGATTGGAACACAATGATCTTCAAGGTCCTTTCCAACTCTAACCATTGTATGATTCTCTGATTACCAGTCATAAGAAAGAACCACCTGCCTGGTGACCCAGCAAACCCTGATCATGACAGGAGGGGGAGAAAGTGCATGACTCAATGGTTTAAATGCAAATCTGGGCCTTTTTTTTTTTCTTCCTTTCCCCAGCAAGGAATAAATAAGCCCATTTGTTGACAAAACAGATTGCTACGTATTTATGACAAGAAAAGGATTGCTACTCGGGAACAGAAGTTTCTGCTTGGACGAACAACGAGCAAATGATGGAAGAATGGTCAAAACGAATTGGGGGGCGGCAAACAAAACGGAGCATTTGTCACTATTGCTCCCAGCACCAGCTATCAAGCTTCAAAAGTCAACTGTCACTTCTGAAAGACCTCAGGCACGTGCTTAAAATCTAGCCCCGAGTAAACGAAAAAGATGAAGGTAATTATAAGACCGGCTAATGTCTCATCAAACCGATTAGGCTGATGATGCTCGTGCATTCTGAACTCCACACTTCAAATTTCTTTTCGCAGTACCTAAATAGTAAGTTGAATTAACAATAATATCATTAAGATCTCACAAATAAGAAACTCCATTTAACCACCACTTCACAATCTTTCCCGAGAAATTAGGAGCAATATTAGCGTTCTTGAACGCTTAGAAAAGCGCCCAGGTTGAAGAGGTTCTCCTCTGCTCTCACAGGCTGTGCAAAGCGGACAAAACCCCTTTTCCTACAAGCTCCTGCTCAAATGGGCACCGAACATCACACCAAATCGCTGCCCTGCTGAATTCCCTGTACGTGGGGGCAAGACCCTTGCCAAACAGAAGTTAAACACACCTGGTGAAAACCAACCCACCAAAAGCTTTGATGCAGATGGAGAACTCTAACACTTCTACCAGTACTGTTCAACATTTTTATCAATGATATAGACAAAGGGATTGAATGGACCATTAGCAACTTTGCAGACAACACCAAGCTGTGTGGTGTTGTTGATACCCCAAAGGGAAGGGACGTCATCCAGGGGGACCTGGATAGCATGGAGAGGTGGGCCCAGATGAACCTCATGAGGTTCAACAAGAGCAAGTGCAGGGTTTTGCACCTGGGCTGAACAACCCTCACTATCAGTACAGACTGGGGGACGAGGTGCTGGAAAGCAGCATGGAAGAAAGGGACTTGGGAGTAATGATGGACAAGAGGCTGGACATGAGCAGGCAGTGGGCACTTGCAGCCCAGAAGGCCAATCCCATCCTGGGCTGCATCAAAAGATGGAGCAACTTGAAGCCATTACCCCTTGTCCTATTGATCACTGACTGAGATCACTGACTCCCAACACAAATACCTTGGCCCATGCTCTGAAACAAAAACCCAACCAAACAACACAACAAAAAACCCCACAAGTTCTTGAAAAACAGCTGAGGATGTAGATTAAAAGAAAACAATTTGGGTGGAAGGCAGTGATACCTCCAACAGGTCACTACTTTCACCAAGAGAAGCGAGATGTTCCTGGTTTCCATCCAGAAGCTCTGTCATGAGGAGATAATGCCATCTCTTGAACTGGTTGCTAACCCAGCAGAGGACATTAATAAAACCCAGGGGCACGAAGCTGAAGTCATGGAAACAGAGATGAGAAATTACACCTGCCCTGAGCGACGACGATATGCTGCTGGAGCGAAAAAAAAAACCAAGAGAGCAGTGGGTTCAGCATCTTTGATGCCTGGAGATCAGGACCACGTTTGCAGAACGTGTACAAACACAGTGCTTCAGTCACCCTTAAGCAGCCAGGTTCAGTTTGGGGTAAACTGGCAGAAAACATGGACTGTGACCATCAGAAAGCCACATGCCGGGGCACTGCACCCATCCACTCCCAAGCTGCGTGGAATACTGGGGAAGAAGAGGAGGTCTGGAAGCCTGATGCCCACCAACAGACCTGAGAGTCCCACAGGTTTGCCTCCTACAACCTGGTAACATAGTATGTAAGAAATCTGAAAATAATTGCATTAGGATTAATTATTAATTAATTAATTAATTAATTTTTAAGTACCCAATGGGTACTAAATACCTTGTTATAGAGAAATAAAAGATCTGGTCACTTAAGGAGTCTACAGTTAATCGGCGGCCGTGATGCTGGTAAACATCTGTAAATGGAAGGGACAGAATGATGCAAACGATGCTTGGAGGTGGTAAGTTCATTAAGTTTTAGCATGCAGGCATCGTTGCGACTCATCAAAGCTTTTAGGGTATGAATTGCTTCAATTACAGTGATCCATCACTGCACAGATCAAAAAAGAAAGGAGCTTTAATTTCAGTAAAAAATATTTATACAAGAAACAAACAAAACATGACCAGAATCTGAGGACTGGTTACAGGAATAGAAACCGCTTCTTTCTGGAGCCAGGGTCTCTGCATGTGCTATTGGTGAAACTCCACAACTCCAGGATTTGTGGCACTGGGCAGTAAATGACCATATGAAAAATAGCAGTTTATTTCTAGGATCCAAAGGGATAGCAGATGCAAGAAGGCTGTAAACTTTCCCTAACTAATCAAAGTAGCAAAAGTCTGCATGAAAAATCCCAGGTCACTTGCGCCACTGAATAATGCGCAGATCAGGCCTTTCTTTTAAATGTATCATTTTAAATCATAGAATCATAGAATGGTTGGAGTTGGAAAGGACCTTGAAGATCATCAAGTTCCAACCCCCCTGCCCTGGGCAGGGACACCTCCCACCACACCAGGTTGCTCCAAGCCCCATCCAGCCTGGCCTTAAATACTTCCAGGGATGGGGCAGCCACAGCTTCCCTGGGCAGCCTGTTCCAGTGCCTCACCACCATCACAGGAAAGAAGTTTTTCCTAATATCCAATCTAGATCTCCCCTCTTCCAGTTTAAAACCATTACCCCTTGTCCTGTCACTACTCTTCCTGACCAAGAGTCCCTCTTCTGCTCTCCTGGAGCTCCCTTCAGATCCTGGAAGGCTGGAATAATCACGACCAGATCTTTGCATGACTGTTTTCTGCCCTATTTAAGTGGGAGGTTCTCTGGTTAGAAAGCAATTGTCACAACTGATTAAGAGAAACCATTGAATGAGAAAATATTAATGCTTTCAACTTCTGGAGGTCAATGTCCTGCCAAAGCTTCTTGGGAACTCACTTTATTAAACCAATGACTTCGCTGAAAACAGAAAAATACTGTGTCAACTCCAGTAATTCCAGCATCACGCTAGGACATGATTAGTAACGTTTTCAGTGCAAAGAGAAGAATATAACAGGGAGGTGTAACAGGAATGCAGATGGGTTATTGCAATTAACGCTGTTACTCAGAGCTTATTTAATGAACGAGTGAAGATGCCATTTCAACTTTATCATCCACACAGTTATCAGTTCTAAATCAGACTTACCAGACCCACGTGAGTACAAGGCTGTATGCATTTAACCTCTGAAAAATACATCGATTTTTTTCCCCCCTGACACCACTGTACCAGCGACTGCATGACTTTGGGAAAGTCATTTAACTTCTCTGAGTCATAGTTTGCACATCTCTAAGGATGAGTACTTCAACTGCGTGTCTCAAAAGAGACTTCCTGAGCCAATATTTGCACAAAATCTTGACATCTGGTGCCGGAACACCCTAGAGTGCAATAGGTTATTACCACGTGCACACGAACACCCAGCCTTTAATATGAACTTGAATGCCTTTTCTTCCATTATCACATTATTTTTTTTCCCCATTAAAACTCTGCCTTAATGTCTAGCGACATAAATTTGCAGGTCCTGGTAAGTGATGCCAGCCTGATGGAGATGCTTATTCCTCAAAAGCGCTCACAAGCCCTATCAGTCCCATCAGCTCCTCAGCAGGGGTAGGGTATTGCACTGAAAAACCTCCTTCCCACACCCTACACGTGGTTTAATATAAACTTAAAACAATCTGGGACAATCCAAAGCCCCTTAAGACCGGGGAGTTTTAGTCTCTGTCAACAGCATATGGAAATTTTCATCAAAAACATACAGCTTTTCACAGTTAACAATTATCCAACTTTGAGTAACGAAAAATTTCCTCAAATTTTACATTAAAAAAATATTAAAAAATTCAGTCTTCATAGAATATTCAATTATAAGCAAAATGAAAGAGCTGTAGCCTTTTATCCTTTATTAAGACCATTTCAGCTCCCTCTCCCAGAGGCTGGCGGGGGCGGCGCGGTGTTTGACCTCTGCTTTTTGGATTTATCTCCCTTCTCACTTACAGCTCCGCCGATTGCTGTGTCGTTAAGACCTCTGCCCGAGAGCAGCGGTTACAGAGCACGGACAAGAGCCTCTTGGTTCCCGTTATTGGCCGCAACGGGGCAATAACTCGGCCGCTGAACCGGGCACGTCCTGGAGACCAAGAGCGAAACGAGGCACCTGCCCTCGGGAGCCTGCAAGTCTCAGGTTGGTGCCGATTTGACAGAGAGATCCCCATTTTTTATGAAAGCGAAGCTCTGCCTTCGTTTGCCAGAGGAAGGTTTCCAGGTTTTTGCTTTTTTAAAGAAAAAATCAAAATAATTTTTTTTTTTTCAATATGTAGCATATTTTTAGAACCCCCAAATCCATAATTGCGCTGGTTCTGAAATGAGGAAAGAACTCTCTGTGCAAGAGGGCTATTTTAGAACTATTAAACAATCCCCAGAATATTACAGAAGATGACGGGAGGTGATTCTGCCCCTCTACTCTGCACTCCTGAGACCCCACCTGGAGTCCTGTGTCCAGCTCTGGAGTCCTCAACAGAGAAAGGACATAGAACTGTTGGAAGGGGTCCAGCGGAGAGCCATGAAGATGATTAGAGGGATGGAGCCCCTCTGCTGTGAGGACAGGCTGAGGGAGCTGGGGCTGTTCAGCCTGGAGAAGAGAAGGCTCTGGGGAGACCTTAGAGCAGCCTTCCAGGATCTGAAAGGAGCTCCAGGAGAGCTGGAGAGGGACTCTCGGTCAGTGAGTGCAGTGATAGGACAAGGGGTAATGGTTCTAAACTGGAGGAGGGGAGATTTAGATTGGATATTAGGAAAAAATTCTTTACTGTGAGTGTGGTGAGGCACTGGAACAGGTTGCCCAGGGAAGCTGTGGCTGCTCCATCCCTGGAAGTATTTAAGGCCAGGNTCTAACCATTCTATGATTCTATGACATGATTAGTAAACGATTCAGCTC
Organism: Pedionomus torquatus; assembly: GCA_013398155.1. NCBI lineage: Eukaryota > Metazoa > Chordata > Aves > Charadriiformes > Pedionomidae > Pedionomus > Pedionomus torquatus. The sequence goes on from VZRU01007636.1 coordinate 143,345, forward strand.
GATGGTGACGGGTGTCTGCATGCCTTTTAGAAAGCCAATTTACGTGACTGTATCCTGCAGAAGGAAGCAGTGCCGCACACTGCCTTGGATGGCACCCTGTCAAAAACTCACCATTAGGGAACCCATTGTCATTACATTTAAGTTTTTTTTTTTTCCCCTAATGATTAGAAAAGCAGTGTCAACGCTATTTTTATCTATTCCTCTTGTTTAACTGATAGGAAACTATTTCTCCTTTTACTATATCCTAACAAAAACGTACACACATCAATCACTTCTTTATACATCACTGAATTTTAATTTCCCCAAGAAAACATGACTAATATTCAGGCTCTGAGTAAGAATATCGTTAGTGGGTTTTATACTGCTGTATTTTACTTAAAGTCTATCTCTAGAGACTTCTGTGCAGCAAATTTGATAACACATCAGTGATATTGCTCTAGTGCATCGATGTTAATAGCAAGCAGCTATCAAAGCCTAACACCTGCATCTATATGTCTATACGTATCTTCAGATGGATCGTTATCCCCACGGAGTGAGCCGTTCAATGAACCTTGACAGAGGATGGATGCGATTGAAGGAAAAAGAAGAGATTGTAACCGGGTGGTGGATTGGCACCATCCTGAGCAGAGATCTTGGCTAACTCCCAGTTATACACCAAATGTGATATTTACGGTATGGAATATTCCATCGTTCCATCTATGCTTTTACAGGAGGCTGAAAAAACTACTTGAATAGTGTAAACATCACTTAGCAATAACCCAAGCCAACAGGTATTATTGGTATTCCTGTCACAGCAATCACTAGAAAGAAAATTAACTCTTTCCCAGCTGAAACCAGGATGAAATTGCCTCCTCCTGGGAAGGCTGACACCACCCAGCTCATGTCCAGCAGAAGCACAGGAAGGGAAAAGAGCAGATGCTGCCCACACACGCTGGGCTGTGGCCACCACTGCAACCAACTGGGAATTAGATGTAATTGGACTCCACATACTCTAGCCTTAGCATCACTGTAATTGTGCTAAAAATATTTCTTTGATTAGATTATTAATACTTCAGTTGGATTATCAACAAATCCTTTGACTGGGATTTTTTAAAAAGGGCTTTTTTTTAGCCCATACAAATTGCATGGGGCCTTTGGTTTGGTATTTGACCCTTGAGGCTCGGTTGCAATTTGGATTCAAGAAGCATAAACGGTTAAAAATTAATTTGGTAAGAATTAACCTTTACTATATATACAAAATGACCTTTGAAGGACACATGTAATAGGAAGTAAAGTAATAATATAGGTAAGGGTTAGTTACTTCTCCATATATGTATAACCCACAATCCACTTACACACAAAGAAACAGCCCAGACACCTAAAGTCAATTTTCAAGCATGACTTAAAGAGATTTATGGAGCATAACACGGTTTGCCTTCTCATACCCCTTCTATAATTTCAAGATTGTCCCAGCAATCTAAGATTTAGAACCATGATTAAAATCATATGCAAATCAAAGCCAATGGGATTTTTTTTTTAAATTATTATTAAAGATCACATGACTTATCCCAAAGGTGCCCTGAACAGTTTGGCAATGATGTCTTGTTGAACAAAAAAAAAACCCCAAAACAACCAGAGAGTTTGGCCAAGTTCAAGTTCAGATGGAATAAAGACCCTTCTACCAAGAGATAACTTGTGTGTCCTCTTCCAAATTATCTTCATCAGATTTGCATAAATCTCCCCATACAACAGAGCATCCTTTCATATCCTGGACAAAATACACAACCAGATGGAGACAGAAGTCATTTGCATTGCTGCCCATGGAATAATACGACTTTGCTGGCTGTAGACCATAAACTACGCTAATTTGGACCATAAAACAGTCTTGAAGATGAGATTCTAGTGCATCTCAATCAATTTCAGATTTTAGAAGATACCAGTTCAAAGAAATCCTGGCCCATCTCTACGCAGGCAGGCTGAAAGCACTTTAACTGATGACTAGCACCCACAAGAGCATTAAAGCTTTTTGCTCTCGAAACACTTGACAGCATTTGCCTCCTGATATTTATGGCTCTAATATCTCTAAACACTGTCTCTATAAAACCTGTGCCTGGCTTTTTAAAAGCAGGGGTTTAAGTCATCCCTCGCACAAATACACAAAGATTAAGTTCTTTTGCCCACGTCCTTGCCGTTGTGTCAAGACGGGCTACGCAACTCGGAGTAAAACCCCCTTTGATATGGAGCTTAATAAAAGTTGAGTTTAAGAGCTGGTGTTCTAATGAATAACTTTTAGAGTCACTGATTTCAGAAATAGTTTACAAGCCCGGCGATGAAAGCTTTCTAATCTGACCTTTAGAACAGGAATTTCACTGGGGAAAAGAAAAAAAAAACAAAAAAAGAAGAAGTTTTAGAGGTAAACATCTTGCCATCTCCCTACCATGCCTCTCCTCAGGAAATAAGTTTCCTTGGACTTTCTTGCTATAGGCATCAAACAAGGTACTGCCTGTGCATCTTTACCAAGTGACCAGGCTCCAGCTTGGACTTCTAGACCTTTCCTTTCCCTTATCTTTCCTGCACAGAAACTTTACTGTTCTCAGAAGATGCAAAAATTCTCAATGAGCCTTTGCCGTGGGGGCACCTGCACCTGGAGGATTTTCATGGTGGGGTTTGCTCTGAAGGCTTGGCTTAGTTATGGCATGAGAGGAGATGTGTAGCTGCAGGTTTGAAATCAAAGTAGATATCCCAAGGAGGAGGAGGAGGGATGCTGCCTCCAGCCAGGGAGAAGGGCTCACAGCTCATCCCGTCTGAGCCAGGAGTGAGCTGCCACGGCCACGCTTGGGTTAGGAGAGGAGCAATGTTGGTATGCAAGCCATGATCTTGTTCTCCTCCCAGGCGCTCCCTGTCACTCACATCTCTGACTTATCTATCATCTTGGACTTTGACATCTCTATCTGGGTTCTCCTGTTGAGACTACTTTTAAATCTTGCCAAGTCTTTCTGCCCACCATCTATCAAGGACAGCCCGATTTTTCTACCCACACAGCTGAAATTCTTCCTGGGGCTTTCACCTCGCATTCCAAAGAGCTGGACATCTTTCCTTGACTATTACCAACGCCCCTGGCCAACACGCAGCTGTGGGAGTCACAGACCACCATGCCATGCTTGGACCTCTTTCTTCTTCCTCCGTCGCACTGAGCCTGAGCTGCTCAGCCCCACCAGGATGGCCCCTCTTGGCCCACTATATCCTCAGCACCTCCCAAGGATTCCATCCTTGCTGCCAAACAGGCAACAAGGCAGCCCCAGTGCTGTTTTTGCCTGCCTTCCTCTTACTGGGAAACAGGGGATCTGTCTGCAAGGCACCCACTGCTCTGCCAAATCACATCACTTTTTACTATGATATTTATCAAAAAAAAAAGAAAGTAAAAAAATCTCTCAACTTTATGTTCCATTTCATAAAAGCTACCTGCTTATTTTCTTTCTGCAGGAAATATTTCAAATGTTCATCTTGAAGCAACTCTTCTGCCCGAGACAGAATGCTGAGGACTCTGAAAATTTTATTTTATGACTTTAATCTGGAAAATCTGGGCAGACGTTTCCCTTTGGGTTGACTCAGAGTTATTTTACTCCTAGATTATTTTTTTTTTTAAATATATATATTTTCCTAGCAAAACAATGTGTTATGCACGTACTCTCTTCCCGCACAGACGATTCTGCAATAGCAGAAAGCGGCATTTTTTTCTGGCAGCTTGAGACACGCACAGCCCCCTCTCTCTTTGCAGCTGAGCCCTCACATTGCAGATACCTCGCCTGTACCCCCCCGGAGCATGCTCTGCTGGCACCTTCTGACTTCGTGCAGCTAAATGAGCCCAAATACAGACCCCAAAATAATATAAAATAATGTGACACATGCTTGCGGAGCTGGAAGTTTCAAAGAAAAAAAAAAAAAATCTCTTTGCTTCACAGGAACACAAATGAAAAAGACCCCACAGAGATGCTGGTCCTCAGAGGGCTTCTGGTGGTTTCAGCCTGTCTACGGAAACTCACATTATCATGCCAGGCAGCATTTCGTAGAGAGGAGGTATTTTTTTCATTCCATTCATCTCTCGCTCGTAATGAACTATGAAATGGCAGTCACGTTCCTTGCAGACAGGAAAACTAACACGGGACAACTTCTGACAAACGTATTTAAAGCCCCGCTGTCCTTTGCATGCCAACACCGACTCCTCGGTCTGGCTTTGCGGAAGAAATTAGTAAAGAAAAAAAATAAAACCACCAAAGAGCAGACGTTAGGATAAAATTGCTCCACGCTGGCTTTACAGCCCGTCAACAGGAACAGAAATTTTCTTACAAGGACAGAGTCCACCTCTGGCCTGTGGGTCTAGTCTGTGTTTGACCATGGATCCTCCAACTGCTACTTTCCACACACTTAAAGACAACGCTGACTTGCATTGATACAAAATCAGTAAGGATCAACCTAAGGACAACAGTTATTTCCTCAGGGTAAATGGCATTATTTCATTTGACAGACCAGGGGATTTTGAGGAAAAAGTGTTACAACTGACATCCCGAAAACAGAGCAAATAACACAGACGTCCTGTTTCTTTGTCCTGTTCTCCGCCTACTGGACCTAAAAGACCAGAAGAAGTGATTACAATGTCCCAAAAGTATACATTTACAGCACTTCAGACATTTCTGCCACCCTAGGATCTGTTTTTGCAAGACTTTTGGAAAGATCTGTAACGGCAAAGAACCTGAATCAGAAGAAGCCTTAGCTTCAACAGATGTTGATGTAGTTTGAGGTTCATCACATACCGCCTGGACACCAACGGTTCCCAGACCTGACATACCTCTAATGGCTGTAACGAAGAGAGCAAGGAGGCAGAGATTAGTTGTTACAGAAACGATGCCCCGAATTTATTCCGGCACGATGAAAGCACGGTGACCATGGGTGTGCGTGTAGAACGACGAGTGAGAACCACCTCATGGGGACACCATGGACTTCCACCCTGTCTGCTTATGGCTATATCGCTGCCGAAGTCCCAGTGGGATTCTTAATCAGAGTTTCAAAATATTAACAGTCGAAGGAAATGCCCTCATTAAATCTTAATAATTATCTGTAATTCAAGAGGGAAAGATTCCTTTTAAATGTATGAGTTTTCAGTTGGTCATATCTCATTTTCTTTTCAATAAAGTCTGGTTGAATCTCGTTGAGTAACAGAGTTCCCTGAAGGGTCGCTGCACTCTCCACGATACCACTTTATATTTTATTTATATTTTTTTTATATTGGCATCTACATTTCCAGGCTATTTCATTCATCGTCAAAACAACAATAATTTAAGTTTGTGGTTTGTTTTCCTCTCTTTATTTATGCACCCATCTAGCTGTCATCAGAGTAAGCCAAGTGGACATCAGAGATTTATGCAAATGAAACTAATACCGTCTTCATCGCTATTCAACTTCCTCTATCCTTAGCTTTAAGAAAAAAAGGTGAGAAAAATATTCCATAAATACAGTCACAGCCAGAGGATTAATACTACTGCTAAGGACACACTAATATTCACAGCATACTCCTTTTCAGGCTTCAAAGAGTGGGATAAACATCAGATGATGCGCTCTGATTCCCTAATAACCTAGTGGTAAGCAGCCAAACGGGCTGTGAATGGGAACTGCCTTCCTGGTAATACAGGTGTCCTGGTTTGAGGTAAAATAAACCAATTTTCTGTATAATTTTACATCCTTAGCTGGGCCTCTTCTACCTAACTGCCCTCGGAAATGAACAGCACGTTGGTCAGAACTGCTTTGTCTGGCAGTGATAACCTGCGTATCCCAAGGAGCGGGATGCAGAGAGGCCCTTGCTTATCCTCATTGCTAGAACAACCAAGGGCAGGGAATTTTGTTATTTGCCCTGTCGGAGGGTCAGAAGCTGAAAAATGTAAAGGGGTCCCACCTGCAAGGAGGAATGGACAGGACAGGGGACCCAAAACTGACCAACAGGGGTATTCCATCCCATGCACATCATGCCCCATATGAAAGCTGAGGGATCAAAGGGCCAACTCTCCTTCTTCCATGGCTGATGTCCAAGGACCCTGCCTTTGATCCTTATCCAAGCTGAAATCAGCTCCTGTCGGTCACCAAGTCCAGTCTGGGACTTTTCCTGATGCCTGCTGGTGACACAATCGTCATCCTGGGAGCTTGATATGGTTTTGTACATCCTGTATCTATTTCATTCTTTCTTCTCTTATTTTAATTTTAGTTTTAACTAAAATTTCATTCATTTTTCTCTTATTTTAATTTTAGTTTTAACACTTCACTAATGTAGTTTAGTGCATTCTAAACTCCTGAAACTCTTTAACCTCTTCCTCTCCTTTTTTTTTTTTTTTTTCCTTGAATGGGGGAGGAAGGGCCCTGTGTCAGTCTGGTTTTGGTAAAATTGGCTGAAACCACAACAACAGGTTAAGGCGGAACGGCTTCGGGAGCAAGACAGAGAACGGGAAATTTTGCTGGTGAATACATAGCATGGTATCAGAACCTGCACAAAGCCACGGGCAAAGCAGGGAAAGACAAAGTCTCACGCTCTCCTTAGCTCACAGAGGGAGCTTTCCATCGTTTTCTTTATGACCAAGGCGTTAAGCATATGAAAAGAAGGGCTGTAGGAAGTTAACAGGTGAGATGTCGAAGGGACTGATTAAGCCTGAGCTGAGAAGCCCTTCAACTGCAGACAGATCTACCGCATTTCCAAGTGAAATTGTCCCAAAAACCTGTGCTCAGAACCTGAATACTCACTGCTTCATTCAGAACACCAGTGGAAACAACTAGACTCTCTTTTAATTTCCTTCCAGGTCCAGTCAGAGTTTTCCACAGCACCCTGACACCGTTTAGCACAAAGAGCATTTTCTCAAGGCTGGGAAGAGTTTCTCATCACAGCAGAGCTTTTTTTTTTTTTTTCAGATCTTTTAGACCAAATCTAAGCAGTCTTTTTAAAGCAAACATATTGAACAAACACATACACCTGCCTTTAGTTCTTAAAGATCCAGCCCCTGGGTATGTTTTTAAAAAAGTATTTTGAATGTATGTTATTTTACATACTAGAGGCAAAAGTACGGAGAGAGATGGGAAAAAACTGTCATGCCAAAAAAATATAATAGTGAATTTGAATATATGTTACTTTAGATATTAAAGGCAAAATTCATAAATACGGAGAGAGCCAGGCTAAAGGCTATCAAGCCTGTGCCTTGCTGCTCCCTAAATTTCTAAGCCACCAAAGGGACTGTGGGGCTGTGACCTGTGACTGTGAGCGATGCCCAGAGGCTGCCGGCAGCTTCTGCTCAGCTCAGCAGCTCCTGGTCGCAGCCTCCCAACACCTCCCTGCCCTCAGCAGCGCGATATCTGCACGGCAGAAATTGAAACCCACTTCCTAAACGACACGGCAGCCTCCCAAGATTGCCACCTTTGAGAGAAAGCCCGCTGATTATTTACAAATGCCCTGCCACTGCTTTGAGTAATAACGTATTCATCTTATTTATAACCCTTGGGTGGAAACAAAGCAGGTATAAATCCCGTGCTCCTGTTTTAAGTTAAGGGTCCTTCTACCAGAGATGAAAGTAAAGTAGGTTACAGATCTATCCTCTGCTACGTACTCCCTGTTGGTCCTATTCATCATAAAATAAAAAAAAAAAAAAAAAGGAAAAAAAAGCAGCTTACG
>VZRU01007636.1:151158-161952 GCA_013398155.1 Pedionomus torquatus
ATAAAAAAAAAAAAAAGGAAAAAAGAGCAGCTTACGTGAGGCTTAGCCTAGTTTTCCGCCCATGGGAGACTGCGTGGGGCAGGTGCCGAGGTTGGGAGCTCAGTCTCTACCACCGACGACCTGGCTTTGCACGGCTGAGCTAGGATTTCAGCAAAGGAGAGAAACCCAGAGAAAACACGTGTATGTAGGAAAAAAAGAAGAAAAAAAAAAAAAAGGCAAGTAAATGTGCACCTTCCCTTGGTTAAGAGCACACCCTGCACAGCACCAAACCTGGACCTAGGGGCACAAGCACTTGGAGTGTCTGATTTTGGGCAAGACCATCAGGCTTTTTATCAATATAAAGGATATATCGATATAAAGGATATTTATATCGATATAAAGGATACTTTTCCTGTAAAGGACACTGGAGGAGGAATCAGGGACTCTGATATAAAAAACTACATTTAATATATAAATATAATACAAATATAACTATAATATAAAAATATAAATATATAAAAAATGACACTCCTGAGCCAAATTTGTCGTAATCAGCCCCAATTTTAACTTTATCCTTTTAAAGAGATGGAGACCCCACATGCATCCTGCTGGTATGAGCTGTGGTCTGACAGCTTCAGGTGCATCATGGTGCTTGGGACGAAAATAGGGATGCACACCCCAGCCCCTTTGGTGGGACTGGGAAAGACTGGGGAGTCCTGGCAGTGGACAGGAATGGACATGCAAGCTCCAAAAATAATGCTGTATTTGCCAAGTTTCAGGAGCTACAAAACAACTGTTTCTTTAGGAAGAACAAAAAGTGTAGGAAACCTCTTTTAACAGAGAATCTGTAACCCAAACAGGTTTATTTATTGGATCTAGAATTTAAAACATGTCCTGTGCACCTGGGAAATGTTACAGTGAGATTTTTCATCTCCCTGGAAGCTGAACTGGGGAGGGAAGCAGAGGCAGAGCCCCTCCTGGCACGAAACCAGAGGCTCTGAAAGGCTTCAAAGGGGAAAAATGAGACCGCAAAAAGAGATTTTGAGGTGCGTATGGGAAAGCAGGCCATGCAAAGCAAGAAGATTTAAGAAAACGAAACCATTTAGGGCAGATTCACGGACCTTGACTGTAAGTAAACTCCAGTTGTTAACTGGGGGTGTCAACTCTGAATAGTGACCATACACGTGGGAGGCAACCTGCTGATGGAAATGTCAGGAAAATGTGAATTAACCTCTGAGAAAACCTGTACATTTGAAGTCCGGACTCCAAAGAAGCAGCAAGGGCACCTGAGCAAGAAATACCCGAGTGTGATAAGTCCGTATCGGGGTGACAACTATTCTCGGAGCAGAGACACGTGTGTCCTGCTGCTGCGCGACCCAGGAAAAAGGAGACGACAAGAAAATGTGCCAAACTGGATTTCTGCCCTTTGCATACAGGAAAACCTTGAAGAAAATAAACTTGCTGAAGAGGATGAGCAAAGACCACCGTCGGGCTGCTGACAGATGCTCAGAGCAATGCAACACCCGCCGTCCCAGCTGCAAAACAGGTCTGGAAAAAAAAAAACCACCCAAAACCCTCGGCTCTCCTTCATTTCCAGGAGGTTTAAAACACATCATCTTTTCTCAAGGCTCAGGACGTTAGTAATCACTGTGGAAACGATTTAATTTGGGTGGGGAATGCCCTCATTCAGCCGAGCGGCAGCGCGGGGCTTCATTGATCCATCGACGCCGGTTGTCGCTGCGCTTGTTTGTTTAGGGGAGACACGGCAGATACTGCGGCGGTTCGCTGGAAATGTTCTCATTATTAATTGTTCTTGAAAGAATGACTACATTGATCATTTAATCTCCGAAAGAAAAAAAAAAAAAGAAAATGAATGCACTTCAGGGCAATAAGAGGGTGCAACAGTAAAGGATTTGAGCAGCAATTATAATTTGTTTCTTAGCAACTAATAGCAAAAATTATGGGATTTGCTCGGGTAGGAGATAAAACAAGAATCATTCCAGCAATGGGAATATTGGGAAAAAAAAACCAAACAAACAACTCCTGCTCACTATAATGTTGGGAGTAATTTTCTTTTTCTACCATGGCAGTGAAATTATTTTGGGACGGTGGGTCAAAGCCCCAAAGTATTCTCATCACAACCACGTTATTACTCTATTTTCTGCTACCGTTTGCACTGCGCAGCGCCGAGTCCTACCTGCTAATTCATGCGTGACAATTATTTTCACAGAAACACTTCTGTTAAACAAATTCCTTTCATAAAGTGAGTGCATGTGGGGAAACTGTTTTCCAAAACAACAGTGTGATTCCCTGCAGTTCGGAGCACGTTCGTGGTAATGAAGAAGAAAGTTAAAGAGTTTCTATAAATGAACAATCCAATGGAAAAAGCAGAAGAGGTAAGTCTGAGGCTGCTGCCCCAGTTAGGGGTAGAGGGGAGCTTCCCTCCAAACACAGAAAACCAGTTCAGGCCAACTTCTATGAACAAAATCAGCTATTTCACTCAACCAGGGCTGTCTGCAGAAGAAGGAGACCTTTCCCTTTCCTTCTCATCTCACCTGCCCACAGCCCAGGGCTCCACAAGGCAGAACTGTGAATCTTGGCTGCTGCTCCAGCATCCTCTAAGGACACCTCCTATTTGACCTCATCACCACAGAATAGTTACTCTTGGAAGGGACCTTAAAGATCATCCAGTTCCAAACCCTTCCTTGGGCAGGGACACCTCCCACCACACCAGGTTGCTCCAAGCCCCATCCAGCCTGGCCTTGAACCCCTCCAGGGATGGGGCAGCCACAGCTTCTCTGGGCAACCTCTTCCAGTGCCTCACCACCCTCACAGGAAAGAATTTTTTCATAATATCCAATCTAAATCTCCCCTCTTCTAGTTTGAAAACATTAGCCCTTGTCCTATCACTACACTCCCTGACAATATAAACACAACTTTCAGCACCTGTGTGCACTAATGTTCCATCCTGTACATGATTTCACAGTCAGATGGGACAATTTGGATGGGACACTGACGAAGAGTGCACCCCGGTCCCAGGGCACGTCTCCTGCATGAGCCATCCCCCTCCCCTGCCCGCGGCACCTCCTGGTCCTGCCCAAGCGAGGGGGAGCTGAGCAGGTGGAACGACTTGCAAAATTCCTGGCTTTGCGAGGGGTACGGCCCAACTCTGGTGCCACCAAAAATCAATACAAGTTTTCTCTTCGACTCCAACGGAAGCAGAATCCGGGCCACAGCAAACAGCTTTAATTGTTATGTCTGAAGGGGTGGGAGCAGCTCAGAAGTGCAGCATCAGAACTGCACCACTCTCCAGGCATAACTTCTTATTGATTTCGGTCTTATTTCCAAACAGAGACGACAGCACAGTGAATAAATTGTGGAGCCAAGCCCCGTCCCCTAAAATAAAAAGCACGTAATTTTCCCTAGTTCAGCTATGCTTTCATATATCATTTTGGAAAAGCCATTATTAGAATCTATGCTCGGTGTTTAAAGATTTCTTTTAATTTTGTGAGAGACTATACTGCCAGAAGCACAGCGTTTAGGGTCTCACTAACCCATATTCCGTTACTGTGGCACAGCAGATTCCTTACTTTCCAAAAACATGCCCAATTCCAGAGACAACTAGCATTGAAAAAAGGAAAAAAGAAGAGAGAAAGAACAAATTTGAAATGTAAATGATCTATCACAAAGCAAGTATTGGGGGAAAATATTAGCACTTTTATCGTAATGAGTTTGTAACCTAAATACATATTTCAAGGATTAAACTGCTGACCCTCTCTGACCTCCACGGGAGGTTGAATAGCAGGATCGCAGTTTAATCTTCAGTGAAAACGCTAGAGAAGAATAACACAGCCCTTGAAGAACAAAGCAACATATATTAATGATGCCCCAGGATTCAGAATTTAACCCTTAAGAGGAGAAAATGAAGCGCAAACCCCCAGATGTCAGTCCCAAAAGACCCAGTAATAACTTTCCTCAGAAATAAAAATGAGGTAACACAAAGCTCGCAGAACACATGGATCAGGCTGGAAAATAAGGGATATTTCAGGAGAAAGGGGAAGCTACAGACAGGTTAAAAAGCTGGTCCTGAGCTTCTCACCAAATAGTTTTCCACACTGAAATCCTAGGATGAAACACAGTGGGGCACAAGAGGTTGAGCTGAAGTGGGGGTCAGAGATTCCAGGTGCTGTCCAGGGGCCAGCCAGGGCTGGAAATTCAAGGAAAATAATCTGATAGAATCATAGAATGTTTAGAGTTGGAAGGGACCTCAAAGGTCATCTAGTTCCAACCCCCCTGCCCTGGGCAGGGACACCTCCCACCACACCAGGTTGCTCCAAGCCCCATCCAGCCTGGCCTTGAACCCCTCCAGGGATGGGGATAAAAGATAAAAAACCCCAAGAGAGTAACTGAGGGCAAACAGGCTTAAGAGAGCTCTCCAATGGCTAGAAAGGGTCCTCTCCATACAGGGTTTTAGGATATTCTGTGCAGAATCTACGTGGGCTCCGGAGAGGCAGAGCACTGCACTGTTTATTGAAGCGATCACCTTGACATACTGAAATCTGGAGTGATGGGACTGGTCTTGAGAAAGCTGTTCATTACCCATCCAGAGTGAAAACACACCTTCAGTCACAGAGAAGCACAAGCAGGTCAGAAGCAAAATGGATAATATATTGTAAATTACGCAGGGAGACAGAAGACTCACCTTTACTCATGGTAATATTTCTTACTACAAATTACCTCTCTATATTGCGGGAACCTGGTGTTTATTGGCATTTTTACCTTTCCATTTTTGTAGCTGGAGCACATCAGCTTCTCTCACCAGCCGGTCAAGAGCATCTTTCATTAAGGTGCACTGAAAGCCCAGCTCACCATTACTGATAGTTTCATGGCTGGAAAGGGATTGCCTTGAACTCCTGAGGGCGCATGGAAGAATAATTCATAGTAGCTCCTGCTGTAATTACTAAGCTGCTACGTACACCCTTCCCAGGATAAGAGCACGCAGGAACTGGAGAGATGATGGATGAATAAGGCTGTGTATTTATTCTCAACTTTCACCTTCACAACATGAGAAAAACAAGGACTCGTGGTCCTGGGTTAGCAGTTGCCTGCTCTTACAGGCTTCATCCCATACTACAAAGTGGCATTGAGTAACTTTGTGTAACGCTAATTCCCATCAAGACGTACATCTTTTGTTTTCCTTAGCTTTCAAGAGAAAGCTGTAACTCTGAATTTAACCCAAAATAAATACGAAGCAGCCTGTTTTCCCTTCTTACACAACTACAAAATATTGCCCGTACCTGAAAATACTTGTACTCAAGTACTAAAATGTAGGACTGCACAAACTCTCATTGGGAATTTACTCCTTACAAAGAGGAAACTCCTTCAAATAGTTTGAAGCTTTAATTCTCCTAAAGGAAATGAAAACTCAAACGGTGACATCCCATTTGGTGAGATCCCGAATGGTGAGATCCTTTCCTGAGTGACCTCTTTTCCAAGAAATAGGATATTTTACCCTCCAGACTACATACCATTTTACCTAAATACTCACAAACCAAGACATCCATTTCTCATTCCCATTTCCCCTCTAAATCCAGGCATTTACTCCATGAAGAGCATTAGAAAAGGTTATTCAAGCCGGCTTTGCTCTCCGTTTTTCTAGCACGCCGCAGGAAGGGAGCCCGCGCTGTCACTTACAAGCAAACTGAAGCTTTGCTTCTCTGCTGACGACTGTTCCAAAGGGGTTTGTTGCTACACACTGGTACGTTCCAGTATCTTGGGTTTTATTGGGATTATTGATCAACAGGTTGCCTTCCACCAGGCTGTAGCGGTAATCCATACCGATGTCGATACTGGTTCCATTTAACTTCCACCTACAGCACAAAATGCCAAAGTTAAATTCCGCTAATATTAATGAACGCTCTTGGGTATTTGAAAATACAACATGTAGTACACAAAGAGTGATTGAAACCATCTTTGACTATTTAAAAAAAAAGCACTAGGAAAATGCAAATTTCCTTCACAGTATTGAAATATTCCAGTATTTAACTGAAAGAGCAATATCCTTGATGTGTATTTCAGTCTCTGATATGATTAATGCTTCTGTAGTTACCAGCGCTGAGGCTCTTTGGAATTAATCATTTTGCAAGGGGAAGTCCCAGGAACAGGATCTTTAAACCATTCAAGTCCACAGAGGCTTCTTTTCCTCTCCCAACTCGCTGGCTGTTTGTTTTTAAATTTAAGAAAACTCACTCCCAGCAGATGTTGTCGCCAACTGGGGCACCGAGAAATTCCAGTACCAAGCTGCACCAGTTACAGCAACCCTCATCCCCGCCAGCCCCCCACGGGTAACGGGAGGCAGCCACAGCCCCTTGACCACAACCTACAGAGAGACAATTTGAACACCTTGGCACCACTGAATTAACATGGCATTAAACAGTCACTTGTGTGAGAAGGCAGCACGGTGGCTGAGGTTCGATGACCCCAAGGGGTTTCAGGGTGGCATTTGCTTTGGTGAACAAAATAAGAAAGGCACTAAAGAATAAAAAGCCAGCAGCCTAAATCCTTTCCAGCGGCAACGTCCCCAGGGTAGTGCAGCACCTATTTTCTAAGGATCCCAAAGTGGTCACTAAAGCTGAAAATAATTTAAGAGCTTTGTCCACATTTATGGAAAAGGATGGTTAATCTGAGAGCGGAGATTATTTATAATCCCTTTGTAACCTTTTTGAACTCTTGTCCCAAATTTTGCAATTGTGTTTCGCTATGTGGTAGCTTCCTGATGCCTGTTTTTTGGTTATCACCATTGTGGTACCCTCCAGGGGCATCCCTGAGATAATCTGCATGATCCCTGAAGGAGAAAGGCTCCTGGGGGATACCTCTGGTGCACAGAGACAGTGCTAAAGAATAGTTAAACATTCAACAAACCCAATGGTTGGTCTGGGATTTCCTCTCGCTTCACAGCTCAGCTTCACTTTCCTTTCTTCTGAATCCAGGGGGAAGATCATGCTGTTGGGCTCCTGAAGGAAAACTGGCCCATGCAGTGTGTTGTCATCTGTGTTAAAACAGAGGGAAAACGTGACAGATACTCAATGGAACCTCCACGTACCTAGTGTTAAAATATAAAATAGTATCACAGCAGCAAAAGGCCCTGCATCATTCATCCTAGGAAAAATGTGATAATGACACTTTCTCTTTAGCTCAGCCACAAGTTTTTTTGGAGTCAACATCCAGGAAAACGTTTGTGCCTTAAACAGAGCAGTGACTGAAACTCTGCCCCAAGTTCAAACAAAGGGGAACAGACGTGATCCCATGGCGATGGCACAGCTCACCTCAAATCAGGATGCTTAGCTTCGCTTTTAGACACTGAAATATTTAAAATAAAAACAAACCACAACAAACCTCGTCATTATATACAGCTACAGAAAATAAAGACTTTCCGTTTTTTAGGTAAATGGAAGAAGCTTGAACATTTTCTGATCGTTTTCTGCTCTATCACCTTTATGGCAGACCTCTCTTCCTGCAGAGTACAGGTAAGATGCAGGGCATCCCCAGGGGGCACCAGGATGCTGCTGCTGCTGGTACCTGGCTCCCAAAGGCAGGAGGGCAGGGACACGAGCACGGACGTCACTTTGGCCAGGCAGCCACACTGCCATCCTGCTCTGCTGCCAGAAGGCCAGCTTTAATGGACAAGCAGGAAATTTGTGGGTATAGGTCAGCAGAGAATGAACAAATAAAATAGAAAGGTGATGATGGGAGGTTCAAAAGGTAAGAAATAAAAAGGAATAAGCAGAAAATGCTGCATCTTCCCAATGAGAGGAGGGTGAGAATGGATGTGAACAGCCCTCATATTCCCCGACACCAGGAAATCAGCTGGATTTATTAGGAACAGAACAATAGCTCTTTGCTCCAGGGAGACAATTCTGTTCGTCTCCACAGAAGGATTTCAGAGAGACTTTGCCTGGAAGATTATAATGGAGCAACCTCTCCCCTGCGTCTCCTCCCTCAGGCACTGCCACAAAAGAGAATGCACTAAGCGCGCAGTCATATCGGTTGTATTTATCTTTATTTTTAATTATGCGTTAACCCTATCTGACTGAGACTCAACTATCATTCAAAATACATTTCACATAATCTCTAGCTTTAAATTATACCTGCGTGCAACTTCTTTTTGCTGGCAGAGAAAGATAATAATAACCATCAAGCATACAGGGCTAGATTAGGATATCCTGACTTGTCTCGAGACCTAGGGCTGCTTCCCTCCTTGAACAGTCTCATTCACCGTAAGAAAGAATATTACAATCTGGCCCATAAAGATTAAAGCTCTGAGCACTCTATTAATAGGTTTGAAAACAAGAGAATTAAAATACCTTTAAACGTATCCAGTTTTCTACTTGTAAAATAGAGAAGCTGGCCCCGTGCAAGAGGCACTTCAAGGGCCACAGGCAACGGGCTTGATTGTGTCGGGACAGGCACAAACCAGACCATCCCAGCTAACCCAGTTAATCCAGCTGTGCTGACTCGGGGAGGTGTGGCATCAGCTGTGTCACCTGCCTCACACTCCATCAAAGGGCTCAGGTCACACCACGCTGTCGTTTGCTGTTATTTCAATTACGGCGCGTCAATTTATAGCGCATCACATCACGGTAAAGGTCAGATTCCTCATCCTCCTCCCATCACAGGGTACATCTTGCGTCGAAACGCAGACAGCTTTTGAGCTGGGAAACACCCATTGACACATCTAAGGGTCCAAACGTGACCCAGGACATCGCTTGGCTGCAGGATCGGGGCCCAGACCAGGTCCTGGGGTGAGACACTGGTCTCTAAGGGATGATGGAACTGGCCCACATGATGAACCAGGGGGTTTGGTAAGGAGCCACATTTGTCAGAAACATCACAACCTGCCTGTGTAACTTGTAGGCAAAAGACATTTTAGAAAACACATCAGACAAAAGGCAGAGAACTATGAAGGTAGAAACAGTCAAAGAGACAGAAAGACTAAATGACTTTATCTACCTAAGCTAAAATATAACCTCATGAAAGACAAAATGACACTGCTCTCCAATTATTACAACATCTGCCACTGATGCTGTTTAACATTCAGCTTTAATGCAGCAAAAAAAAATGCTTGCCCTTCCCATTAGCCAGTAAGAAGAAAAGCTCTGGTGCAACCAGGACTTGCCTTGCAAAAAGAACAGCGTGGGTTAAGGCAGGGAGAAGCTCTGAAAGCAGCTGATAGCACGTCAGGGGAACAGAAGAGGAGGAAAAACCTTGCAAAACTGGGTAGATACAATTATTTTGATTGCTTTTCTTCTTTCTCTTATTGCTGCCTGCATATAACCAAGATAAACAAGTCCAAAAGTATTTAATCTTCAGTCCTTCTCTACAGTCTGAGGTGTGACTGCAACCACCGCAGACCAGTCCTAACGCAGTGCGGGGCAAGAGCTGAGCCACGGTAACTTGAGAAGAGGAGGATTTGGTTCAAAGAAAATCTATTGAAAAANGCAGCAGGATGCTGAACGCTCCTCATCCTTCTGTGCTTTTGAGGAACTGAAACATGAAGAATGTCAGCTGAGGTTAATTCATGTCAAAAGGTGAAACAATTCCTATTCTCTCCGAACATTAACCCGGGT
This sequence comes from Pedionomus torquatus, assembly GCA_013398155.1. Lineage (NCBI taxonomy): Eukaryota > Metazoa > Chordata > Aves > Charadriiformes > Pedionomidae > Pedionomus > Pedionomus torquatus. Next base: position 160,764 of record VZRU01007636.1, read on the forward strand.
GACGGGTATCATTACCTAAATAGAACTGCTTTAATGGAAGTTATGGCCAATTTGAGAGAAGGTTTAATTGAATATTCCACACTGTAGGGAAAGACCATAACTAAACCGAAGAGAGGATTCTTGGAGGATATCCAGTACAAAATGATAAAAATCCTTTCCTTGTTCGCTGCTGAGGGAGCTGGTTTCTGCTCCGTGTGCTGGTGTGTTTTCATACAAGTCCACATTTCTTCAAGACTGCACCTTGGGAAGAGCAATTCTTCAGGAAGCTGGGAAGCGAGATGGGTAGGAGAGCTCAAGGGCAGCACTGATTAACACAACTGCCTGCTCGGCAAGGTTAGTCAGCAGCCTTACACCCTCCAGAGCAGGAAAAGACTAAATCAGCTGGTTTGCTCTTTGGATTTTTGCCTCTCACTTCTATCAGCATCAGCTGTGCCCACAGAGAGTGCTAACGGCTTTGAAATTAGAAGCACGACATTGTTACACCAGATAGCCCTGGTACAAATAACTCTGGAGCCTTCTCAATGAATAAGACCTGCTAAAGCTGCTTCCCATTCAAAAGAATCAAAAATGTGTTTTAAAAAAGATTTTTTGAAGTGTTATTTCTAAGGGAAGGGCCTCTTGGCTCTGCATCTTTGGAGACCACCACCAGCTTCCACCCTTGGACTGCTCATCGTTCCTGTCTCCCACTGCACCATGGGCTGACCCTCATACTTATGAAAGAAAAATGGTCAAGACTAATGAAGAGAGAGAAGAAAGCAACAAGAATCAGATACTTCCATCTGTAAAAGGAATGACAGGGCTCTTTCCCTCCTCCTCCTCCTCACCAGCCCAGCACTCGTTAAGGTGTGCTTTCTGCAGCTCCACTGTAACACTGAGCCGTGGGGACAAAACACCCTCCCAGCAATCTTGTCCGAGACATCTCCTGCAAGGTGGGTACCTGGGCTGAGAGGCTGGGAGTCCAAGAGAGCCACCACCTCTGTCCTGACCCTTTGCAGGACCAGGTTGAGGGACTGGGCTTGTTTTGCAGCACCGCACAGATCTCCAACAGGAACTATGAGCCCAACAGCTCCTCCTGCTCTCACCTCTCTTTTCTGACGTGCTTTTATTTCCCAGATCGCTGCTGTGCCAAGTACAAGTGCGGGTAAAATGGAAAGCCACGCTTGACAGGTGACATCTGAGAGGCAACCAT
>VZRU01007636.1:162008-178676 GCA_013398155.1 Pedionomus torquatus
GATGTTCCTCAGAGCCGGCACCGCAGCCACAAAAATCCAGAGGCTCAGAAGACGGGAAGAAATCTACCTTCACCCTCGTAAATGCAGCTCCAGAATTTGAAACACTTGGGTCAAACCATTATATCTGGGGCGGTTTGAATGAAAGGCAGGGTTAAACCCCTTCACCCCATGGTGAGGAGTGGTCTGAGCTGGGAGGGATGTCTATATCCATCAGCCAGGGGAGGCGAGGAGCCAGCTCGGGTCCTGTGATGCTGGCATGGGGGACCCAACCTGGAAATGCCACCCGTGGGCCACGTTCCTGCTCGGGGGCTTCAGCTGCGAAGCCTCTCACTCAGTCTGTCTGTGCCACATCATACTGTAATGGCAGCTATTTAAATGCCACACGATTAATTACAGCAAATGTCATCAAATTAGCGCTTTTCAAATAAAACATTGCTACCTGATCCGAACACGCAAAAGTAAGCACATTCTCCCTTTGCTGCATCTACTGGGTCTAGACAGCCCAGATGAGGCAATTCCCGATGCAGCATAATGAGTGACTTGTCCTACAACAAAAACTTTATTTAATAGAACGTAATTTGTGTTCTCTTAGTAAGTCAACAGCACGATTATGATCGCAGATGTTCTCTTCAGGATACGAGAAAAGCACACTTCTCCCTTACTGCAGAAAATCACCAGTTTCTCCAGCGAGCAGCCTTCTCCCTGAGTCATCACAGCTGGCATCAGGAAAATAAACAGATAAAACCCCCCTAGCTCTGTTGAGGACGGTACCAGCCCCTGATAGAGCTATGAATAATTTTAAGACAACACCAGTAGTAATAATACTTACAGTCGTATTAATACTTGGAGAAGAGTAGATTTAAGTTGAATATTAGAAAAAATTTCTTTCCTCTGAGGGTGGTGGAACACTGGACCAGGTTGCCCAGGGAGGTGGTTGAGGCCCCTTCCCTGGAGATATTCAAGGTGAGGCTCAACGAGGCCCTGGGCAACCTGGGCTAGTTGGGGGTGTCCCTGCGACTGCGGGGAGGTGGGACTGGATGACCTTTGGAGGTCCTTTCCAGCCTGGAAGATTCTATGATTATAGCAATAATAATAATAAATAGTACAAAAGATGGATATCAAGTCATGTCCAGGTCCTCCATCAAAAGATCACTTAACAACAGATAACACAGAACCAGCTGCCTGTTCGTTAACTATCAGGTTATTCGTTGAACTCCAGTGCTGTAATAGGAGAACAACCAAAGAAAGACACTTTTAAATACATAAGTAATAGTCAGGTTTGTTCTGGCTGTTCTTTATTCTTGATTCAGAAATCATTCAGCAGGTTATATACCCAACCCTAGAAACACAGGATTATGACAGGAAATTAAAATATTGTCACTACCTCGCACAACGCACATTTTTCCTTCTTGAAATAACAAAGACGTGCATTCTGGGTTTGAGATGAGTAATATTCACCAGGGTTCTCAAAAGCTGCTGCACAACACAACTATTCTGAGTGCGTTCAACCATATTCTCTCACTAAACCTGCGTTATCGAAAAACCTACCATAAACTGCTCGTTCTTCTAGACTTAACTAAAGGTTGGAGACACCTTAAGTTACCTTTGGGGCTGTTGTGTACATGCAACTCTCAAGGATCCGCACTGTGACCACAAGTCCACCCACCAGGATGATACCAGTGCATCACTGGACCAAGCCTGCTCCATCCATGGCACTGCTCAACCACTCGACCGCTCGACCAGCAGCTCTGAAACATCTTGCCTTGCTCCGTTGTCCTCTTCCATCACCACCAGGAACACAGGTGGCCCGTCACAGCCACCCCAGGGGCAGCAGCCACATCCCACACCTGAAGGATTTTGGCCTTGGGTTCTCATAGACCTGGGCCACTGGCAATCATTGAATGGACTGGGTTGGAAGGAACCTTAAAGAGCATCTATAGTTGCACCCTCACTGCCCTGGACAGTGACACCTCTCACTAGACCAGGCTGCTCAAAGCGCCATCCAGCCTGGTCCTGAAGGCTTCCAGAGCAGTTTGTAACCTCCTAGGAAAGCACAGGCAAAGTCCAACCAATGAGGACTGTCCCCAGGGTCTACGAATCCTGACCGTACCCGTACCTCACAGACAGAAACTGGTACTCAGCTGACTTTTTTCCATCCCCGTTGAACACAAGCCCTGGATGCAAAGGGCAAAGATGGGCAGAGCCCGTGGCTCAGGCTGAAAATGCCTTTGCCTGGGAAGACACCCAAACGTGTGAAATTCCTTCAGAAAGCTGGCACCGACACCCTAGACTGTTAAAAACCTTTCTATTTCTACCTGGTGGGTCTGACATTGCCTTCACCTCTGACCAAGCCCCAGTCAGCACGTCCCTGCACACACAACGGTGCCTTTGACTATTCCTCAGGCTCCTCCTAAAGTCCACGGCTCCTTCCAGTGCTGGCTGTCCTCATATAGAGCTATTTGTGGATAAGGTAATAATAAATGATTCAAAGGTCTGTACTAATTACCTATTGATTTATTAGTGAAACTTAAGGTGTTGACATAATTGCAGTCTTCCAAGAACACGTATCATTATTGCAAGATCTTTTAGAGTACGACAGGGACTATAATGTAGGTTTGGAAAAAAAAAAAAAAAAGAAAGAAGCTGAAGTCGTAGGTCTGTGCTCATATTTTAGAGTCACATATTTCTTTTTCACAATACCTCCCCTGAACTTCAATTGATATTAATATTTCACATAATAAGGAGGGTGTGTAGAAGCCAGGCTAACAAATGCGATCCTCCCCACCCCACCAGCGGACAGGGAAACGTTATGAAATACTCATCTTGAAAAAGCCTCTTTCCTTTAAAATCCTGGAGCCTTAGAAAAGAGATGTCCCTGGGGCAATAACCTATAATCTCTCTATCATCTATTGCTTGAAAAAACAAAGACAGCTCTGGCAATGTGTCTGGGCTCTCGATTGATTGAGGAGCCCAACTCCACAGAAACCTTCAAGGTGAAAGGAACTCTCTGGCTCACCGTTTCCAAGGTGAAGCCCCATTTTTTTTTTCCCTTTTTGAGGTTTAAGTACATCAGCCATTGCCAGAAGTAAAGCTGACTCCCGCCAACTTTTTAGCCGGTTATTTACAGAGAGGTTTAAGGCAATGGATTCCCTTCTCAAATATTTGTGAATAAGCAGATTGGATTACCACGACGCAGTGCTGCTCCCGGGTAACAGCGAGCGAGGGATAACCAGTCTGGAACACCTCGAGTGAAGGACCAGAAAGCTCATTTTGCACTATATGTCACCGGTCAGAAAATGCAGGTACCGTGGTTCCGTTTGTCAAGGGGGTCCTGTAAACCTGCTTGTTCAAGTCACGGGCACACATTCTGCAATTACGGCAGGAGAACACAACGCTGTCTACAAGAGAATACATCAGGGATGACTTTGACATTTAGTCACATGGTATTAAAAGAAGCGGCGCTGAGAGCTGTCAGAACAAGCCCTTGCTAATGCTCAGAGCAGGCTGGGCTGCTGAGTAATGATGGGAATATCAGGAACGCTTTCCCAGGAGGAGACAAGCCTTCAGCCAGCACGTGTGATTTACTGCCAGGCAGAAAACTTCCAAAGCATCAACAAAGCAGAGGGTAAACCAGCTATCTGTTAACTCAATACACAACACACGCATTTCTCCTTGTCCCATGGGCTTTGGCAACAGCTGAATGTTTCCATATCCCTGGGATGATGCTGTCATAGGACAGGAGTGACATGAAATTCCAGCATCTCCACCTGCTGGGGTTGTGCCTTCTCCCAGCGTCAGTCATCTGAAGGCAGCACTCAGAGGTAGTTAAAGTGTCTGGGTTTTATTTTATTTAACTGGCAGTTACTTAGCAGAGACGAGGATACAAAAGCAGAAGCCACGCTAACACAGCTACGGGTCTGCCCATCGCTGAAGGAGGAAGAACAAGGTACCTGTCTCTCTTGGATGACTTCTAAAACGCTCTCTCTGTCTCCACGTCCTCTACGCCTGTGATTCTGCAGAAGAACTGTTTTATTTTCATCTTGAATAGTCTCGATCGCATTAGAAGCACTCAGTTTAAACATCTTCCAAAAAATAATTCTGACCTACCGAGTCTGTTTTAAAGAAAATCTGAAGTATAAAGGTAGTGCCCATCTAAATCAAAGCAGCTCAGTTGTTTGTTCAACTCCTTTCAATCTTTTAACAGCACACAAACTTCAGAAAAAAGCAGCTGCTTTTCTGAAAGATTTTTTTTTTTTAATGAGGGCTATTTTGAAAAGGAAAAAAAAAAAGAAAAGGCTGNAAAAAAACAACAAAAAAAAAACAGTTTAGGATTTGCAGTTTTTCTAACTGAATTTCAAAAGAAAAATAAGAAAAGAGCACACAGGAGATCAGTATGGTTTCTCCCAAGATATACAGACACCCATTGCTACAAAGGACAATCTTGTTCTTGTTTTCCAGCCCTGGGAAGGCTGCAGGGACCACCCACACCCCCACTTTGGTGCCGGTGGAGCCTTTCACATCCCTGTCCAAACTCTTCCACTTGGAATACCTGCAGCTCCCTACAGCACATACCTACTAAAAATTCATCATGATGCTTCACATGTGGCCCTACGTGCAAATACTTCCCATTCAGTACCGTGGCAATAAGGTGAAGACAGTTTTTTTGTCCTTTCTAGCACAGACTCCTGGCACAGGCACTTTTTAAACATCTGCCTGATCACAAATACACATTTTTGTACTATTTCTAGCAAGTTCAGCCCTTGCCTTAAAAAAACCAACCAGGCAATATTTCAATGTAACAAATTCCTGTGTAACTGACAGAATGGTGAGAGGGGGAAACCTCAAGTTTATAATGTTATGTATTTATATTTTTGGTGCAAAATTATCAGCATCAGCTTGTAAAGGTCTCTGGCTGCCTTGAATGCAAGCCTGACAGCACCCTGCGTATCCGGGGCTTAAACAGAACCTACTCATTTAGGAAAAAGAGACTAATCTCCATTTTAAAGTTATACAAAGACGCAAATCAAAGCCTTTCTTGCAGTGCCACATGCCCTCTCGGGATGTGCCAGGCATCACGCTGCACAGACCCAGGATGCTGAGCAGGCTCCTGGCCAGGGACAGGAAAACCTCCCCAGCTCTTCCCACTGCATTGAACAATAATCCTCTAAATGGGATCCAGTGCTATAATCTCCAGCCGGGTACATTATATAAATGGATTTAAGGCATTTGAAATTCTGCTGCTGTGCCACTGGGCTGGCACCTCAGTCGGTGCCTATTTCCGTAACTTCACCGAAATCAGTGGAATTGCACCAATTCCAGGCCATTTGAGGAGCTTCCTAATTATTTTTTTTTTTTAAATTGTGTTTTAATTTTAATGTTTATTTAACCCTCAGCAGAGCAGGAACAGAAAGCATTCCTGCTCCCAGCAGGGAATTCCCTGCACGGAGAAGCCACGGGGAGCTGCCAGGATGCACCAGCCCCCCCCATCACAGGGACCTGCAGCACCCAGGGAGCCTCCCCAATTCCTCCTCTGGAAGTCCCTATTTATTCTGCTGGGTCATCCCTGCAGAGGGACCAGAGCCTCCACACACACACAGAGACACGTCAACACAAAATCCCACACGAACCTGGCATTAAAATGAACACCAGCTGAACGCTAAATTGATGGGTGGCTTAAATAAAGTTCCCCGAGTTCAATCAGTAAAGCATCAAAAGAGCAACCGTGAGTACAACTGGTACAACCTGCCCACCTATAGCACGTATTCCATTATTTTTTTTAAAATGTGATGAACTTTAAGTAATTCAGTGGGGAAAAGGTATCAGTAATAGCTGTCAAACCCCTGATTTTTATGGCTTCTTACGCTGCAATTTAGCATCCCCAAAACCTGCCCAGACAGATGGCATTTCCGAGTAAATTCTTTTTCCTACTTGGTACGGGTTAAGCTTGCAACCATCCCTGGCTCCCGTTCCAGCAGCAGCACGGTGGGGTTGCCCCAGAGACACAGTTCATCTCCAACGCTCTATTTAAAGCTCCACTACCCACTGCAGCTTCAGGAGGAGAAGGTCCTTTTAAAGGCTTTTTCTACAATAGGAGAGAAACTTCTCCCAGAAAAAGACCTTCATGCAATATAAAGGACATCAAAAAGCAGCAATTGCCAAACAACGCAAACCATCCCAAGGGTAAAACTTTGGTTTTCCTTACGGAACCTTCTGGTTCTTCACCCAGAGGAAGCTGATACTGCAAACACACACGTTACGTGAAATACAGTCACTGCTGAACAAGTGCTTCAGACTGGACTTTAACCTGGTGGAGTTCTGGGCTCGTCCAGTTCTGGGCTTGCCAGTTCAAGGAGGACACGGAACCGCTGGAGAGAGTCCAGCAGAGGCTATGAAGATGATCAGGGACAGGAGCATCTCTCTGCTGAGGAAAGGCTGAGAGACCTGGGGATGAGTAGACTGAGAGGGGATCTCACTGATGCTCAGCAATATCTAAGGGGTGGGTGGCAAAAAAAAGATGGGGCCAGACTCTTCTCAGCAGTGCCTGGTGTGATGAGCACAAACTGGAACCACGGAAATTCCATCTCAAGGTGAGGAAAAAGCTCTTTACTTTGAGGGTGGCAGAGGTGTGAAGTCTCCTTCTCTGGAGACATTTAAACCCGGTTTGGACACACTCCTGTGTCCAACCTGCTCTGGGTGACCCTGCTCTGGCAGGGGGTTGGAGGAGGTGAGTTCCAGAGGTCCCTTCCAACCCTTGCAATTCTGTGATTCCCATGCAAACATCCTTTTCTAGAAATGATTTGGAAGCCAGTGTCACTGTGCCAGTGGAACCACAGGGTGGGCAGGGAGAAGGGGTGCAAGGGGCAGGCACCAGCAGCACCACCATCACTCACCCACGGGGCTTTAGGGGAGCCCGTCCTCTCTGCAGGCACCGAGGACAAACACCAAATAATTGCATCTCCAGAGATGAAATGCAGCGGAGCTGCCTCCCCCAACCCCCTGAGGAGGCTTCTTCTCTTGCTGTTAGAGAAAGGACCTGAGGAAAAAAGGCTCTGAAGAAGTGCATGGCGCTAAGACGCCTACAGAGAGAAAAACCCAATCCAGTATCAATAAAGAGAACAAGTCAGAAGTCGAATGGAAGGGTGATGATGTGCACCTATTTTCTTTTTTTTTTTTAAGAGAAAGTCATCTGACCAAGGCCTACTATTCTAGAATTAAAACCCAATTTATTTCACTGTTCAACATGAAATTATGCTCTACTGTGTTGCTCTGACCCAGTGAAATACATGTCACTACCCAATGGTCCCTTTATGCCAAACCAGCAAGTCGCCGAAGCCTTCATAAAAGCCGTAGTTTAGAACTCCAATACCAACTAATAAATGTTATACTTCGCTATATTTACTATAAACAGCCCAAAATATCAGGAAGATGGCAAAATAAGAGCTGATTTGCTTTACTCATCTGAACCCCGTGACCATCTGCAGCACTTTGGCAACTGGGAGACAACCAGCTCCGGGATAATACTTTTTTTCCCCCCCCTTTTTTCTTTTGATAAGTTATAAGTAAGAAGTTAAAAGCAAGAAAATTAACGAAAATCATGTAATTTCATTCTAGTGAAGAGAAGGCTTAATGGGCAATCAAAATAACGTGCACTGCTTCAGCAATTTTTTCATTACAATTAAAAAAATAATGCCTTGCCCTGTTTTGAAAATTAAGGATTATGCTGGATTGAGAACTGCACTACGAACAACCTTCAGATTGCCTTTTTTTTTTTTTTTTCCAGATGCCTCAAAGACAAATAAGAATTTCTCTAAGCAGGCTTTTATCTGGAATGGAGAGCTTTGGTTTTAACACTACCGCACTCCATAATGAAGAACGCGCAAAGTTAATTAAACCAGAGAATGATTCTTCACGCCGTGGCTTTTGGTGGCGCTTTGCTGTCTCGTCAGAGCGTTGCTCTGTGAGCAGCCAGAAATCAAAGCCGGGGAGGGTATTTCTCTCGACCCCTTCGCTCCTCAACCCCTCTCGCAGGAGAAGTGGTGCCACTCTCAGCGCTGCGGCTGCCGGGGGAGTTTGTGAGAGCCCCAAAATACTTCAAAGGCACAGGAAAAAAATGCCTTTTTAAAAAAAAAAAAAACAAACAACTGCTGCCTTCTAAAATATGCAAGAGATAGAAATGATAATACATAATTAATACATGTGAGAGTATCTCAAAAAATGATGCTACGCTACCTGCCGATGCGCATTAGCGGCAGCATTACCGTGCAGTAGTAAGTCTGGAAGAAAGCTGCCAGCCAGAAGGATAAACAGGATGGTTTGTCTCACATGGGTTCAACACAGCAGTGGTTTCGCAGCACAGGCACATTTATTACCCTCAGACCTTATATATACACATCCCTCATTCTTCAGCCATCATCTGTCTCCTACAGGAGAAAGATCTTTGTCAACGTTGGAGATGCGAAACATCACTCAAACCAGCTCTTGTTTTATTCTATGCCAACACAGAATCACAGAATCACCTAGGCTGGAAGGGACCTTTTAAGATCATCTAGTCCAACCAATGGGGAAAAAAAAAATAATCAAAAAAACCCAACAACCATAAACACCACCCCACACCACCCAAAACTAAGCCATATCCTTGAGCACCAAGTCAACTTCTCTCTTGAATCCCTCCAGGGATGGTGCCTCAACCACCTCCTGGGGCAGCCAATGTTTTTTTTCCCCCATTGGTTGGACTAGATGATCTTAAAAGGTCTCTTCCAACCTAGGTGATTCTGTGATTCTGTGAATTAAGCTTTGCTGTTCAAAGAATGTACCCGAGCTACGCAATAAGAAAATGAAGAGAAAAAGAGGATTTTATATACAATTGCAGCCACTTGCAGCCCAGTTACACCACCTTTTGCACGGTATCGTATGAATGGAAACACACTCCTATAATTAGAACAGGAATTAACTGCAACAGTCAAGCTGTGAAAGTCGGGTGTTAAATACTGACTTCACCGACACCTCAACAGGTTTCTGGTCTTTGCAATTAACATCCTCTAATTAAGGAGATTTTTCCCTATACTTAACCAACTACCAATTAATTACTACATCCTCCAATGAGCAGACTTAAAAGCTTGTAAATTGGGGTTTTTTGGTAGCGTTGTTACAATTTTAACTTTTTTTTTTTTGAGTTCTATGTAAACTTTCCTAAACTCTTTATTCAGTAGGAATTACCCTTCTGCCAGGTAAACAAAAGCACACTGGCTGCAGCTCATTACTTTGCTCGTCACTAGAAAAGAAACAGAAGTATTTTAATAGGAAAGCACAAATGCCTACAGTAAGAAGTTCACCGTGCAGGGAATATTTTCCCAGATGATTCTTCCACCTTGCTGGGTTTATTCAATGGAAAACCAGCAAGCTGCTTCTTAAATAAGCTGGTGTTTTCCTCCCGAAAGAGATGGCCCAGCCAGGGGAGCAGTCACGGGCAGGATCCCGGACACTCGCATCCCACACGGGGACCGGTGGGTCGTCCAAAAAGCTCCTCTGTCCCCCCTGGGGCGCCCACCTCCTCTCGTACATCTGCTCTGCCAACTTCCAATCCACAAAAGCAAAACCTCTTTAGAACCAAAATAAATACTAATCTTAAATTCAATGTACCCTGACAGCAAATAAGTTTGCTGTGCTTACTTCAGCATGAATAAAAAGCCCGCAAGGAGACTCCTACATAAGAGTATATTTACAAGTTCCATTACCCACTGGAGAGATTGATGTAATAAACCTATAATAAAAAGCCTCGTGTTATGGATTTCTCTAATGTTTCTTATCAAACAGCCTGTATTATCTTGGCTTGTGTATTCAATTTAAAATAGGTTTTCAATAAGTGCCTTAGAGCTAGAGGTCATTTTCGCTTAGTTTTCTGACACGCAGGGACGTGTATTGTCTTTTCCTGCCCTTAGAAACTAAAAGCTGTTTGTAGCTTGGTCAAGTAGGGTTTACAAAGTCGGGAGAGGGATAGATTAGAGAGAACAAGAGAGGGAATATATTATCTATTCCAAAGATCTATATCTGTTATAGCTTTAGCCAAAGCTACCAGGCGCACCAGCCCCCCTTACACTATCAATTTTTATTACAAACTAGAGGGGTGTAGTTGTTCCTAAGAGATAAAACCAGCTCACACAAATTGTTTTGCCACCAACTGTCACCTTATTTGTATTTCATGCTGTCTGGCTGTGACACAGCCGAGGTGTTTCCCACGACCTGCAGGCAAGATAGCGTGGATCTGCAGAGCTTACTTCACCTTCTGGGTAGAAATGGTACAAAACAGCACACCAGAGGCAGTATTTGGAGATGCAGGCAACCACCTCTGCCTATTTGAATTTTTTTTTTTCCCTGGCACAGGATTTAGCTAATAGCCAATAGCTGCTAATTAGGATCCAATACAATTTACCTCAGGACGTATTTCAAATCACCGCAACACAATTACAGTAATATTTTCCTCATTTATTCTATCATTTAAGTAGATGGTTGTTTCTTATTTTCAGTTCTTAACCCCTTATTCTACAAGGTCCCCTGCTCCCTTGGAAGCAGCTTCACGGACCCATGGACCCCAATTCCTACTTCATCTCCCTTCCACTAACACAATTTCTGCTAAAGCTTCTTGAACTCACCATACAGTCCCAGTACAATCCACCCATCATACCCACAGGACATTTCTTCTCTGATCTCAATGGACCCTGGATCCACAGCCCAGTTGCCTCCCAGTTGCCTCCTGACGCCATGCAGAGAACAGGAAGCCTTATGGGTGTTTAGGCTTTGCAACTATTTGCAATGATTTTTTTTTATTATTTTTTTTTTTTAATTTGTGATCGATATTAGATTTCATTAACCATCTAATAGTAGTAATGGAAGTTCACAGCTCCAAGTCCTGTTTCTTACACAAAAAAGAATAAAGCTGCGGGGTTTTGGTATCGTGGTGATAGCACAAGCGGTAATGCCTTCCAGCTGGAAGGGGGGAGATTTAGATTAGATATTAAGATATTAGATATTATATTATTGATGCCCCATCCCTGGAAGTATTTAAGGCCAGGCTTGATGGGGATTTGAGCAACCTGCCCTAGTGGGAAGTCTCCCTGCCCAGGACAGGGGGGTTGGAACTTGATCTTCAAGGTCCCTTCCAACTCTAACCAGTCTATGATTAGGAAGAAACTTTTTCGCTCTGAGGGTGGTGAGACCCTGGCCCCAGCTGCCCAGAGAAGCTGTGGCTGCCCCATCCCTGGAGGGGTTCAAGGCCAGGCTGGATGGGGCTTGGAGCAACCTGGGGTGGTGGGAGGTGTCCCTGCCCAGGGCAGGGGGTGGCACTGGATGGTCTTTAAGGTCCCTTCAAACCCAAATCATCCTGTAAATTCAAAGGCAGTGCTTTCCTGCAGACATTTTGCAAAACAAAGCTGCTTAAAATGTTGGGACCAAATAAAAGCAGAGAGATACACTTCGGCAAACGTACGATAAAGTAGCTGAGTATAAAATTGAAATCAAGACCCTGAATTTTGTAAGAAGAGCAGATACCTCTGCCATCAATGTCATCGCGACAAGGGCGAAGGACTCTCAGGTGAGCAGCAAGCTCACCATTAGAAAAGGTTAAAAATAGGCAGCTTATTGCACATCAGTTGATGCACCAGACACTTCCCCGGGGGACAGAAGACTCTCTCCAGTCACTACAGGAACACATCCAAAAAAATAAAAAGAAAAAATCTCTTAAAAACCCAAGGGATACTTTGGAATTTAAGAGCAAAAAACAACAAAAACCAAAAAGCAAACCCACTTGTGTATATAGATGAAGCTCAGGAAAAGTCTTCTCATCCCAGACAGAAGCCAAAGTCTTGGCTTGACAAGGATGACAACTTCAGCTTCCTCGAGAGAGCTCTTTCTCCCTGCAGTAGTTTAAGAGCAGCAGCGTGACTGTGCCCTCGCTGGTCTCCAGTTTGTGGGTCACCCCTGCATCGTAAGCACCGGGTGAAGCCACCACACCATGCCCAGTCTCTGCCCTGGAATCACCTCCGAGCTGGAACGGTTGAGGTCAAAGGACACCGTGAAGATTCTGCCTGTGTTATATACGCTACATTTCCTGCAAGTGACATTAAATGAATACATCATTAAATCCTGAATGGTGCCTTTCTCACGGTGGCAAGCAACGATTCACGTTCTTTTTCACCCACCAGACTGTAATGACATGGTTCCGACTGATGCTCCTCCTCCGAGTCAATAGGTTCCCACCTGCCAGAGAGGTTCCCAGGCTCCATTTACACACCTGCATTTTCACTACACTGAAATATCACTCCAATTTCAGGTTACAATGTATTTGTTCTATCCTTTTATAATGGCTCATCAATCCCTTTGTCTTTCCCTCGACGGCCAACAGACCTCTGCTCCCAAACCCAATATAAGCTGTAAGTGGGAAGCAGGGCTAAGACCTGCATCTCTCTCAGGTGCTGGGAACAAACAGCTTTCAGCATATTTAAATTAAAAAAAAAAATTAAAAAAAAAAAATAATAATCAAACCCAGCCCAAGAGTTCTCCATTCAGCTTCAGCAGCTCTGAAATGGGAACCTGAAGTCTGAAAACATGAAGGAGGAGCAACGTCATTGCTGGGAAGTCCGTCAGCCTGGCAGGGACCATCAAAGCTCTTCATGGAGATGTTTTGTAAGCAGGGATTATGCCAAACTATTTCCCGATTCAGAGCAAAACCTGAATTTTTCTTGGACTACGTCTGCAAGAATTACATGCTCTGCTACCTAAGGAAGTGGCATCGTTTTCACCGGTGCTAAACAGCTCCCTGTTGTGTTGAAATACAGGGAAATACGTGGAATTTAGAGTGTCTTTAACATTCTGTAAAACGGGTCCCTCTCCTGTTTTTTCTGCTCATCTTCTGCATTTCTGAATACAGATGCGAGAAGTCAGGACAGTCAAAATGACAGACAGATGTCTAGAGAACGTGCTGCTACTTCAACCACAGCTGTTAGCCAAAGTCAACAGAGCACAGTCAATCATCCAAATGCTTAAAGATTCCACCAATAATCCACTACGCAAATTCTAACCAGCCTCTGGACATCTACAGACCCTGAGCAAGATGCTTAAAAAGCCTGAATTCACACTGCATTTGGTCAGCTTAAATAGACCTTTTATTTTTTTTATAATACAGTTCATTTTCTTTTGATTGCCTTTTCCCACGTTATTTAATAGCCTCTAAAAGGAAGAGGATGCTCTGGATCAAGCTTTAATGCAACATCTTGAACAAATTGTGGTGAAAGAAAATTTGAATCCTTGATAATTTAAGTGTTATTTTTTACTACTAATGTGAATCCAACCCTAACAAATTAAAACAGGAAGAATTAATTGGATATGCAAATATGATTATTCAGTATATAAATCTAATTACATACCAATTTGCTTTAACAGCATGAAAAAGGAAAAAAAAAGTGCTCTTTGTAAATTGATTGTTTTAAAAACCACCTGTAGCACAACAAAGTGGAAAGGCTGCATCTCAGAGGTACTCACGGGCAGCATTAACACAAGGTATTTTGAAGACCTCGTCAAGAAGTACCTTTTTAATGGGCACCTTCGTCCTCTGATTTATGAAATTCCATTATCAGTTTTCAAACACCAACCGAAACGGTGCCTCTCTTCTCCCCCCTGACAGCAATAGCCAGAACAGGCTGATCTGGAAGCGTTAGGTGATTCTGGCCACAAATCTTGTCTTTTCCATGCTGGTGCAGATGTATTTAGGGCAGAAATCCAGCGGCACTGACTCTGAGGCTGGGGGGGGCCACCAGGGACAAGGCAGCTCTTGCCACCAGTGGTCACTCAGCAGCCACTGCCTGCACCGCACACATACCCACCACCCCTTCCAGGGTTCTCCGTCGCCTTTAGAAAACAAAAAACAGGGACAAAAGAATAATTAGCAGAACAGCAGCTGTAGTCAGGGAGATTTCTCCAGGGTAACAACAAAAATAAAATGAAATATAAAAAAAGCCCATTAATTTTAAGCCTTTTGTGTCCAAGAAGCAAATTACACAGACAGTCAATTTACTTCTTTGAGTAACTACTTGTCAGCAAGAGTAAATATTATAAATGAGATCACTGGAATTGATTAAGATACAGAATAGCTAACACTGTAATTAGTGCCCAGTGTGCCATCTCTGATAGAGGATCCCAATCACCCATTTTCATTGACTGTATCTTGAATTTTGTTACCTAACTCCAGTTCCTTGATTCACAAATTTGGCATCTAAAATAATCCAAAGTAAACAGTATTAAAAACGTCTTTCCAAGAATGAGAAAGAAAATATAATGTTTAGACTAGGACAACAAGCAAGTATTAAGATCACCTTATTGAAGCAAAGTGTTATTAAATGAAACTAAATCACACAAAGCACATGAAATCTGAATTGGATGCATACTAGAAAATACTGAGACATTAAAGAAAATTAACCTATGGCCATGAATGGTCAAGAGAGCAGTACTTTTCGTATGAAAACCTCCTTGGAAACTAATGTGAACTCACACTAATTTAAAATAATAAAACTAGCTGGGACCTGGTGAAATATGGGAGCTGCTGCCTGGTTTGCTGCTATTACGGGTAAGGAAAGTTGCTGCTTCTGAGACTAAAAATTCAAATGAAACTGTGACTGAACACCCCTGCACACCTCCTGGAGCAAAATCCCTGCTGGTGATGCCCCCCAGGGCTGCATCCGCTCCCCCAGGAGCAAGGAGCCAACTAGAAGAGCAAGCGTGTACGTAGGTACAGAGCATCCTGCATCTCCCACTCCGTTTTCCAGGGCATCCTTATTTCGTCGTGTCCAACTTAACCCAGACGAGGTGCACCGTTACTCACAGGGAAGGCAGTCAGTGTCATCTTGTACCCTCAGGTTTACGAAAGCAGCAGCTGGAGCAAATCCACTGCCATCACTTTCGGGGCAGCGTCTGCTCCCTTCTCCACTAGTGTCAGGGCTGGAAATGGAATAACCACGGTGAGCACAGGCTGCAGCCTTACTTCAGGTGAAAACTAATGTGATCTTTAATGCGGCTGATCCTCCCGTGAAGGATGCACACCACAGAGGATTATGTTTTTAATGCTGTATCATAGCTTCTTTAGGGAAATCAGACAGCTTCCTAATTAACCACCACCCCCCACACCACCCCATCCCCTGCGCTCCTGCTTTTGAATGCATGTGCTGAACCATAAACACCTAATTCTCTGAATCATATTATCAAGCAGGTTGCAGTTCTGCTTATCCTCCTATGTATTTGAGTTGTTTTCCAATCCAATTCAAAGAAATAATGGGTTACTGACACCGACTTTATTTATTGCTCACGTTGCCGAAAGAAAAGACCCAAAAACTCTGTAGTTTCTTTCAGCCCTCTGCATTTTAAAGGATTTTACGGTACTTTAAAAAAATACATTGTAATAAATATACTTGTAAAAAAAAAAAAATTGCAAGGCCTTATCTCTTTCTACAAATCTTCTTTTTTAATGGAAATGCAGAGTTTTACAAATTAGCATAGCCTGCCAAGCAGCCTGACACCCCACAGCCCTTGGCACGCTCCCTTGGGCAAGTCGGTCGCCAGCCCCTGGTACCATTTCTCATCATCGCTTTTTGGGGAAGAGCGATGAATCGAAGATTAATAACTCTCTGGTAGAAGTCCAAACAAGCAAACGTTTGTATGTAAACAGTTGCAAAATAAGCATAAATAAAATTCTCCTGCTAACAGGGAACCGGCAATCCCGGCGAGCTCCCACCCACCAGGATATTCTCCTGCAGCTTGGGTACCACAGGCTCTCCTTTCGGAGGGCTGCCCTTGAGCTGCTGCAGACGAGCACTGAAAATAAATGCAGAAATTTAATGAACACTAAATTTTGTCACTTCAAGTCTCTATACAGAGTTTATTTGCAGCGTTTATTGTATATTTTAGATTGTATTAATAATGAAGGATAGTTCAAGTTAAGCATCATACAGACGCTGGTAATACATTCATGTGGTTTAGCTAATACATTTTTCATTTAAGTTCAGACTGGATGCTAATACATTCATATAGTGAAACTAATACATTTTTTATTACTTTAAATGCTACACGGGAAGCTGCATAGTAACTAATGAATTTGCAGGAGATCTTCCAATGTCTTCAGAAACAGCCTAAATACTTTTTGAAACTAGTACGTTCCCCTGCCCACAATAAACAAGGATTGCAGGGGACGAGGTGTAACTCCTGCAGGGCTTCCTCCGTGTCCTTGAGTACGACTAAACCCGTCCTCCTCCTTCGTGCCACACCAGTTTGTAACACAAACAGGAGGGACCGGAGCCCAAAAACCCACACAGCAACCCCCCTGCACCCCGACACCCAGAGCCCCTCCGCTCTCTGCGGTTCCCTTCACGCCAAAAAAAAAGCTTCCAAAGAAGGCAAAGAGAACTGAACCAGACAAAGGCAGAACTTCAGCACTTTGGGATTCAGCCTTTCCTGCAGGAAACTTTTTTTTTTTCCAGAATCCCTGTCCTGCTGATTATGAAGCAAATCATATGAAGCAAATCATGAAGCATGATTACGAAGCAAAAGACACAAAGGTCTTGGCTCTTGGATCTGGACTGGCACATTTTATCAGGTGACACATTAAATTAAAATTGCTCTTTTTCTTTT
>VZRU01007636.1:179018-197948 GCA_013398155.1 Pedionomus torquatus
CGTTAAAAGCCCCTGCCACGGTTTTAAACCCAACACCTTGCAAGAGCTGTGAATGCTGCTGCTGACTCCAATGTGTAAGACCTAACAGGCTAACAACCTCTTCACGAATCAATCCTGCAAAACACTGACAGGCACATTTCGCTTGTGTGTCGCCGAGAAAAAAAAAACCAAACCAAACACCCAAAACCGCCGTGACAAGCACATTTTACCCACAGCCAAGCCTGTTTCGCAAACAGCACCACCACCCCTGCGCACACACACCCAGAGGTGTCGGAACAAACTGAAATTGGGGCTTCAAACAGCGTTTTTAAAGTGTAGCTCAACTGCACTCCGAAAAACAAAACCAACAGGAGATGAAAAACACGGCAATTTGACTTTTTCTGCCCTCCGTGATGCTGCCGGAACATCCTTACTCTGGGATCGTTTCAACCCCGAGGAGAGAATTCACTAGTTTGGAGTGAGATTTCACTAGTTTGGAGCGAGAAGAAACACAACCCAGCAGTTCAGCACCGAGGTTAACCCAAAACAGACAATTCCCTGCATCAACTCTTGCTGGCAAAGCATTTTGACCACACGTACGAGCTCTACACCTTTATCAGTGTAACCTGCAGCTGCCTCCTTCCCTGCGCCCCGTAGGGTTTTAATTAATGTGAGTAATACCTGCCAAACGCTGCTGTTCCGTGGCGAGAGAACTGTAGGCTTTGCCTCACGCATTTTCTGTCCTTTGTATTCATTTCTATGCTTTAAAAAAAGGACACATCAGCTTTAAATGGGGTCTGGATTACAAAGCAGTGGCTAACACCGGGCGCGGAATGTCTCTTAGTGCTTTACTGGCACAGATATAATCTTAAATGCTTCTATGCATCCCTACCTACACACGTACAGTAGTACGAGCTGTACCTCTTAACTCCACTTTCAGGGAACTTTGGTGGGGTTTGGAGTGTTCCCGTGTGCAGGAATTTAGGTCTGGAGAGGAGAAGACTGGGGGGATCTGTGATCAACACCCATAAATACTTCCAGGGTGGGCGTCAGGAGGATGGGGCCAGGCTTTTTTCAATGGTGACAGGACACGAGGCAACAGGCACAAATTTCACAAGAAGTTCCATCTAAACACACGGAGGAACTTCTTTCCTGTGAGGGTGGCAGAGCCCTGGAAGAGGCTGCCCAGAGAGGTGGTGGAGTCTTCATCTCTGGAGCCACACAAAACCCACCTGCACGTCTTCTGGGCAGCCTGCTCTGGGTGGACCTGCTTTGGCAGGGGGTTGGAGGAGATGCTCTCCAGAGATGCCTTCCAACCCCGTATCATTCTGTGATCCTTCCTGAGGGCTGATGCACAGCTCAGTGCCTCTCACTCCCGGTCCCCAGGCCCCATGATGTAACCCAGGCTCACTCTTGCTGCTTCTCTCCTGTTGCCATTTCACAAGGGTAAAGCTCCAGCAGCTCATCGTTCACACACACCACTCCTGCTGCCACAGTCGCAGAAGAGAACAACCATCCATCGTGGTTGTTTGCACACACATCTATATTTTCTTGCCTTTTGGCCTTTTTTCCCCACCCACTGCTGTTTTGACAAAATACAACTGTGTTCCAGAAACCATCACTGCAATTAGCACCAAAAGGGGTGGTAACCAATCGGGAGATTAGTTAGTGATTCATAAATACAAAAATCACATGAAAGAGCAATAAGACAGAGGAAACCAGAAGCAGGATGGCAAAACATGGAAATCCTGTGTCATTAAAGCCCGCTGAGCCATCTCCTTGGCTGATCTGAAGTGGTTATTTGCCAGGTCTGCCAAACCTTTTCTCTCTCAGGTGGGACAAAGGATGCAGGACACTGCGGGGGGAGTGATGTGAAAGGCTCTGCTGGACCACGGGAATTGATGATGGACCATCCATGAGGCTGCTTTCCAGAGGAAACACCTTTCCATAGCGAACCTGCAGAAATTCAAGCCCAGGTTGCTTCCTGACACACAACTCGGCATGAAGACACTGCGGTGACCAAACATCAGTGAAACATCTGCTGCAGACGTCGGTGCTGATCCCACAGAGCAAACTCAACATTTACCTGGGACGGCTGGAGCCCCGACAAATTATAAACTCACGTCACAAAGCCAGTTCCTAGGTTCTGGGAGCTTGTGAGGCAGCCGCATTAAATGAGCAATAAAATGCAACTTAATGGGGTCGACGTTAAATTAGTTTCAATTATCAAACCCCATTTTAACAAAATGAATGCCTGGCTTCCATCCAGGATTCACATAATTTACATGAGAAAGCGCTGGGTTCTCTCTCCTCTCGCTAACTGATGGCACGTCGCTCCTCTGCCTTTCATTAGGGAATAACTTCCATATTCTAACCTAAATACGTGACCGTACCAACAAAAGCCAGAAAAAAAAAAAAAAAAAAAAAAATGGGAAAGTTCGAGCAGAAATGGGGAAGAAATCGAGAAATGTAAGCGACTGCCAACTTGGGGAAGCAAAGTCAGCATTAATAAATTTTGGGAAATTCTACAGGTTGTTTTTTCCCCAATTAGTTGCTCTGAGAGCGTTATCACAAGGATATTAAAGCCACTACAAAGGCACAGAGAACCTCCGCTTTTCACTAAGGTGGTGATGGACACAGGCTTTAATGTGGACCAAGCTACTTGGACATTGAAAATAGGGAAAGGAAACGCCTTTCATCCGTGCATTACATATGCTGGAAATCAGCCATCAGATTTCGAAAGGAGCAGTTAACGTTAATGAACAGAGATAAATGAAGACCCATCACCTCTTCTCCTCTCCAGAAATGAAGAGGGGACACCGGTGGGGGTCCCAGGGAGCCCCCTCCACCCAGCATGACAACTCACTATCACATATGGGAAAAAAAAGCGAGTATCTGCATGGTGTTTCCCATTTAGAGAAGGAGAGACCCAGCCGTTATTGATAACTCTTCTCGGCCACTTGACTTGAGAGTTGCAGCTGGGCTTCCTGACTCAGAAGAGGCATCAGCTTTATTTTGCTGCGGAGAGCATTTTTATTCCAGTTGAGGAATACACATTTCACTTACAGCTTGATTATGTGCCGCGCTGCCTTTCAGACTTGCTTTCTCTCCTGAAGTACTTCAGTGTTCCAAACCCGGAGGGAATGAGCAAACACACCACGGCAAAAGCTCCTTCTCATCCAGGTGCCCTGGTTACAGCTGGATACCTCGGGTGGTCCTTCGGGACCCTGACTATGGTCCTGCTGACCCCTTCCCACCCCACACTCAACCTGTTCTGATGCCCAAGAAAGATTTTTGAGGGTCTCTTCCAATTATTCTTTCAGACTTGTCATGTTAGCTATCACTTCTACGCTGGCAGATGTCCCACTCCTCAGCCCGAGCTTCGATCTCCCATCTCGACTTCTTTCACAGATACTCCTGAGAACGAAGCTCTTCTCTCCTTAGGCCTTTCTATTTTACTTTAATTAGCACTAAATATCATCCCTTTCAGCAATGTCTGCAATTTTAGAGTTGCCCGTGTTTACTTTCTCTGGGTACGGCCACACTGTATTCTGCATCAACCAAAAAGAAGGCTAGAGCCTGGCACACTATGGGCATCAGATCCGTGTTACCCATTCAAGAGGATCACAAAATTATGACAAATACGTGCAGTAAAAGAATGTAACACCTCCATTTATTGCCCAATCACCAAGACCTGGACTTTAAGCAGTAAAACTCAGAAATACACCACTGCCGTTTATTTGTTTCATCCATTAAGTTCCCTTTTAAATACCACGATCAAAGACAATCTGATGTAGATTACTTGACACCAAGTTTCCCTGCAGCCGAGGAAGCACGCGCTTCTCATCTTCATTCCACCCATGCATCCAGCCCCTTTTTATCTCACCGTCTTCTGCATTGCTCCCCACTTTCATATCCCAGAAAGCCCAACCATCAACCTGCCGCCTTTTAAGTCCCTCTTCAGATGTGTTCCAGCAAAGCCCAAACGGCGCCAACCTGGATAAAAACGCCATTTCTGTATGAAAACTGGAAGGAGAGTGAATGCTACAAGGAATAAAGCTTGATCCGGCTCTCAAGGAGCGTTTCATGTCGTCCGTTTGCGCAGACAGCAAGCGTGCAGTGGCTGGAATAATTTATTCTCCCAAGTCTCACTGAACACCCATCATATCACCTGCCTTTCGCAAGTGAAAACAACAATACTCTGAACTTTTGTCAGGGATCTATTTTGCAGCCGCAAAGGCTCAGAAGGTACGAACTGAAAGACAGCATGGCAGGTGTTTCAGACCCAAAGAGGAAGGAATCTAAATTCTGCTGGATTCACCAGGCAGCAGGCAGAATTCAAACAAAGCTTCTTCAGACACACTCCTCTTTTTCACTACGCGACACGGACGCAGGCTGTTTTATAACTGACAATTGCTCTTAAAACAGATGCAATCCCCATACGTTTAAACTCAGAGGAGTGGAATTAAGACACATCGATGTATTAGAAGAGATACATTTTTCATACTTTCACTGACACCTGGAAAGTTTAATTAAGTTGAAAGCCACCAACTTCAGCTGAAGATGCTGACTGCTGGCTGTTTAATTAGTTGCTTGTCTCATTGATTAGCAACTTCTGCAGTACTCGATTATAAATGCTTGTAATGTTTGCCTTGCTTCACAGCCTAATTAATGATAAAGACTATCTAACAATCGTGTCTTAGTTTGAGGTATAAAGCTAAATATGTGTATTTTCTTGCAAGGTAAAAAATTCACATACATAAGAAAAAAAATATATTTAAGTCCTGAAGTGATCACGTACAACTTTTGCTTTTCCGTCGTAACACACAGGAAAACTTCACTAAACTTGCAATAAAGAGTCACTGCAGCCTGTCACAAGCACATCCTTCATTTCCGAACACAGACTGTCACAGCATTTGACAAACACTTCAATAAACCAGCATTAAACAATGTTCAGATGAATGAGCTGCGTTATAGCGTTCTGTGCTCTATTAATTAACAGCAGCATTTATTGTGAGCAGCCCACTGACTTGCCATAGACCGACTGGAGCACAAACTTGCAAGAATCATAGAATGTTTAGAGTTGGAAGGGACCTCAAAGAGCATCAAGTTCCAACCCCCCTGCCCTGGGCACGGACACCTCCCACCACACCAGGTTGCTCCAAGCCCCATCCAGCCTGGCCTTGAACCCCTCCAGGGATGGGGCAGCCAGAACCTCTCTGGACAACCTCTTCCAGTGCCTCACCACCCTCACAGCAAAGAAGTTCTTCCTAATATCCAATCTAAATCTCCCCTCTTCCAGTTTAAAACCATTCCCCCTTGTCCTATCACTACACTCCCTGACCAAGAGTCCCTCTTCAGCTCTCCTGGAGCTCCCTTCAGATCCTGGAAGGCTGCTCTAAGGTCTCCCTGGAGCCTTCTCTTCTCCAGGCTGAACAGCCCCAGCTCCCTCAGCCTGTCCTCACAGCAGAGGTGCTCCAGCCCACTGAGCATCTTGGTGGCCCCCCGCTGGACCCCTTCCAACAGCTCTATGTCCTTTCTCTGTTGAGGACTCCAGAGCTGGACACAGGACTCCAGGTGGGGTTCTCATGAGCGCAGAGCAGAGGGGGAGAATCCCCTCCTGCGACCTCCTGGTCACGTTTCTTTTGATGCAGCCCAGGATGGGGTTGGCATACGTGGGCATCTCTGCTATTTAGTGGCCCCAAATCCTGTAAGACCTGGAGTTCTCGCAACAGCCAGTGCCCGGCTGCAGAAGGCAACACCAGCGTGACGCGTTCCTACCAGAGACCCTACCAAATCATGCAGAAGTAGGGAAAAATCCTCAGTTAGTGCTGGGGATAACATCGGCCAGCAACGCTCCACAAGTCTATTTACACTATTTAGCTGTCAGTAAAGGGGGATTCTGTTATGGCTTATATTTACAGTGCTATAATTATCAAAGTTGAATTGACCCCTTCCCCTTTCATTCCATTTGGATGATCCCCCTTTCAGCTGCTTAGCTCAAAGACCTTCATCCCAAGGATAACGATCGCTGCCAATATCATTTTCGGTCAGTTAATGCTCCGCTGCACAAACCAAAGGCAGGAAACAAAAACAAGGGATTTAACCCCTCAAGTCTGAGTGGAAAATAATGTCTCCCCCAGCGGGTCCAGTTACTCCTCTAAACGAAGAAAATAGCCCTGAAAAGTGTGGAGAAACGGGAAAGAAATTTTGTACCTCTGCAGGGCAGCGCCAGGGGACAAAACATTTGCAGAGAGGCAGGTTTCCGACTAGTTACGCCAGACTTGCCCCAGCCATTCCCAATAAACGGCAGTAAACACGAGTGCCAAATCAAAAAAAAATCTCAAAAAGTGGGAAACCAGTGCCCTGCATGCAATAAACACCCAAAGTTTTCTTTCTAGACATACCCTAAAGCCCAGCACAGCAGCTTGTGCACCGCGCTCCATCTCTTACCTTCTCATTCTCCTCAATGACCACGTAAGCGTTACAAAACGACATCCCTCTCCAATAATATTTAGATTTTCTAAGAATCATAGGGTATTTTACCTATAAAGCAACAGACTAATCCCCTCAAACCCTGCCATAAAACTTCACTTTTATCGGCAATAAAAAAGTATTTTGAGTCCATATTCCCCTAATTTGATAGATGCTTAGAAAAGTAGGTGTTTTTGTAACTCCCTAAGTGAGATTTAATTTCAATACCTACACACTAATTCAAATGCAAAGAAGCTAAATTGAAAAGAGGAATTGCATAAAACGCACCGGGGATCAATACACAGACAGATAGTTGGAACATCTGCTTATAAAAATGTCTGTACAGTCGGTTTTATTTAAAGTGCAGCATCTTACCTCAATAACTTTTGAGAAAGATGTAATTAAACTTGCCCAGATGGACTTGCCAGTTAAATAGAGAAAAACATAATATACCTAATCATCTGCATGTTAAAGAAAAATGAGAAAATTGCATTGATATGGTCTCTAACTTTATAATTTGGGAAATTATGGCCTAAATCAGAGTCAGGTCACATCCAGTGGGGGCTTCACTGCTGACAGATCAGGAATGTAAAAATGGATATGGAACTCGTGAGGCTGAGTTGAATCCCCTGCAATCACAGAAAAACTCGCCATCTAATTCCAAAATAAGCACAAATTACACATAATCACATACATTTTCTTAACTCCCCTTCACAGCTACATACAGCTGAGCGATACTGCAGAATCCCACTTTGGCAGCTAACCTCTACTGGTTTCACTTTAAACGAACTGCCGCCCACTTCAGATTTAATTGTTCTTATCCCAGTGCCCTCTTAGCTCCAACAATTCTTCCTCTCTGAAGTTTTTTCCCTCTCACTCTTTATTTCCCCAGTTTATACCTTTCTCTCTTCATCTCCAGCTTCAGATCATCCCTGCAAAAATCACAAGTCCCTGGCTTCAGACCTCTGTACTATATTAAGTCATGATTAACACCCATCACCACCACCTCACCAGCACCTTTAATCCTGTTTTAACAGTTATATATATATATATACACACACATACTAAGGAAGCTTCTGTCCATCTTTAGAGACAACCTAGGCTTGCCCTGGAAGCACACCAGACTGGCATTACAGAAGGAGAAGAAACAGACCAGTAAGTTTCTAGTTTGTACGACTTCTCCCTGACATTAGAGGAAAGTTTTCTGGTTTGAGTTCAAGACCCTGGAGCTCTGATCAGTAACAAAAAGCACAAGGACCTTCCCCAGGAGGACTCCAGCCCAAGTGCTCAGGTAGGAAACCACCTCTACCAGCTCTTCCACTACTTCCATGGCTCAAGCCTCAGGATCCCAAACCACAGCCATTATCCTCAGCAAACTAACCCAACACTGTCTTCATTTCACCACTTGGAGCGGTCCCAGCTTGTGCCCGTTGCCCCTCGTCCTGTCACTGGAAACCACTGGGAAAAGTCCAGCTCCATCCTCCTTCAACCCACCCTTCAGATCCTTGGGAGCATGAAGAAGGTCTCCCTTCTCCAGGCTCCAGAGTCCCAGCTCCCTCAGCCTTTCCTCCTCAGGGAGATGCTCCAATCCCTCCAGCATCTTTGTTGCCCTACGCTGCACTCTCTCCAGCAGTTCCCTGTCTCTCCTGAACTGGGGAGCCCAGCACTGGAGGCAGGATTCCAGTTGTGGCCTCCCCAGTGCCAAGCAGAGGGAGAGAATGACCTCCCTCTACCCACTGGCCAAACTCTTCCCTCTGCAGCCCAGGATTCCATTGGCCTCTTGGCCACCAGGGCACATTGCTGGCTCATGGATACCAAGATTCCCAGATGATGCTTTAGATGGGCTCATTCTGTTTTCAGTGGTTCCCAGTGACAGGATGAGGGGCAACAGGCACAAACTTGAACATAAGAAGTTCCATCTAAACATGAGGAGGAACTTCTTTGCTGTGAAGGTGACAGAGCCCTGGAATGAGCTTCCCAGAGAGGTGGTGGAATCTCCATTTCTGGAGCCATGCAAAACCTGCCTGGACACATTGCTGTGCGACCTGCTCTGGGTGGACCTGCTTTGGCAGAGGGTTGGACTAGATGATGATCTCCAGAGGTCCCTTCCAACCCCGTATCATTCCACGATTCTCAGAACTGATTTCCAGCAAGTCCAACCCTAACCTCCTCTCTGCTGCTAAACAAAGGCTTAGGCAGCTGGGAGGCTTCAGGCAGAAGCTGAGATAGCGAAGAGAAAGAACAACACTCCCTGTGAAGTCACATCAGCGTAAAACAAATGGGAGATGCGGTACTCTGGCTTGTGCTTTCTGGAGCTACTTCAGTCACCCCTCTGGGATAGAGCTGCAACAGCACTTTTCCCTTTGACAAAACAAACTCCTTGGCACAGGAGCACTATTACAGAGCTGCAAGACAAATTTGTTTATGGAAGCTCTTGTGTTTACGTGGTTCTTGCTAAGAAAAAAAAAAAAAAAAAAAAAAAGGAGCGTCTGTCTTGCTGGCTGGTGTGTCTGTTGTGAGTGGAGATCTTCCTTGCTGAAGAGCAAGAACAAGCAGAGGAACCAGAAGCCGAAGCCTCCAAGGAAGAGCCAGAGATGGAGGTTGGGGGCAGGAGAGAAAGCCAGTCTCCAGCAAGACAACAAACGCTAAAACACTCCTCAAAAGCTACCCATCTTGTTTTTTGTTGTTGTTGTGTGTCAAAATATGAGTGGATCTTCACGGGTTAAATTACATTATAAAATATGCATATGCACACTCACGCGATTGATGCGTCTCTGCGACTGCAGCTCATTAACATGCAAATATGACTTCAGCAGTGAAACTCACTGCCACAGGAAGTTAATGAGGCAAAGAATTGCATAAGAGTCACAAAAATACAGAAAATTTCCTTTCATACTTGCCCAGCACGCTACAGGCATATGGACTGTGTCCCACCTTCATTAACACAAGTCGGTTTGATTGCGCGATGTCTTTCGTGTCCCCATCACTGTTAGCAGGCTGTACACAAAGGCATTTCGCACAATCACAGAGTGATGTGGGCTTGGAAGGGCCCTCTGGAGATCATCTCCTCCAACCCCCTGCCAAAGCAGGTCCACCCGGAGCAGGTTGCACGGGAACGTGCCCAGGAGAGGTTTGAATGTCTCCAGAGACAGAGACTCCACCACCTCTCTGGGCAGCCTCTGCCAGGGCTCTGCCACCCTCACAGCAAAGAAGGTCCTCCTCATGTTTAGATGGAGCTTCTTATGGTCACGTTTGTGCCCGTTCCCTCTTGTCCTGTTACTGGCCATCACTGAAAAAAGACCGGCTCCATCCTCCTGACACCCATCCTTTAAGTATTTCTATCAGATCAGATCCCCGCTCTGTCTTCTCTTCTCCAGACAAAATCCCTCAGCCTTTCCTTGTAAGAGAGATGGCTCCAGGCCCCTAACCGTCTTCGTACTCCTCTGCTGTACCCTCTCCAGCAATTCTCTGTCCTCCCAGAACTGGACCCAGCGCTCCAGACGGGGCCTCACCAGGTCAGAGCAGAGAGGGAGGATGACCTCCTGTATTGATGGTGTATTTCAGGGTCTACCATAGTCACGACTTGAAGAGCTGTATGTTACTTTTCACAGGCTGCTCTGTCCCTCATCTTACTCTGCAAAACTCAAAATTATCACCACCACAACTGCTCTTTGAGGAATCAGACATTTGGCATCAAAGGAATAATTGGCAGTTACTGCTTCCCAGAGCTGGCACCTGAAGAAAAGACCTCCTGAAAATACAATCAGAAACCTTGAATTGATACACGTCAACTAGGGAGTCCAAAGAAAGTTTTGGACTTTGTACAACCTCAGAACAACCAGTGAGGAGACTGGAAAATACGGTCCCATGTTGGGTGATGGATTGAAAAGGGGGTAGAGTTAAGCTCAGAAGGACCTCTAGCAGGCTCGGTACCTCCCTAAATTACGAGTAGATTCACACCTCTGGATAGCTGGCTGAAGTACGTCCTGGGGTTGATCTCGCTTTCTATACACATGTTTTATCCTGCTGTGAAGAACTGTAATATCTGAACACCCAGTACATAAAATCAATAGCAATATCCCACGGGGACCGTGAACAACCCTGGCACGAATCTCTCTTCTCCTGGCATGTTGGCAGCGGCGGATAACTGGTACCCTTAACGACACGTTTGGGTACTCCGAGTGCTTCGGGTTTGACAGCTGTTTAATGGCTTGAATGATATGAATTTGGAAGTTTTCATGCAATTTCTAGCAAACAGATGTTCATTTAGAAAGCACACGCACACACACCACAAAAAAAAAAAAAAAAAAAAAGCCCAAGTAGCTGCTGGGACTGGCAGAAACTGGAGGCCACCAGCTGTCCCCAAAGGGGCATCAGGGTCACTGCCACATGGTGACAGTGGGGCCACTTGCCTCCCTGGGGAGTTTTGACACACAAAAACCTCATCTTCCACCAACTGTGGCAGAGATAAAGATGAGAGTGATGCCTGGGCCGCGTGTCTGAAGCTGATGAGCAGAACTAAGTATTCCATTTTCAGGTTTAAGCCTATTTTTCACAGGTAACTCAATACCTAACACAGTTTCCCAGTAATTTGAGGGTCCAACAGGCACTAGAGAGGGTTGTTAGATAGCTCTTCTGCATCACGTTACCTTTTCTTTGTATAATTTGATGATTTGATTAATCTTTTCTTATGATTCAATGGTTTGATCAAGAGGAAAATAAAATATTGCTTCCTAAATTCTTTTTTAAACATAGAAAATTATCGTAGAGAGAAGGAAAGCTTCCATCCCTGGTGGTTATCCCTGAAGCAGAGCCCCCGTGCAGGGCAGCAGGAGGAGCCACGTTCCAGGAGAACTGGGCAGCCTCAGGCTATCCAGTGCCTCCCAGCTGCCAGGCAGGACACGGTTACTGGTCTCCTTCAATCTTTTTCCTCAAGAGCTGAAGTTCTCCAAGAGCAGCGTTAATTACCAGCAGGGGCAAAGAAGCCTCCCAAAACCAGGTTAAAAAAAAGGAAAAGTAGACCATAAAAAAATTAAGAAGGACTTAAAAATTAAGGGATTCCTCGTCTACAAACCTGTTTTGCAGCTTTGTGCCTTTTGCCTGGAGCTGCTTAAATAGCAGCTGCTAGAATTAACTCATTTATGGTCACCTCCTCCCACCTTGCACAGCATAACGGGGCAGAACAAGACGATGCAAGGCATCCAGTACGGTTGCCTCCTTAATTATGGAATATTTACCAGCCAGATCTGATCATGTTCACACAGCGCGATGCCAAACGGTTGCACAGGTTCGGGAAGCATCCTAAGCGTGTTAGTTAATTAACAGCTCCGCACCCAAACGAGTTAGCCTTGCTTCATGCTAACACCGTAACCCACATAGCAAAACCCCTTCTGCGCCTACAGCCGGCTTGTGCAACCCCGCAGGCAGACACAGAAGCTTCCGGATTTAAATCTGGACATCCAAAGAAGTCGCCCCAAACCACATCCTTCAGCCAAACGGAGGAATTTCCTCGCTCATCACCTAATACAAGACTTGCACAAAAATTTCAGCGCTCCTTTCCCCTTCATTCTATTAAATCTCCCTCAGTGGGACAGAGAAACCGTTGCCGTGCCCTGAAGATCCTCGCTGGGATGAGAAAAGATGCTGCAAAGATGATTCTTGCAAAGATGAGAAAAAAACACTGCTGCGGAACAGCGTGGGGAAAGCCAGATGCATTTTTAAAAAAAAAAAATAAACCCAAACAATAGATGTAAAAGATAAGGACAACTCCCTGAGCACCTTCTCCTGAAACTTTGTTTTGCTGACCCTAGACTTTTTAAGTATAGATATTACATTAAAAAAAATAAATAATACTTTGCATGCTTTCCTTTTCTCAACCCTTTTGTTTATAATAAAGGGTGCCACTTCATGTGTTCCAGCAGCCTAACTTCCCTTGGGTTGCGATTCCTGAAACACGTGTGGCACCGCACTGCAGAACCTCTCTGCATCCAATTTTCTGCCAGCTCAGAAACTGTCATAGCACATTTAGAAAGACTTGGAACCAAATTTCAAAAATAGGTACCCATAAGTGCCGGAATAAAAGTGTCTTTGTGTTCAGTAGAGCTAAGCAAAATAAAGTAAACACTATTATAAGTAGCTTGCTATTACCTAAACTGCTGAAAAAAGTACCCTGACAACGTGCAGATATAAAAGGGAAGGAAGCACAAGTTACTAAAAAAAGCAGTAAAACGTTCTGAGCACCAAGCAGCAGGTAAATTAAGTAAGTCCAGATGCACGCCAAGGTGACAGAAACATTAATTAAAACACAGACTCCCCCCCCCAGAACAAAACAAGTGTTAAAGAATAATAATACCAAATCGAGGAGGAAATAATCAACTGTAGCTGAACGGCAAAGAGAGAGACTCAAAACAGGCTTCAATAACCCTGGTGGGATGGCAGCGCCTGCCGCAGAGGCACCGGTGGAGAGACACGAGCCCACATCTCCCAGTTCTCCCAGCAGCAGCCCAACAGGGCACCAGGAGTTTAGCGAACCTCCGCTGACCCTCTGCAAAGCTGAAACGTCTTCCAAGAACCGCTTCAGCTCCAGCAAAAAGGCACATTTCCTTGGAAATTTCACTTTTGCGGGAGGAAGTATCTTCCAAGAACCGCTTCGGCTCCAGGAAAAGGACACTTTCCTTGGAAAATTCATTTTGCTGGGAACACTCAAAACATCGCAACTCTCAGGGAAGAAAAAGTTAAACAAGGGCAGTTCTGGAAGACAGTTATATCTCTGAAATATGTTATTCTAATTATTTGTTAAATGGAGCGAGGTCTTAGCTGTAACATAACACCATTTTAATGGCATTTAAAGCCATACTCCGCGTAGGTTTAATTGAGCATTGAAACAGAACACGGGAAAACAGCTTTCATCAACAGCAACTTTGAACTGGAAAGGGGCAGAGCAGACCTTTGAAACATTGTGCTTTTGCCATGGAGATACCGATCAGCAGCCAGAGGAGCTCGTTAAGAGCATCAGCTTGATCCGCTGGGCAACCTTTCCTAATGCTGCTCATGGAGTGGGGACTTGTTTTCCCATTTTATCACTGGCGTATAAAACACGGTGCACTTTTTGCAGCAGCGGGAAATACTCCTGCCTTCTTAAATCAAAAGTTTTTTAAAGTGACACTTTACCTGCAAGGCACACCATGAATGATTGCAGCACGAGCAGCTCCCAGAGCAACCTCATCTTCACCTTCCCAGGTTGGAGGAGACCAGTCCAGTAACTACAGAAGAGAAGGGTGGCTCCTTGGAAATGTTAGGCAACCTTTAATCTGTAAAAGAGACAAATTACAATTACATATAGGATTTCTGCTCCTTCTGGTTCTGACATTTTGGTTTTCTTTGCAGGAAGGCTGCATCTGAAGACCAACAAAGAAACAGTTTTAAACAGTGCATTTTAGAAGAAATGACAGAATCACAGAATTATAGAATGGTTTGAGTTGGAAGGGACCTCAAAGAGCGTCAAGTTCCAACCCCCCTGGCATGGGCAGGGACACCTCCCACCACACCAGGTTGCTCCAAGCCCCATCCAGCCTGGCCTTGAACCCCTCCAGGGATGGGGCAGCCACAGCTTCTCGGGGCAACCTGTTCCAGTGTCTCACCACCCTCACAGCAAAGAAGTTCTTCCTAATATCCAATCTAAATCTCTCCTCTTACAATTTAAAACCATTACCCCTTGTCCTGTCCCTCCACTCCCTGACCAAGACTCCCTCTCCAGCTCTCCTGGAGCTCCCTTCAGATCCTGGAAGGCTGCTCCAAGGTCTCCCTGGAGCCTTCTCTTCTCCAGGCTGAACAGCCCCAGCTCCCTCAGCCTGTCAAAATCAGTCTGAGGAATGGTTTGCAAAATTGGTTTACTCCCCAAGTGCTACTAACACTTCTTTTGTGATCAATGCTCTAGATCTGAAGAAATAAAAAAAGAGGGCATCGATATTATTAGTAGGAATGCACAGAGGGTTGCAGAAGAAACCAATCTTGCGACCTTACGGGCCCCTGGTAGGGTGGGTACCAGGTGAGGATTAGGAACTGCAACCCCGGACCTGCATCTTCCACTTAGATTCCTCCTGGCTCTCAACTCTGTCATCAGCAGATTCGCTCACTGCCTCTCTGGGGTAATCTGAAGTGTAATTAGTTAACTCTGCAGTTCACAGTTAGGAGGAAAGTTAGGAGAATTGCTCTCACTTTTCTCAGCAGACATCACCCGGGAAACGAAGAACGTTGTCTCTAGAAGGTGGCACTTTCTAGGACGCATTCCCACCCTGCTCAGGAAAGGGGGATGCTTTTCCCATTTGAATCCCATTCTCATTGCCCCAAAATTCTTCCAAAACAGGCCTTAATACATCTCCAGACAAAACCCGATTTTTTTTTTTCTCACTCTCTGTTGTAACTTGTAGATAGTAACACTGGTAAGCAGGCAATTTGAAGACTTCCTCAGCTTATCACTGTGATACACCCCCTCCCCCCTGTACAACCCAGTGGGGGAAAAAAATGCCTTTTTTATGAAAGAAGCCTTTTCTAGAGCAGGCATTGA
Organism: Pedionomus torquatus; assembly: GCA_013398155.1. Classification (NCBI taxonomy): domain Eukaryota; kingdom Metazoa; phylum Chordata; class Aves; order Charadriiformes; family Pedionomidae; genus Pedionomus; species Pedionomus torquatus. The sequence continues at coordinate 194,038 of VZRU01007636.1, forward strand.
AATATTAACAATAAATAAGTCAGACACACGTTCTTATAATTTATTCATATCACTGAAGGCTGGAAGTTAAGGGGCCTTCGTGCTTACAAGACAAACTGCATGACTAATAACATGTTAAGGGGTATCATGAGAGGCCTCTGCTTGCTTCTGTGAACTAAAACTGATAAGATTCTTCTAATAAAGTCAGGTTCAATGCACTGAGAAGAGTAAGGATCTTTATCTTGTGATCCGAAGGTGCAACTTGGGAGGGGGTAGAGATTAAGTGAATATATTCATCTGTTCTCACAGACTGATTAGGCTAGGGGGGAGTCAGCAGGAAGAACTAATCAATGCAAACAAATAACATCTTAAGCAAATTATTAGAGTATTAATTATTAATTTTTGAAGAAAAATATCATCATAGACCTTTATATTGATTGACATAGTTAAGCAGTTACTCTCTGGATTTATAGCGAACTCAAAAAAATGTATCTATTTACCCTATATAGTCTTCATACATAGAGAAATCTTATTTTACCTCTAAGCACCGAAATCCTGTTGGTTATAACTGCACCTATGCAGGAGATTTATACTAAAGGCGAGTCGCTCTTCATTTTACACTAGTTTAAGTGAGATTTGAGATAAATCTTGTATTCACCAGCAGCTGCTGAAATTCTTTCGTGTTGTCATTTTCCCACGTATTATTCCCATCAATAAGCCCATCGTGTCACTCCTAAGGCTTCTCTTCATTACACTGCAATGCAACGCTCCACGATTGTTCTCCTCGCTCTGCAATGAGCTACGTGGGACTGAAACAGAACAATCACTTACAGCCTTTGATACCTAATTAAAAACACAAGAGGGATAGCACTTATCAACTTAACCTACTGCCAGGAACCCATCTGAAGTGCCCGCGGATCTGCCTGCGAGCTGCCAGCGTGCAGAAGGGCTGACCAAAATCTCTCTTGCTACATGGATTAATAACAGCAGCCCTCAGTTTCTTGGCTGGCTGTAAGCAGTGCCGGTGGCAGGAAAGTATTAAATTTGCCTTTTGGTTAAAAAAAAAATAACAAAACAACAAAACAACCAAAACCCAAAAAAACCTAGATCTGACCAAAGTCAAGGGAAATGCTTCTAGTTTATCCCACAGGCTTTGAGGATGATGCTTCTGGAGAACTTGATGGAGGTGAGGGACAATTCTTCATGGAGGACCATGGAGACATCATGTCTTGTTCCACAGAATGGTCATGGTTGGAAAGGACTTCTGAGATCACCAAGTCCAACCACACACAAAACCAGAACCCATTCCCTACAATCTCAGCCACTAGTATGAAAGTATCGTGACAATTCATTAAGCCATGCCCCCGTCTTCTTCACTTGGAAAACATCCTTGGAAGGGACCTCTGAGTTCACCGAGTCCAACCATACACATACACACAAAACTTCTACATCTCGGCCACTAGAGCATGTCCTCAAGTGCCATATCTACGTGTTTCTTAAATCCCTCCAGGGATGGTGACTCCACCACCTCCCTGGGCAGGCCCTTCCAGTGCCTGACCACTCTTTCAGTAAAGTCATTCTTCTGAATATCCAGTCTAAACCTTCCCTGCTGCAGCTTCAGACCATCTCCTCTGGTTCTGTCACTATCCTCTTGGGAGAAGAGGCCAACACCCACCTCTCTACACCCTCCTTTCAGGGAGCTGTAGAGGACAAGGAGGTCTCCCCTCAGCCTCCTTGTCTCCAAACTAAACATGCCCAGTTCCCCACCCTCTTCTCGTGTGACTTGTTCTCTGGACCCCTCACCACCTTGGTAGCTTCTCCTCTGCAGGTCCCCAGGCTGTCTGTGTCACATCCCTGATACTCTCTTGGGACTGAGATAGTTGGGTTGGTGTTTTATTCCCTGGTTTTCCATAGATGCGAGGGAAGTCTTGAATAGCCTCCAATTTATTACTCCTCTCCATTGAAACTTCTGCTCTTACCAGAGCTTACCCTGACTCTCCCCACTTTGGGAAGAAATCTGGCTACTTTGTGGTTTTTGCAAACTGCTATTTTTCTTTCGGCTTAGGAAATCATGCTTCTCTAAGCATTTTAAAAACTAATACAGAGCATTTCAAAATTACTAATGTAGATCAGTTTTTAGCTTAAAAGGGCATTAAAAATAGCAGGCTTTCATTCCTCCCCAAGATGTTTTCACACAATCATTGGATCTTACTTTTAGCCATAAATAAAACTTAGACTAAAAATAAGACATTTTTACTACTCAGCACATTTAATTATTAAGTCCAGTGAAAAAGCTGAAAGCCTTCCCTATTATTTAGTTATTCAAAACATACTCCAGAGAACTAGCAGACAGCAAGAGGGTCATGGATGCGCTTCAAAGAAAAATTTTCAGCTCTCTGCATGGAAACAGGCACTTCTGGTATTAACGAACTGTCGACATGTGATGGGCTGGTATCTCCACCGACGTTAATGGAAACCCCATATATATACCCTGTAATAATCACCTTTGGATATATTTCTAAGAAGAGGCTCTAGCACGTATCATTTTCTAACTATATGGAATAGTACCACGTTCTGTCGCTGTGCCTGGAATAGCTATTGCTGGATTAATGTTAAAGGTTCACCATCCTCCCGGTGCTCTCCAGGAGCAGCGCTGGAAATTGGTACCCTGACCTGGCCAGACCACACACCAACCCTTGGGCTGAGACATCCCCTCACACCGGCTAAGACAGAATCACAGAATCACCTAGGTTGGAAGGGACCTTTTAAGATCATCTAGTCCAACCAATGGGGAAAAAAACCCAAAAAACAAAAAACACCACCCCCACACAAAAAATCCCAACAACCATAAACACCACACCACCCAACACTAAGCCATATCCTTGAGCACCAAGTCAACTTCTCTCTTGAATCCCTCCAGGGATGGTGCCTCAACCACCTCCCTGGGCAGCCCATTCCAATACCTGACAACCCTTTCAGAAAAGAAACTATTTCCTAATATCTAACCTGAACTTCCCCTGGTGCAACTTGAAGCCATCACCCCTTGTCCTGTCATCTGTAACTTGGGAGAAGAGACCAACCCCCGCCTCTCTGCAGCCTCCTTTCAGGGAGTTGTAGAGAGCAATAAGGTCTCCCCAAAGACATCACACAAAGCTTCCCAAAGAGAAAACGATGCCTGTCTCAGCATAAAAAGCAGTGTAAAATAAATCAAACGGTTGCCATTAGAAATATATTCCTGAGGTTAAAACACGGTGGGGTATTCAAGTGACGGCTGCGTTTTCATTTCTCATGGTAGCTCCTCGTTTCACACGTGAGTCCCATCTTCAGAATGTGTTCCCTGTAAATGTCGCTGCTGTTGGTATCAGCAGGTCTGTCGTTCACAGCTGTGTAAAAACCGTTGAAACACGGTGACTTTTCACGGCGACAACGTGAGGAAAGGCAACGTCTGTCCATGAACGGAAAAGAGATCATTGAAAAGACCCTTCCCCTTTCCAAACGTTCTCTGACTATAAAATCTCAGGGGGGGGGTCACAGCCGAAGGAGAACATGAGAGCCCTGAAAACCTGCAAAAGTTTCATATTTTGTTTCCAAAGGGAAGCAAAAGGTCGTTTCAGCACTCCATAAGCTACTTTTTTTTTTTTTGAGACGAAAACGAAGCTGTGCTTCAGGTTTTGGAAGTGCATCCCGTTGGAGGACCCAGTGCCAACACACGCGCTCGTGTCCTTTCAGCTTCACTTTGGGCAACGCATCCGTTGCAAATTCTTTTGAAAGGCACCTTTGTTCCTAATTGGATTCCCAACAAAGAAAGTTGACTCAGAGAGCTCAGACTGCAGTCGGGTACGAGGAAGAAAAGACACATGCATTAGAAACACGGGCGGTGAATTTGTCTGGGTTAGTAGACACGGCTCGTTGTCACTAATTTTGGATGTTTA
>VZRU01007636.1:208204-221435 GCA_013398155.1 Pedionomus torquatus
TTATTTATTTTTTTATTTTTTTTTTCCTGATAGCAAAGACTGTCAGTGAGAGCCGAATGCAGAGCAGAGCACACCACCAAACCCAGCTGCCAGGCAGGACCCTGCAGCCACCTCCGTACCAAACCCAGCCCCATCCTGGTCTTCAAACCAGGTCTCTTTTCCCACCAGAGAGTACAGACACACTGGGAAACTCCAGGATGCAAAACCAAACCATCAGCCAAACTGCGGTATCAACCTCCATCTGACTTTTGATCATAAATTGCCTAAAGAAATCAGGGTTAAGTTATTGCTGTCTGGGTTTGACAGAATGTTGCACCAAAGAAACAAGGCTCAGGGGACTCTGCCCGACAATGAAGTGGCTTTTATCCCTAGGTGTCTGCTTCCAGATGATGAATCAAGACACTTTCACTCTCTGAGCAAAGACAGCTGTCAAGTAGCATTCAAAGTTATAATTCACTCTTGAACGGGACCGTTCCCACAACACACTGTATTGTCCAGGGGAGAAAAAATGACGCAAAAACATTGAAGGTGTTTTCTCCCTAGAATCAGCCTCTTAATTTTGCTTTTCACTTCTGGAGCTTAGAAAATAATCCATTTCATTTCCAAACCGAAAGGAGAGCTTTCCCCCTAGGAGTTCCACGAGGGGAATTAGGCGTATTGGACACACAAGCACCTCACGAGGAGCGCTTCAGCCTTCCTGCAGTGCTACCAACTGGATGTTTCTTAAGGGTGTAAAACAGAACCTTTAGAAGGAAAAACAAGCCGGTTTATTAACTTTGAAAAGCTGATAAGAAGCCGGTCTGGCACTGGGCGATTCCTGGAGACATGGGCTACAAAAACAACAATTCCCTCATCACCTATTACCGGCAGAAGTTTTCAAATCCAGATAATTGAGATGCTTGGACCTAGAAAAGTTTTTAGCTGTTCCATTACATTCGAAAGATCACCCGGGGAAGGAAAAAACCAAAACACGCCAGCCATTTTGAGGTCGCCAAGACGTGCTTTAGGGTTTTGTTTTCCCTCTCAAAGTTTATTTTAAAAGGTTTCCCAGAATTGGGAGCGTTTGGAAGGAACCGCTTTCACCCTCTGACTTTTCCAAGCACGAGGTTAGGAGCTGAGTGCTTTATTTCTGCTGGGATGCTGTAGGAGTTTTACTCCTCTCAGACAAAAAGAAATCCTGATTTTTTTTCAAACTAATAGCATCCACTCAGCCATGTTATTTTATTTTATTATTTTTTTTACTGACAAAAATAGCTGGAAGCAGAAGTAAAGAGGGTCGATTTCTCTCTCAGCACTTGCTGGCATACCGAGGCCAAAATTCTAGCTCTTAGGGGATCTTTCAAAAAAATCAACAAAGTCCATAGGCTGGGTAAATAAGAGTTAAAAGTTTAACATGTCTGAATATGTTAAAAAGCAAACCCCATACTTTGGTGATCGGATCCTGTAACAGTTTGAGTGGACTGAGGTGGTACTGCCAAATATTTTCTGAAATAACATATATATCAATATATATATATATACCAAATATATATATATACACACCGTATACCATATATATCAATAACCCTGCTGGACATTTATTTTGTTAGAATCTGAAAGATTCGCACGGTCTGGGCACAGCAACAGCCCAGGAAACTTAGACAAATAATCAAAGCAAGTTATATAGATCAAATGTTCAAAAGAATACCAAAGCTGATCGAACCGATGAGCCACCCGTGGTGGGTGCTGGAGTCTCATCACCTCTGGGATACCCAGTTCTCACTAAAACCCCTCAAAATTTGCCAGCTGTGAAAAATCAGTCGTAGAATATATTCCTCGCGGCTTCTTGTTACTCCTGTTGTTGTATAAAATATTAAAAATAGATTTTAACCTCTAGGCTGGGGAAACTTCCACAAAGTTCTCAAAAACCCACTAACATTTTGTCATAAATGTACCTAATTTCTCACTCTTTAAAAAAGAAATAAATTAAAACCTATTTATTTTTAATGGGCCTGTCATAGAATCATAGAATAGAATCATAGAATGGTTAGAGGTGGAAGGGAGCTTAAAGATAGTTATGTTTAGCATTGTGTTATTACTTTATTCAAGTAGCAAGGCAAATCAACCATGTATCAAATCTACTTTTTTGTTTTGTTTTGTTTTTTAAATTGTTGGCAGTCAGTAGAACCAAATAGGTAACTTAAACTCCTGGACCTGGGTCTCAGAGCACACCGTACCTAGGGAATAGACAGATATTCTTGAACCCAGGGAAGACTTTCTACCCCTCAGAGCTTTTCTCTAGCAGAATTTCAGGGTAAGAAAGACCAGACCCATGCATATATGAAACAAAGGAAAAAAAAAAAAAAGTATATACACATTGTACATTTTACATAAAAATAAGGAACCGTTGCATAGCTGAGCTATCTTAGACCTTTGAACCTGTTTCATGGAGGTACCAAGCTGGAGCTGAAGGTGTTCTGCACCGCAAGCTCATTAGAAGGTCATGGCAATATATATTATGTCTGTGTTGTCTTAGCCAAGAGAACATGTGTACCTCTTAAGCAGCCCTCTTAATTCCATCGTATTTACTGTAAATTTCTATATGCATACTTAAAACACAACGGGGCTGCTCTGCCCCAGCCTCTGTAAGAGACAAAACTGATTTGTAAGAGACAAAATTTGTCTCTTTTGATTTGTAAGAGACAGAAAGTACCATTTTGGGGCTGTTTAAATGCTATTAGGACAAGTGAACCTGGACAGAAGTTTAATGCAAGGCGTCAAAAAGATGTTCCTTGCTCTACAGCTTGTCTTCCCTGAAAACCATGTCCTCGAGAGGAAAAGCCCCAACTCCACGGCCTCCTGAACACAGGCACCTTCAGTCACTTCTCCAACCTGCTTAAAACATCCTGGTATGAAATTCAAGTGAGTATTAAGTGGCTTGAAGGTGGTGTTGAGGCTCCTGCCTTTGGGTGCTCCACTTCTCACCACACTTGCCTCCGGAGTTGGTGGTGGCACAGTTTGTAGTGCAAAGAAGCCAAATGGCTCAGCTGCTTGTGTGAAACCGAGGAACCCACGCAACGAGACAACACAGCAGAACGCGAGAATTTACAGACTCCCAATCTGCTTTTCCTCCTGCTGTCAGTGGACTATTTCCAGCAGCGAGGCCGGGAGCGCACACGGGGTATCAAGTGAAGGCACAGCCCGCCTCTTACGCATCCCTTGGGGTCCTTCTGACTGCAGAAATAGTCCTGATGTCACCCTTTCCTTTGCAAGTCTGAAGACACAGCTGAGTCAAGATCCTGTTCGTGATATTTTGCTACCAAATAGTCTATTTTCATACTGAAAAGTGTTAGATGCATAAAAATCAAAGGGAAGCAGACAAATGGAGGTCTTGCCTCGACTGGGGACATACAAAAGGGGTTCTTTTAGCTGTGAAACCACTTGATTGGAGTGGTTGAGATCTTCAGTCTGAACTGAAGGCAACTCTTCCTTCCCACTGGGAGATTAAATGCTCCAAAATCAAACAACCACGTGGCCAAAGGTAGACCACCCAAGGCTGAAGGCATCCCTTTGCTGTGTTGGCTCCACGCCCAATAGTGGCTCTGATGGACACGCAGAGTCTTTAAGGCTTGGTGTACAAAGAGATGTGAGCACTGCTGCTCAGGCAGTGATGTCATTTTGGGTTATCCTGAACTGAAATTTAGGGAATAATAGGCCGTAACAGAAAACATATTGGTCTCTCAGTACATTGGAACCTCGTTAGCAACTTCAAAGCCTTCTCAAAATTGTAGATGACTACCACTGAAAAGCGACACAGGCACAGCAGCAGGTGCCTGCCTGATGTGGCTGGAGGTTACAATCAGTGAGAGTCCCACCAGCCTCCTGCCTAGGCTGCAAAGAGAGGGCTGGGGACACCCCCAGTTGGGAGTTCCTGACCACAGAATCACACAATGGTATGGGGTTGGAAGGGACCTCTGGAGATCATCTCCAGCTCCCTTCACCCAGAGCAGGTGTCCAGGCAGGTTTGAATGTCTCCAGAGATGGAGACTCCACCACCTCTCTGGGCAGCCTCTTCCAGGGCTCTGCCACCCTCAAAGTGAAGAAGTTCCTAGATGGAACTTCTTAGGTACAAGTTTGCGCCCATTCCCTCTTGTCCTCTCACTGGGCACTAGTGAATAAAGTCTGGCCCCAGTCACGCACAGCTTGGCACCCAGGAGCTCCTGGGAGATACCTCCTGCCAGGACAGTAAAGTTTCTACAGAATACGGTTTAAAAACTGTGGCTGAAGCCTAGGTGACTAAGTAGAATATCTGAGGAGGGCAGGAGTTCCCAGGTATCTCAGTCACGCAGAGTGTGGCCAGGAGACCAACAAGGTGCAGAGCCAAAGAGGGTGAGACTCCTGTGCCACCTCCGTGTAAGCAGGGCCGTTATTTGGTACGCTCCATAATGCAGTCCTTTTTTGCTCTGATTTAATTACTAAACATAAAAGGAAATAAACTTCAGAATGAAAACAAAGAAATTGCCCTGCGTGTAATTTATGGGAGCTATTCTTCAGCGGAGCACCATAAAACCCTGCATGTTTACGATGCCCTATTAGAGGGCTGGAAACACACTTGCATTTGCCTATATTGACTATGCAGATTATACCATATTACTGCCTTTCTCTGCCTCTGCCATTTTTCATACAAGCAGTGTATTTGTTTAAAAGACACTGAGCGTTGGCTCCTGCTAGGGGAAAGAAAAAAAAATAATAAAAGAAAAAAAAAGAAATATAATAATATCAGACTGGCTGCCTTCTCCCTCATTGCCAGAGGCTGTCAAGCTGGTAAGTGCCGAGCAGCTGGCAGAGATACACAGGCAAGAAGAAGGGGGCACCACACGCCGTCTTGTTTTAAACCCGGAATATCAATTATTGGAGGAAGCAACCCCACGGCCAGACAAAACAAGAAGCACTCTCTGCGGCGGGTAAGTGTGTCAAATGATCTGAGCCGCCTGGCATTTTCGGGAACGGCTGGGATGGTAGCGGGAGGATTTATTGAGATATCACATTAAGCCCCTCGTTTTTTTCCTCATAGGAAACAGATGAAAGGAAATAAGGTTTGCAGACTCGACTGCAGCATTGATTTATGTATAACGACTTCAAAAGGCGCGAGCGGAGACGTGTGTTCCTGTTATCCCCGACTTAGGGCTCTGCGAACCCTCCGCTCCTGGGAGCAGAAGACCCGGGGATGGTGGTGGCTCGGAGTAGAGCGTGGTCCTCGTGTCTCCTGGAAGCTGCTCCCCCTTCCCAAGCCACAGCAGTGGCCCAGGAGGAGCTGCCTGAAGCTCCTCTGCCTGTTGCCCAGGGAGAGGGCACGGGAGGAAAGGAAAGGAGCCAGGAGGGACGTAAGGCAAGGTCTGGATGACACCAAAGCCATTGCCAGTGTACAGATTTTCAAGCCTTTTCCTTTTCTAAGCCATTCCCTGAACAGCCAATTCTTCTTCCACCTTGCATGGATGGAGTCATCAAAAAGGAATAGGATGAGTTTACACTGAATTCATCCTATTCTCCATCTCTTGCTGGCTTGCAGACAGACCCAGCCACCTACTGCATCACATCTAAGCCATACTTTCTAGTGCTGCGTCAAGACAGTCCTTTTTACTGCCTATTAAACCCCAGTTTAGTATCTTCTAGAGTGCTAATTGTCAACTTTTCAACCTTCATCTGCATCTTATCTTTATGTGCCAACTCATTTCCAGCCGTAGTCAATATCGTCCACTTCTCCTTTTGCAGAGATGGAGCTGTCAACTCAGATTTAATACATTCAATATTTGGCAAAACTTCTTAGTGACTTCTGGGTGTTTCTGAGTCAAGTTCTTTTTAAAAAGTTGCAACATCTTGACTTGAAAATAAAAGTAGCGTCCAAAAACCAGGAAATAAAGTGTATTAAATTAGAAAAAATACCATCCAGAACCTGGTCATGCTGAAATCATTTCTCATACTCCCTCCCAGGGAGGACACAGACCCCAACAGCTCTGCTGCTGTTTCCATTTAGCCTTTTCTAAATCATTACCATAAAGGCAGGACTGAAAACAGGAATAGAAGTCAGATTATGTAGAATCATAGAATAGTTAGAGTTGGAAGGGACCTCAAAGATCATCATGTTCCAACCCCCCTGCCCTGGGCAGGGACACCTCCCACCACACCAGGTTGCTCCAAGCCCCATCCAGCCTGGCCTTGAACCCCTCCAGGGATGGGGCAGCCACAGCTTCTCTGGGCAACCTCTTCCAGTGCCTCACCACCCTCACAGCAAAGAAGTTCTTCCTAATATCCAATCTAAATCTCCCCTCTTCCAGTTTAAGACCATTCTCCCTTGTCCACCCCTAGCGGCAGGTGGATCCGTTTTGGCTTCCCAGCACATGATGGAGAGCAGTCTTACTGCGTGGCTTTAGCTCTATTCTCAACAGCCTGGTGTTAGACCCCCCAAGAGTCCTGCATGGCTCTGATAAAGCTCAGAGGTGACCAGTCCCTCCATCTCCAGGAGGGGAGAAGCCACCCACCATGGTGGGGTCTTCCTCTATGGGTCCCAGGGGTCTTGGGAAGGAAACTCTCCCAGGGACAACGCTGCTGTCAGGCAGGAATAAGGACATGAGGCAGAGCATGGTCTGGTAGGAGAGAAACCCTGGAGTGGAGAAGAAAGCAGGCACCAAGGACAAAACACAACCAGTAGGAGACTCTCCAAAAGCAACAGAGCCAGACCTGAGGGGTGGTTTGAGACCTCAGCTGTGAACAAGGGGGAGAGACCCAGATTATACTAGGGTTTTCCCTTGCCATATAATTAAAGGGATCTTTCAAATGGCTAGATAAGAATTTATTGCACATTGTGAAACTTAAATTCTACCATTTAAGTTACAGCAGGAGTATGTTAATTTATCTTCTGTTAAGACAGTTAAAACAATGACTAGTAGCTATAACCAGTGAGCAGAAATAGCCCGTTTTATGACCCGACTTACAGATCATTGATGCTAATAGAAGCCTGTTAGCTCCAGTGGGCTTCGGAACAGACCACAGTGGAAGTAATAGAATTGGGACTGGATGGAAGGGATATTGTAATGTGATAAATACCTACATCAAATTTATCAGTTAAATCAGTTCTATGTATAGGATATCTATAGGATACCCACTGAAAAAGAACTGTAAACGTTATAAACTTTTGCCAACACTTAACAAGGAGCCCTTATTTCATTTTATTTCAATTAAAGCAGCAGCTAAAGGCACAGCCGTTAAATTCCCCAGTATTTTACAGCTACCACGTTATCAAGGGGAACTCCACGAAATAACCCAGAGTGAGCTAGGAGTTAGAGATAAACCAGGAGAAAGATAAATATTTCAATCAAAGCCATGCTTGTAAGAGACCTCGCCGAGTGGCATTACACAAGCCAGAGGCTGGGCAGCAGGAGATAAGCCGCGATACAGCTCGGGCTCTTCTCAAGCGCGATGCTCTGAGCCATGCACAAATGCTGATTTCAGCCTCTGCAGAGGAAGGAGGAGCCAAGGATGCTGTGGTCCCCCTGAAAACAGCAGACAGAAGGCAGAGCAGCAAAGCTGATAGTTACAGACACAGCAGGAAAAATCCTATTTCTTCTCCCCCCCCCCCGCCTTCTTTTTTCCTTAAAATCACGACGCATGAGAAAGAAAATCCCAGTAAAGGCACAGCAGGCACCGCTACTGAGAGCTAATCACAAGACTCAATTGTTCTGAGTTTGGAGATATAAAAATACTTAATTCCAGTCTACAAAGTTACTAGTTTTAAGAGTCCCTTAGTTTATCTGTCTGTTCCTTCTGTCTGCTCTCTTCTGCAGAGGTTCTCCAGCCCAGCAGCCCCCAGTATTACAGGTTTGTAAGCGTATTAAACTCCATACAAAGATCAACTAATTCTACAGAGCTCTATCGGCTTTTCAACTCAGATCATAGAATCATACAATGGTTAGAGTTGGAAAGGACCTTGAAGAACATCGTGTTCCAACCCCCCTGCCATGGGCAGGGACACCTCCCACCACACCAGGTTGCTCAAAGACCCATCCAGCCTGGCCTTAAATACTTCCAGGGATGGGGCATCCACAGCTTCCCTGGGCAGCCTGTTCCAGTGCCTCACCACCCTCACAGCAAACAATTCCTTCCTAATATCCAATCTAAATCTCCCCTCTTCCAGTTTAAAACCATTCCCCCTTGTCCCATCACTACTCTTCCTGACCAAGAGTCCCTCTCCAGCTCTCCTGGAGCTCCCTTCAGATCCTGGAAGGCTGCTCTAAGGTCTCCCCGGAGCCTTCTCTTCTCCAGGCTGAACAGCCCCAGCTCCCTCAGCCTGTCCTCACAGCAGAGGTGCTCCAGCCCTCTAAGCATCTTGGTGGCCCTCCGCTGGACCTGTTCTAACAGTTTCTTTGTTGAGGACTCCAGAGCTGGACACAGATGTGAAACTACTGGTTTTCATAATGGCAAAGACTTGATTATTGGTTGTTTCTCTATTTTCTATTTCTATTTTTGATTATTGGTTGTTTTCTCTCTTAAAAATTCAGGCGACTTCCACGAAGCCTGACTTACATTTAAAATTTACTGCAAAAGCTTCACCTGGGAAAATTTTCTTTTGCCTGGATGTGACACCACAGATGTTTTGCAGCCCTTGACAAGCAATGCTTTGACTGAGGAGCGCATGGGGCTGGTGTGCTGACCTCCACATGCTGGTGGTTCCAGCTCCACAAAGAGACAGGACTGGTTGATCTGTCACATCTCCAACCGAGGGCCATAAATGCACGTCTCCAACATAATCTGTGACTTCTAATGCACAGCCCTGCAATGCTTGTAAGTATCTGAAGGGTGGGCTGAAGGAGGATGGAGCCAGACTCTTTTTGGTGGTTCCCAGTGACAGGATGAGGGGCAACGGGCACAAGCTGGAACATGGGAAGTTCCATTCAAAGATGAGGAGAAGCTTCTTTGGGGTGAGGGAGTCAGAGCCCTGGCAGAGGCTGCCCAGGGAGGGTGTGGAGTCCCCTTCTCTGGAGACCTTCAAGCCCCTCCTGGATGCAGCCCTGAGGGATGTGCTCTGGGCAACCCTGCTTTAGCAGGGGAGTTGGACTGAATGATCTCGTGGTCCCTTCCAACTCTGACAATTCCCTGAATCCATAATTAGCAATTCTTAGTAACTTGCAGCATCTCTCCCCAGCTTTCCTGGAGCCCCTTTAGGGACTGAAAGGGCTCCAAGGTCTCCCTGGAGCCTTTTCTTCCCCCCAGCTCTCTCAGCCTGTCTTCAGAGCAGAGGAGGCTCCAGCCCTCAGAGCATCCCTGTGGCCTCCTCTGGCCCTGCTCCAACAGGTCTGTGTCCTGCTGTTGGTGGCCCCAGAGCTGGAGCTGGAGGCACTGGGAGGGGAGGTCTGCCCAGAGCTGATCAGAGGGGCAGAATCCCCCTCCCTCGCTCTGCTGGCCACACTGCTGGGGATGAAGCCCAGGATGGGGTTGGTTTCTGGGCTGTGAGCGCACACTGATGGCTCACGTCCAGCTTTTCACCCTCTGTGTACTGGTTGACAAGAAAGACAGGAGCTGTTGGTGCTCTTATAAAATAAATAAAAGAGCCAGAGCCATCCCCTAAATTCATCCTTTAGCACCACAATCGTGTGCTTATTAAAAAACCTCACGAGCCAAATTCCCTGATGAAAGACAAGGTTCCTTGAAGGGACAAATGAGGTTCTACCTGGGCCAAGCTGGGTACTTGCCACACCAGCCATCACAACACTAAGCTCTGGCATTTTCCTTTAGCTTAGACTTCGATGGAATGAACTTAAATATGATAAATTATAAGAATTTCACCCTTGACTGGGAATTCAAATTATCATATTGATTAGCTTTGCCACATACGAAATAGAAAGTATTCACAAAATTGACAGGCTTTAAAGAAGGAAAGTTGTCACCTCGTACAGGCGGAATAGCAACACAGGGTAGAGCTAATTGACTGGCAAACAACTTTCTTCTGAACCAAGAGATACACACACCCCTGAAAAAAATAATAAGAAGAAAATAAATAAAAAAAATCACATCCTCAAATTATTTCACTGTAATATTTTGAGTATTGACCCGTTTTCCTGCCTGAAATGTGCTCTCAAAGCTCATAGGCAGAAAGTCGATTCTGCCGATTTCATTCTCTGAAACGGGAGCACATTTGTTAGTGACAAACTTGATGAGAAAGGTGTCTCCTGGCAACCCGGGGAGCGGGAGGTGCACCCACGGGCACAGAAAAGAAAGGATGGTTCAACTGGCTAAATATTTTCTAGTTAAAACCAAACCAACTTTGCACAGCAATGAGTGAAAAGTGGAGTCTGAAGAGCTCAGGGAGGTTTTGCTTCTCTTTGCAGGGTCATACTCAACACTCAACCTACACACAACTCGTGTAGAGCACGTAGCTCAACCAGCAGAGCCTCCCCAAACTCTCTGTGCTCCACAAGCTTTTTCCCAACCCCTGTTCTATCAGCCTCTCAATCGCTGCTGGAAAAGTCTTCCAGGACAAGCCCACCCTTGGAGCACAGAAGCCTTTGAGTCCAAAGGGTGAAGCAAGTCCCGTTGTCGAGGGCTTGTCTCCAGGATGTCTCACTGCCAGTGCTTTCACTGGTATGAGCACAAAGCTAAATTAAACGGAAGCAAAGGATAATTCAAAGCAACTCAAAATAAGGATTTTTATCAGTCTGAAGTTGGGGTTTTACTCATGCCATCTCCTCTGGCACTCCTTCACTCGGCTCCAGGTTCTCCTCGACAAAGGGCTTTGGGTGGCCAGGCCAACCAAGCATTATTTCTTTTTAAAAAATCACCCTTCTTTAAGTTCTATCATTGAAAATACCTTAGCTTAGAGAACTCTGAAATGCCACTTGATCGTTTCCCTTTCACACTGGGGAGAAACGAATGTCTTTCCCAGACCTTCCACGCTATTCCCAATTCCTCCTGAGCAATCGCACATCAGCCCCTCGCAAGCAATGTTTTTAGCTGAACAGATGAAATACAAACAGGAAATCTACTTACTGCACCTCTGAAATTCAGCCTTCAATTATTTTAGTTGCTCAACTGAACTGTACAAAACTTTGGTGAAAGAAAAGAGCTAATATATAATGTTTACGTGCTGTTGAGCTGCTGGGATACACACAGCGCATTAAATCTGACCTCCTGGGAAACCGAGAACCGATACTCAGGTGTGCGTAACAACAAACTGATGAACAAACTTAATTCATTAGATCTGTGTCTTTAGCCATGATGGAATATAACAAACTATACTTCAAACCAGACAGGATTTAAAGACCAAATATTTTTCCTGTGTCTCCAACTAAGACAGTTGGTTTATTTACTTTTCATCCTGTTGATTTACTTTTAAGAAATATGAAGGGTACATTTGGAGGAGAAGGACTTTTTTTGTTTCTAGGATAATAAAAAGAAGATGCTTCCAGCTGTTCACAGGCCCGGGACACGGGAGGCAGCAGTGTAAGTGGTGGATTAGTGAGCAAAGCATGGGAGAAGTGGTCAAACTTAGGTTTTAAAGACCATTTATCAGAGGACTTCTGCAGCTCCATCCCTCACACCGCCTGCACGACTGCATTTACTTTTTCAATGCGTTTCACTGGGCTATCACCTCTTGGGAGAAACAAAGAGCTCCTTAAATTACTTTTTCTTCCTGTTTCCTCTTAGTTCTTGCTCACCCAAACCTGCCCCTAGCAGGAGCCCTTCCTGCAAGCCCCTCAGATTTGCAGGCGAGTCTAACACAGCCACCCATCCCTAGGCAGGATGGATTTTTCATGCTTCTCCAAGACTGGACATAGCTAATAAAAAACCCCTGTAGTTAAACTAAGTCAAAATTAATCCACAGTCATTTGGAGAATTTACCTCAATGTACTTTTCAAGAGATTTATTTTTGAGAGGGTGGGCGAGTAGCAGCCCATTGGAAGTCTATCACGATGATCATCCATAGTGGTTAATCTCAACCTGGGGACATAAACATTATAATTTGAAAGACAGACGGGTTTTTTGGCCAGAGGAAAAAGCCTTCACAGACCGACTTTTCTGAAGTCCTAGCTTGCTGCTAAGATAGTAAAGTTACACGTGTCGTTCTGTAATGAAGGAAAAGCATCATGATTATGCTTACACATAGCACATGTAACATCTGGAGAGTATGTGGAAAGAACAAGCATTTGAGGGAATTTGAAGGAATAATATGCTGGAAGTAAGGAGCTGTACTCTAACATCAAGCTCACAGGAGATTTCTTGTGGGAGAGTTACACTAAACCCTAATATTGACGTAAGGTTAAAAGATATTCTAAATCAATGGACATTTAAGGCTGCATCGCTGTTAATGTGTCTGGAAAATGCAAAAACCTTGCTGACCCTTGTGTATAGGTCTTTAACTTTCAAATGCTACCTCCATTTGATACTGGGAGAAAGATACTTAGTGTAATCAGGGGGGTTTATGCTACTAAGAGCCAGACAGTGTATTTTTATTTTACAATAGTACCCACTAGAACCCCAGCTTTCACAACCCAACTGTTGATGCTTCCCCTTGGGAGCAGCAGCCTGGCTGTGTTTCTGGCTCATCCAGAGGAAGCTGGAAGGACTCACAAGGAGAAATGACTTCTACAGTGGCATTCTGGTTTTCCTCATTTCTGTGGGCCTCTGGCAATTTTCCTTCCCCCAGGTTGTGTTTGAGAGCTTCAGCATCCCTCGACATTAACTGCTGCTTCTCGTGGTGTTTACACTTTCCAGCCTCTGAAGAGAGTTTAAATTATCTCCTCTTTCTTCAGTCTGGGATGTGGTCACCCGGCTGTCTCCGACGCTTCCACTCCAGTAAATACCATTATGGTTTAATGACCTTCTCTCATCCCTCTCCCGAGAGCAGATGGTGAGTACACGCACACGGAGATAGCTAAAGATACACAACTTCATCAAATCTCCTCAAATCCATAATTTATATGCAGGGAAGTTCACCAGCCACCTAACCTCATGGGGTTCTCATGCCCCACTCGCAGAAGGTAGAGATGCTTCCAGAATTATTTATCAAATCAGTGAGAAGTGAACCGGGGTGTGAGTTACAGAAGAAGTTGAAACTGGTGCCCATTAACTGAACCTTTCAGCTGCATAAAACCTCAGAGCTGTGCCCAAAGTTTTTCTGCGGGGGAGCTAACACGATGTGGAACTTTGTGCTTTAATATTAATTTATTACATTTTTTTTCAAAGGTCAGTTTGGGGGGGG
>VZRU01007637.1:0-37575 GCA_013398155.1 Pedionomus torquatus
GGGGGTGATGGGCGTGCGCGCTGCTGCCGTCTGATGGCCGGGAAGTTGGCGCAGATTCCGAGGATGAGGTGCTGAAACACCGCGAGGGCCGGTGGGCACCTCTGCCGGCTCCCCAGCTCTCTTGTTCCCATGGGGCTTTTATTCATGGTTCGTTTTTGTTGATGTGTCGGTTTGTTTTTTTTTGTTTTGTTTTGTTTTGTTTTTTTTTTGTTTTGTTTTTTTTTGTTTGTTTGTTTGTTTTTTGTTTGTTTGTTTTGTTTGGTTTTTTTTTGTTGTTTTTTTTTCCCCCCCCAAAAAAAACCTTGCTGGATTTTGCACGGCCTGTGGGAAAATAGAGGTATAGACTAGAAGGGGTAGATGTCGTGCTTAAGTGAGATGGTTTAGTGATGGTTTTTGTCAGTGTTAGGTTGATGGTTGGACTCAGTGATCTGAAAAGTCCCTTTCAACTTAGACAATTCTATGATTCAATGATTCTGACTACAAAAGTGTTTGGGGAAACCTCGCCACTTTCTGGTGTAGTGTTAAACTTGTCTGTGTGTTGCCTCCATATGGACACAAACCATCAGGGGAACTGAAGGCTTCTTAAGTTGTTGGGTTTAGCTGCATGGAAAGTACTTGATTTTGCCAAACATACTCATTTTTATCTATCAATTGGTTTCCTAACTTTGTATTGAGTGGCCCGTGAGCGTAATGGTTTATAACTGAATAAAGGGAGATGTAGATTAGATATTTTAGATATTTCTAGGAAGAAATTCTTCACTGTGAGGTGGTGAGACAGAGGAACAGGTTGCCCAAAGAACTTGTGGATGCCCCATCCCTGGAGGTGTTCAAGGCCAGGCTGGATGGGCCTTTGAGCAACCTGGTCTGGTGGGAAGTACCCCTGCCCAAGGCAGGGGGGTTGGAACTCGATGATCCTGAAGGTCCCTTCCATCTCCAACCATTCTATGATTCTATGATTCTATGATTGTAAATGATTTGCATGTGACCTTAGCCAAGGTCCTGGAAACTCTGGAAAATGTGGAGTGATGTTTGTCATACTAAGAGTCACAAGAGCACTCCAGTATTGGACGTCCCAGAATTTTTTGAGAATGGCCAGTGCAACCATACTTTTGTTGTCCAGAGTGTGAACATAGCAATTTATCTTTGAACTGAAACTTCAGACATAAGTGTAAATAAATAAATAAAATCCATTCTCCCACCACAGTCCTAGAGAAGTTAGCCTTATTTATTAATTTTTTCAATGAAACAGACTTCCTCATAGACGACAAGTTTGATGAGGTAACCAAGCAACATATTAAGTAATGAGAATAAAATCTTGCTAGATACTCAACGTATCTTCAGTACTTACAGAACAATCAGACATCCCTTTTATTCAGCCAGATGATACTCATATCCAGTTATTTTCAAGTAGAGTGAGAATTTCTCTCAACAATTCTAGCAATTTAACTAATGCAAACAGAGCAAGGAGCAAATAGCTCTTCTATTATGAAAAGCATATAAATTGTTGACTGCTGTCACTATGATAAGTGACACACATTTTTAGGGGAGCAACATTGTAACCTGATAAAAGTTAGTATTTTGTTTGCACAGGTGGGGGATTCTTCCACCTTCAAACCGCGGGACAACTCAGTTATTCAGCAGTAACCAAAGAATGTTCATGTTTTTATAAATCTGTAGTAAGAAGCCTGCCACCATGAGAGGAGGACTGGGCAGAGCCTACATAGAATTAAAGCAGTGAGACATTAAGTGAGCCAAGAAGATACGGGGAGATTTAAGGAAAACACAGTTTCCTTAATTTAATAGTGGGGTTTTGGTTGAATTTTAGCAGACTGTATTACTTTTGTCATTTTCAGCAATTGTTGCAGCATATGGTGTCATAGTTGATTCATTCTGAAGCAGCATACACACACAAAAAAAAAAGGAAGGAAAAAAATAAGCAAGGCAATTTCCAAGCCATCTCTCTTTGTAGGTCTTTCAGCTTGACAAATGTATGGAATATCTTGCAAGATGCACATGGTCTTACAGAAACCTGGCTTTCTTCTGCATAAATTAATGTTCTGAGTTATACCAAAATATTTATAGATGTTGAAAAGTAAGGAGATAAAAGCAGCAATGATGTTCTTGGAAACAAACCAATCATATTTTCTGTCAGAGGGAATGCAGTACATTATCCGACTTGCAAGTCTGAGACCTTTTGGAGGAATGTATATTGTCAGAACAAAGTGCCTTTGAGTCATTAAAAAGTACGTACGTGAAATTGTCCAACAGTTGTAATTTTAAATAAGAAATTTGTTGGCAAGCTGAAGTGAATGCTGGAGCTGTCTCTGAGGCACGCACATGCAATTGGCATGGCTGTCAGAGCTAATAAAAAAGGAACTAACCAGTCAAGGAGGTGCAGAAGAAATAAGAATGATTCTACTGAGAAAAAAAAATAACATACAATTAAAATCAAACTGGAGGTGCTTCCAGAGAACATTGGTTATCTGGGCAGACATGAGAAAGATATAAGAAGGGAGAAAGTTATTTCTGGTACAGAGACAGTAGGAATTTTTTAAGATTCAAAAGAGAGAGAAAACCTGTTCCCTGGGGTGGTCCATGTTCAATAATGGGGTGGTTGGATTTTTGGGGTATGTCAAAGCTGTCTTCTGGCTAAAATCATAGAATGGTTAGAGTTGGAAGAGACCTTAAAGATCGTTGAGTTCTAACAACTCTGCCTTCAGCAGGGACACCTCCCACTAGACCAGGTTGCTCAAAGCCCCATCCAGCCGCACATCAATCCACATATCCCTTCTTTGGAGCTGTCATCACTAATCCTTCTATACCAAACCAAATCTTTGAGAAGAGCTTCAGACCTGCTAGAAAGCTGTCCCTTTGTGCATTTGAATACAGGTTTCTTCAGAGGATAGCTAGTAACATTCTTTTTTTTGAACAATTCAGGAATACCTTTTGAACTTGGTCCAGAGTGAAGAACAGACATGATGACATAGATTTATAGAACTAACGTAATTGTATGCAAATGTCTGTATATACATAGAGATAATGAGGTTTAAAGAAATATGGGGAAAGAAAGGTGTAATTTCTGCCTGTTAATTGCCATATTACTGGGCAATGTCAGCTGTTGGTGAAGAAAGTGTGGGTAAATCTAAAGTAAAAAGAAATTAAAAGACACCTGCCTTAGAAGAAAGCATATTTCCTAAGTCGTCACTTTCTCAGTTCAAACTAATTGAAGAAGATTTTGAAGTACTAGAAGATCTTGAAGTAAAAGAGAGAACCATGAAACTGCATGGTTCAACAAAATTAATTGCAGCAAATAATTGAATACAGTACTGGAGCTATTTGACTGAGACATATATTTGAATTCAGGAAGCAGAAGTCAGAGCCAACTAACTACACATGGATTGGATTTGATAGTTTCTCTAGATAGTGCATTTTTGGAGGTAGCTTATACCTAACTTGGGAGGATAAAGGTGTTAGAAACTTGCCATAACCAATCCAGAATAGATAAATAATAAAGTAAAAGAGCATAATTATGAGGATCTAAAATATTTATTGACCTTATATGCAGTACTGGCATTTAATGATATTTCCAAGTCTTCTGCTATTTCAGAAGAAATCAGCTGTATTTAGTGATATAATATTCTAGTCATGAAGAGAAGATTGGAGACTCATATGGTCATAGGTTTTGGGCTTCAAAAGTAGTTTTGTCCAGAGAAAGCAAACATGATCAGAAAGTGCGTAAACATACCTGAGGATCAGAAGATATTTGTGGCCCACTGGTAAATTCAAAATCTGAGCTGACTACAAACCATTTCAAGGTTTACACATGTTTTTCCTTCAATATAACTGCTTCCTTGCACTTGCTGTAATATTGAAAATTTAATGCAAACATGTTTAAGAGAATTTAACAGTACTAGGTAATATCTTGCTGAAGATCCACCTTTGATCCCCAAGATTAAAATCATAGGATCATTCAGAGTAATGTAGATGGCATTATTTTTTTCTTGGTAGCTTCATTTCATGAACTTGTTTGAAGCACTAAGAATGAATATGCATATATGAAATGTGAAATATTGAATTAAAAGTTTTATTACTTATCAGGAGTTGTGTATTCAATCTGTGGGTTGGTGGGTTTTTTTTCATTAAATAAGAGGAAAACTTGATGAGTGTGAGGATAATCATATTCCTACAATACAATCATATTCCTACAACACAATCATATTCCTACAACATAATTATCATGGAGGAAAATGTAGTGTGAAGAATACAGGAGCTACCAAGACCTCAATAATTCTTGAAGTCCATTTTAAAAGACATAATTAGTGACAAAACCCTATAGTTTGATGGCTCTAAAATTCATAGCAGAAGATACAGTACACTTTCACATATACCAGTTCTAGATCCTGTTGTGTGCAAGGCCTGACTGATGGGCACAGCAGTACACATCGCCAGGAGAAATCTGCAATGAAAGACATTTCTGAGCAGTACCCATACTCATTAATCAGGTAAGCCTGTTGATGAATCTTCAATGGGTTTCAGAATGAATTATGATATGACACAAGTTGCAATGGTTTTCTCACTGACACTCCATGAAGAAAGTCAAAATGGTGATGCAAAGTGTCCTTCTGTGTAAGTGTGTTCGGATTTGGCAGTCTATATCACTGAACTGGGCAAAGCATGATAAAACAGAACTGTTAAATCAACTGGCTTCCAAAGCACATGTGGTTTGGTATTAACTCCATTAATAAGAAGATTGTTGTTGGATTTTCTTTATAGGAGAGTTTGGCAGGATTGATATGAGCGTCAATACTGTCATTCCTTAAAATTGTAAGAATAACTTTCATTACTAATTTCAAGCGTAGCCCCTATGTTAATTTCTCCAAAAAGTGATTGTCTTCTGTGAATCTTTATGTGGCAACATGACATAACATGTATGAAATATTTATACATGCAGCAGATACATCTGAAGGCTGCCCCCGCAGATCTGAGTTTAAGAATAATCATGTAAATACTATGCAGCTAAATGCATTTGATTGCAAAAACATAACTAAATAATTTTGGAATAGCTAGGTCTTTTTTACTTTAAATGTTTGCTTTTTAATGTCTTAAAATATTTTTTATGCAGCAAAATATAGGCAATCCTTTAGATAAGAATTGAAGGGAACAACAAACTGTTGAATGTTGTCATTGAGAGGACAACAGTTACCAAAAGAACTTGTAAACTCCTGTCATCCCATAACTGCTTATGGAATCACTGATTTGAAAGAAATTTGTAAGAAATCCAACTGTAAACACATGTGGGATTAATATTTTGTTGCAATCCCCAAGGATTGCAACCAAGGGAGGTTATTTCAGACCCTAAAGTATTTTGCTTAGAATTTCTTTCAAAGCTCTTAACATTTAACGGTGTTTTTCAAATGTTGCTCATATAATTTCCCATCATTCCTTTTAAAACCTCATGAAATTTCTACTTGTATGTAATTGATGTATTTTATATGAATGTGATTTGTGTGCCATTCGTATAAATTTCCATTAAATCTATTTATCATCATCAGTCATCACCTTCCTCATCCTCTTTGCTAGGGTGACAGTGCTGCCTCGATACATTGGTGTGTTCAAGGGGAGCTTCTGGGTAGTCTCTGTAGCTTGGCTCTGAGTAAAAACTGAGCTCTTTTCCAAAGACCTCACAAACTGAAAAACAATGTATAGCGAGTCTGTAAGGCCGGCAGAACCACACAACATTCTAGTGTAATTTATCAGTGCGCCCAAATCATAGATGTAGTATGCAAATTAGTAGAAGCAATCAAAGAAATTACATCTTGCACAGCTGCAGGATTGGGTCTTAGACGGGAACTTCCCTTGAAGGTGCTGAGTGCCCTCAGCTCCCACTAGCTGCTAATGCAAGCTGAGGGTACTAGGAAGAACTTGTCCCATTTTGAATCAAGCCCTTTGATAGCTTCAAGAAAATCTCTGATTATAATAATTTGTTTTATAATGTGTCACTCTACACTTATGAAAAATGAGTATACTTGCTATAATTCAAGTATTCTACAGATACTTAGCTGTAGCAAAAGTGTGCCAAGTATACTAAAAATATATTACTTTTCATAAGGGTATAATTTCCTAGTAATCAGAAGATATACTCTGATTCAAAAATTGCTATAGTTGTTAATGTTGGTGAGAGTTACTAAGGCATCAAAGCGGAGGAATATTTGTGGTATGAAGCTGCATAGAGCTAGTTGAGATCACTGGTGTTTAAACCATAAATGATGCACCTGCTGAAGAGATTCACTAGGGAAGTACTGCAGTGTGCCAGATGGCTAGTATTTTTACACTTCAGGGCAGCTTTATTGTTGAGTTGCCTAATTCACAAAACCTTTCACTAAGGGCAGTGAGAGTTGCCCTTTCCAGAAATTGCAGTAATAGTTACTATTAGTTTAAAAACTTGATACAGTTATGTTTGTTTGTTTGTTTAGTCCCTCCCCACAATCTGTCTCAAGAGTCCTTAGTGTTACCATTACTTCTTAGTAGTTCAGGTGTTTGTAACACAGTGCAGAAGAAAGTCCTAGAGGAGACAAGTAGGAATAAGGCAAGGGCCCAAATGAAAGAGAGCTTGGAAGGCAGCAACAGAGACGGGTTGGGGATGAAGTATACTGTACATGCAGTGATAAGAAAAAAGCAAGCATCCAAAGTTACAAAAGCAAAAGTTCTTATGGGAAATAAAGAAGAGGGCAAAGGAAGGGTGATGAGCAAAAATGAATGAAAACAATTAAAAGGCAAGTAGGTACAAGGAAACAAATTAAAATTGCTTGATGATGGAGCATTTTGCCTGGGGTCAAAAAAGAAACAATGAGGTGTAGGACAAATTGGGCACCTTACTTGTTTATGCTAGCCCTAAGGAACAAAGACAGAAAGTTGACTACTCAGCATGTGTGGTGGAGACAGAAGCAAACCCTGGCCAAAATCATAAACATATGTGTGTAGCTGTATTATAATCATACCAAGGTCAGAGATACTTTGAGAGGAGATTGGAGCTGTTGGGAGACCTGTCTCTGGCTGCTTGACAGTTACATTCTCCCATGCCTGGTTGACACCCATGGTCTGTGTGGATTTTTTGTGGCTGATGCCATGGTGCTTCCAGCAGAATTTTATGTGTGTAATCCAGGGCAAAATTAACTGGAAAGGGTAAACTTTCCAGTGCTATAAATGAATGTTGTTCTTGTTTTCCTGTTGGAGGAAAAAATTCACAAAGGATTTTATAATAATAATATAATAATGAATATAATATATAAAACAGATATAAATATTATATTAATTTATAATAAATTAATAATAATAATATTTCCCTTTTTTTCAGCTCCAAACCTGCTCCCTTTAGGATTCAGACTAGGCAATACTTTTCTTATACAATGCCAATGCAGTTTCTAGTCTGACCTTCTGGGCAAACAGTGTTGAACATGTTAATGCATTTGCCATAACAAATTCTTAGCAGCATTCAAACACTTTGTCTCTGGCTCCATAGTTGTTTCTAGCGTCACCTGCAAACACCAAAAAATGCCATAATCCAGGACAGCCTGTTCTCTCAGCCCAGGAAACTACTCCTTCTACACAATATGAATATTCAAACTTTTCTGTAAGATCTGGAAGGGTTTTGTCTCTTTCTAAGAAATATGTTTCTCTGATGTCAGGATGTAAATTGCATTTGCATTTTTAACTCTGCCAAATTAGTGTTTGCTTCATGTAATCTTTGATCCATACTCTGTTTTTCCTGTTGCTGTTTCAACTGTTTGCGCTCTTCAGATGTGTTCAATAGACAGAGTTATTTTTTATGCTTGCTCTCTTTCTGTCTCTCTCTCTGTAATTCTTTCCAGCCATTTTGTGGCCATGGCCTGTGCCGATGACAGCTTTTGATTTAGCCGTACATTTGTGCAAAAATACCATAGCTACCAAAACAGTAGGAAAAGCAGAGATTTCACAGAGACTTACATAGTACAGAAAAGGTCAAGATATTGCATATTTTTAACAACAGACTCAGATTCTCTCTCATGTATTTGGTAAACTCTTGTTTTGCTGGATGCATTAGAAGACAAAATTTTATCATTCTGTACCCAGGTACCCCAAATTGAGCAACCAACAATAATCTGAAGAAAGTTTTAAAGATTCAGATTAAACTGTGACTAGTAATTGGTATCTATCTTCTGCTAATATTCCTCCCCATGGATGCAATGTGCTGTTTCAGTGGTGTGTATTTGTGTTTTCTCCATCTTATTCTACATTGCATTCCTTATACATCATCTTAACAACAAATATCTTTGGCTGTAGTAACCACTGGAAAGGTCACTTTCAATCTACTGATCATGTTAATTTCAAATTATTTCAACATACATAGGAGCATTTAACTTGAATAAATGATAAAAAGATGAATAAAAAATGTTACACTTTTATTTTAAAATAAATATAGGCTGGGTCATGTCCAATTATTACTAAAGCTAATTGGAAGCCAGAAATTACTCAAACCTGCTTACTTT
Source organism: Pedionomus torquatus (assembly GCA_013398155.1). Classification (NCBI taxonomy): domain Eukaryota; kingdom Metazoa; phylum Chordata; class Aves; order Charadriiformes; family Pedionomidae; genus Pedionomus; species Pedionomus torquatus. Next base: position 8,526 of record VZRU01007637.1, read on the forward strand.
GGTAGTACGGTTTAGCTTGACTCCTGTATTTATCAGATAAGATTATAGCAATGTCTTCCAAGTGGATAGATCATTAGTAAATTGCCAATTTTAAAGTATTGCTGGGTCAGAAAAATTAGTTCTGGTCCTGCAGACAGTGAAATTACCATGGGTGTGTTGGTTATAAACAAAAGACCTGGGCTAGTATGCCTCAAGGCTTTGATCTTATAATTTAGCTAACGCATGACTCCAGTAGAGCTTCCCTCCTGGTTCTGAGGGCTTATATTGATTCTTAGGCATTCAATGACTTAATGCTACAGGCAGAGAAACACACAGATTTTCCTGATGTTTGCAGGTTTCAGGATGTTAAAATTATGCAAATTGAGCACAGTTTGCCCAAAGAGCAAATTAGCATTGTGCACCTGTAGCAAGCATAATATGTGTATTTCAAGGAAGGTATGAACATTCAGCACATTTTTACCTCATTAGCACTCCAGGGGTAGCAGTGACTTAATTCTTTGCTGTTGAAAGCTCTGTAGCTGCTACCCATAGACATTGTACAGTTGTCCATAAAACACGTTTGTCAAAACCAAACATAAATTTTATTAAAACCATTGAGAAGCCAGGGTAATTTTTCATTCCCTTATAGAGTGAATTACTCTGTTCAGGGTATAAAACCCTTGACATCCTAATACTGTGGGGTGTGAAATGAACTGCCACGCCCAGAACTGGGCTGCCTGCTTTTGTAATGCTTCAGATTTGGAAGTAGATACTTGCTATTCCAGATGCAGAAATCATAGAGAACCTATTTGTAACAAACGAGGCTACATTTTGGAAAGGAAGACTAAGATGAAAAAAGCCTAGGAAGAGCATGATCCAAACCCATCAGATGTAAATGGACTTCACTGTGACATGGTGCAGAATGAACGAAGAGAATGTAAAATTCCATCGGTTTGTGTGGTTCTCTTGGTTTATGACAGATTTATTGTTGGATGGAGAAAGTAGTCTTCAAGTCTCCACAAAATGATAATCACTTTGATAAAAGGAACAAAAACCAGTAGCTTATCATTACATTTTGCCCCAAATGACAGTTTTTTCTCATATTGATATATCGAAGAAGATAAAATTTCGCAGTCATCCTGTTAAATTCCCTGATACACTTTGAAAGTCTTCTTGTAATTGCCCTTGAGCTGTCCTACTATATGAGTAGTAAAGACAGCTAAGTGTTTATTTCCTGTTATCTGAATCACTAAAAATGTGCACCTTTTAGTAAAAATGTCTGTTTTTTTTTTTTCCTTGACTTCTCCTCCTGTTCTTTTTTTGGGGTTAATTTTGTTTGTTCACTATTTTATATAGATTTTAAGCACTTTAGGATTTAAATTAGTTGTTCTATATAAGTTTTACATAATATGCTTTGCTGAACACTCATCTAAATCCACATCAGCCCCCATATGGGGCTGAACAGGCTAAAAGAGAATAGATTGGAAGTTGGGGGTTTTTTTTGTCATATATAATGAGGAAGACTTTTTGTGAAACTAAAAGGAAGCTAATTCAAATCTCCGTGGGAAAATCTTTTTCACACCGTATATGAACTATGAAAAACATTTGTACAGGTTGCCATTGAGGCCACAGACTAAGCAAAATTCCAAGAAGGTTTGAATATTCATATAATGATGAAGAAACTACTAAATGTTTATAAATGCAACATATTTTTGAGGCTTGGTAAACTTCAGACGCAACCAAATCCTTAGCAGTTTTATTGGGATGATTATCTTCCATACTGCAACTCTTCCTTCCTCCTTTGAAGCGTCTCCTTCTGACCATTGTTTATGACATCTCTCAAAATAAAAGACCTTGAGTCTGTTCTGCTAGGGAACTGAGAAGAGCTTCTCCATCCAAAACTGGACTCATCTATATGTCTTCTCCTTCCTTCAGTGTGTTTTCTTTCTTCCCAGGATAGTTGCTATGTTGCTGCATCATTTTTTAGATAGACATACATCTGTTCTGCTCATGCAAGAGTTAGCCAGCTGTGTGCCAGCTGTTAGCATAGCACTATGTCTGAGCTAATGAGCCTTGCTGAGGGTTTTTTTTCTTCATAAATGTTCCAAGGGCTCTTAATCAGCAGCAGATTCTCCACTGAGTGATATATGACATCTCTTCTCTCTCTTTCTTGTGTACCTGTACTGTAGCCTGTATGCAAACATTTAGTGACCTGTTCAGTAAACAAGTATGGCCTATTTAAATTTATAAAGTGTCCATAAGCAGACGTGGATTTGGACGCGATATATTCATAATTTTATTCATCAAGTCAGGTGTCTGCAAACAAAATAGTATGTTCATTACTTAACACATTTTCCAGTCTGTGTGATTTTTATTACTCAAGCTGGTCACATGAATATTTTCAAAAACAGAAATTAAAAATTTGAGTGTTACTGTGAAGCAAGTGGAAGGGGTTGTGAACATCAATAAAACTGAATTCAGGACTGAAAGATATATATTCATAGTTGTAGATATTGCCTACAGTATTCATCCTGCTGTGCTCATAGCAAACAACTGACAGGGATTTGGGGAAAAGACTTTTCTGATGTAGCATGGTTTATACTTACATAATTAGGAACAAGCAGCTAGTGTTTGCAGTAACAGAGCTTAAAGATTATTAATGTGTCCGTTCCCCCTTCTTTGCATTTGAAAGAATTTATCACTCATTAGTACATTGTCAAAGACAGGATTATGTCTTGGTCCTATGTGCACTTGCAGGGAAACCCCTGCCAACTCTTTTAGTTGCTGCCAGGAAGCCAGTGAACAGAAAATGCTTTTTTTTTTTTTTTTTCTTTAGAAGCATGGAAAAATAATAAGTGTTACCTTTAAAGGGAGAGTCCTCTAAGACATTATGATCCTAGGCAATAAGAGGCCTGTGCTTACCTGTCAAGTCTGTGGTCAGGTGTCTCAATGTCCCTCCCAGGAGACCTATGAATTTCTTCCATCCTCTCTTTACTACATCCTCATATAGTTCAGGAAAGGCATGCTGAAAGTTGAGTAGTTAACATAAATAACTTTTACTGGAGAGCTCTTTGGAGTTAAGGTACTGAACCTTTGCTAGGACAGGACATACTGACAGCACACTGAAGAGTGTGATGCAATGGTCCCTGAGGTATTTCAGGGGCGTTTTCATTGATTTATGGTGGTCAGTGAAGACATGATATGTTCTTTTGAACAACTTTTCAACCTTGGGCTTGCTTATGTGTTCTTTCATTTTTCTTAAAAAATTATTCTCAATGTATTGCCGTCATTAAGGCATGTAAGAATTTATTAGTACAGGACCAGTAATGAAGTAAATCAGTTTCATAAATATTCCTTATGGCATGAATTTCACAATGTAGTGGGGTCCCTCAGGAATGTTAAATGAACCTATGACAAGGACTTTCTTTTGTATAAATGCTGACATTTCCCCCCATTTACCTGATGTAATCATTGGCTGTGTTACATAGTAACCTTCATATTGTATGATGATGGTGGTGTGTGTAGAAATGCTCGTATGTAGGAGACCAGAATATTGTTCTTTGGTGTCTTCTATTGAAATAGGTGAACAAAATTTTAGAGCCAGCATTAGTGGTAGGACTTTAGGACAATTACTTTGTGTGATGCATAGGTTAATGGCAGTTATATGGTCACTTCCTTGCACATCATATTGAATTATTATCCTTTTTTGTTTCTGGAAACATAATTAGCTTGTGATGGATGGGAGGTTAAATTCAGTACTTGGGGTCAAGCCACACCTTATAATGGAATACTGCAGATAATTTCTGCGTTTTGAAACATTCATTTTTATCCAGTCTATATCAAGTCTTTTTAGCCTTTCGACCACGTTAACTTAGAAAGCCAGAGACTATCCTTGTAAGAGAAAACTGGTAATACTCTGCACTCTCCTCCTGCCCCTTTCACCCACCTACTGTGCAACTGAGAGTTGTGGGGTAATCCAGGATAGAAGGATAGAAATTATGGCCCTTCTACTTTTTATTAAATACCGCTTTCTGTTTTTAGGACCTTGACATTGAACTGGTGGTAATCAATTTATCTCAAGTGAAGCTAGGAGAATAATGAAAATGAATGTTCTCTAGCATGTGTTTGAATATGATTTTACAGTGTACTTCACTAATATTTACAGGTGAAGTCTGAAAAATTTCTAATAAAATATAATAAAATATGTTAATTTGTTGAATTTGAAAAAAAATGTAGAAATCTGATGAATTCTAGAAAGCTTTTAGGTTAAAATGGCTTGTCCGATTGTAAAGGCTCTGATTATCTGTGACCCAACTTAAGAAGGAACTTTAAAACCTGACATTTTTATTGTGAATATGACATTTTAACACAGATATGTTTTATGAAAACATTAAAAGCATTCAGTTTTGTTTCAGTGCAAAATGACAACAAATACTGAATGCTTACTAGTTTCTGTGAAATATGAAATGTTGGCTTTCTTTATTCTCTTTCATACTCTCAATATTTTTCAGGGCATGTTTTCATCAGTATGTTCATGTATCATGAAATTCTTCACTGTTCAGTGAGTTAGAAGGAAGAATTATGCAATATTTAAGCCTTATTTAAGGCTGTGAAATAGGGAGGAGGTGAAAGATACACATTGTATAGGCTAAGTGTTATGCCTAGGACTGAAGATTAATTTTACCTCAGAAAAGTGCTGGATATTTATTTTCAGGAAAAAATGCACTGTCAGAAACTTTATTTTAAACATAGAATTTTTCTCCTTAAATTAAGAACCTGGGCTCTCTGTACAGCTAATGAAGTAAGATAAGCTTATTCAGGAGAGATTGAGAGCAACCCTCATGTGTTTTTGCCATGGTGGCTGCTTCGTCATCTCCCCAGAGCTGACCTATGACATACCATGAAGAGTGTGTCCTGCAAATATAGAGTGCTTGAAACAATAGCAGTTGGGAAGTTTCCGCATACCGATGGTTCTTTATGCTGATCATTCATAAGAATAATATGATTATCAGTTGAAGTCTTATCTTCTTGCTAAATGTATCAGGCGAAATGAATGTTTTTGTCCGTCCCAGAAATTAAAAATAATTGAGAAAGAGTGTCAAACTGTTCCCAGGAAAGTGAAGCCATATTTTAAGACTATACTTGCATCTGGGCTTGCATCATTTTTAATCTCTGAGGATTTTTTATTTTTTCCACTAAAATGTATGTAATATCTGGATGAACTTTATTGACTTTGATGAATTTAAGGTTTTTTTTTGCTGTACTTTAAACTGCAGACTCTTACCATGCTTCTGTATCCACATTGAGATAATACTTTCAATACATTATTATCTTTCAAGATTTTACATGTAAATGCTGCAGAAAAGCAAGCAATGAACTTATAAAAAAAAAATTCGTTATTTAATTTTTTTATCCAAAGTGGTTCTTTTATAGGATAAGATTTTTTTCTTCAAAAATTCCTGGAGTGCAGTTGAGAAGCTCACAGCTACTTCAGGGAAAAATTAAGAACATGCAAATCTTCTCTTATTAGTAAAATTTAAAATCACATTTACATGTATAACTCCACTAAATAGATAATACTTCCTTTTTATTAGTGTTAGGGAGCCCTGAGACTGGTAAGGGCTGGCAGTGTCCTCTAGGCCCTGGTAATTTGTGTACTGTATTTGTATTTTAAAAAACAACATTGCTTATTTTTGCCAAAGAGTTCTGAAGAATCTGTATGTTGGCTTCTGTTATTGAGTGATTCCTTTTCCTAACAATCCAAATAAACAACCTAACAACAGTCAGTAGAACATCTGGGGAAAAAAAAAGTGGAAGGACTCTATAGGTAAGAATATGCTATGCTGAAAGGAACACTCAAATGAGCATGCATATTTAAAGAAAACCCTTGTAATGAAGACGGAAATGACATTTACATAATGATTTTATTGCTGCTGCATGACTTACTGTATAAATCTTTAATTCTAAGTAAAACTCCGTGCATCACAAATAAACAGAAAATCCCAAATCTTTATGTTTTCATGGCTACCCCCATTCACATTTATTTATATATTTTTATTTTACACCCATAGATTAATTCTGATAATCCTCCAGCTCCTTGAATACTTATAGAAAAGTTTGAAATATTAGGTAGCTTTGTTTCCTAGTTTTTGTATCACTTAAAGCTATCCATAGTCTAAGTTAATCAGTATTAAAATCCCCTGAAACATACATAAATTTCTTTCTCCAGTTTCAGCTGCTTTTTTTTTTTTCCTTCTTTTTGCATATTGCATAAGAATTTCTAACATGAAACAGATAAATGGCTTATAATCCTAATAAATTCTGTTCGGGAAAGATTAAATTTCTGCACACTCACCACAGAATTTGCAAGGCAGCGCTACCAGTACCAGGGCAGGCCATGGCTGCTTTCCAAAACTGAAGTTATTCAGGTGTCCTCTGCTTTTTTCACCTTTCCTTTTTAAATCTTGTCACTGTGTCTTCCACCAGAGACAAAAATTACAGGGAAATCTGAATTCCTGTGAAGAAAAATGGGCCATAAATCTTTCAAAAATATGTACAAAAATTATGAAAGAAAAAAAATGCTATAATCCGCTGTGGTTTTTGAGAGGATATTTAAAGAGCAATTCAAGTCCTTTGTCAGTCTCAGCCTAATAAAAACACTGACCTGGCTGTCACTGGCACTGGGGATCAAATTGCTCTTTACAAAGTAAGCCTTTTCTAGTAGGCCACCAGCTAGATGGTGGCATAAGAAGCTTCCTGGTCTTGATGCAGAACTTCACTAGAGCGTTTTTAGAGAATCTTTTTTTTGTTGTTATTGTTCAGTTCATGGAAATGAGAATGAGAACACAGATTGTATGTGTGGGGGAAAAAAAATCACCTGTTTTCTGCAATTATTGGAGGCAATGAGAAATGAGAGTTTCTCAAAGGACATCAAAGGTAAGAACTGCATTTTTGATATTCATAATTAATTTCCTGGGTCTGAATTTGCATGCGGGGTAAATCAGCTTTGGTGGCTCATAACAGCAGGACACTCTTTTCCTGCATTTACATGCATACATTCATCAGGAGCTTTTTGGTGGGGGGTGGGAAGAGATCAGGTTGTGTTTACTCCTCATCTTTTTATGTTGCAAACAGTAGTCCTGACTCACTTCCTAGTCCACTCCTAATTTTGCTTAATGGGGCAACGGAGTTGGGGCACACAGAAGAATACGAAATGTATTCTTAAGTATTTGCTGTCCAAGAAAGTGTAATATTTCTGAGAGTAACAGAATATTTGAAACTAGACTGCTATGTATCAGAAAGCACAATGATTTGTTGCCTCTGTTCATTTTGACAAATATAGATTTTGCTTGGAAGTATGTTTACTTTGAGTTTTCAAGAAGGAATGAAAAAAAAAAGACTAAAAAGGTAATAGTTGGGAACTATAGCAACTTATTGTAAAGTAACTCTGTGGTTTTTATCTTTCATTTCTCTCGTTGAATCATTTTAAAGCAGACATGAATAATTCAGACAAGTAACTTTAAATATGATCAGTTCCTCGGGGCGGGGGNCCAGCTTTCTTCAACTAGAAGAACACTTTGAAAACCAATGTTAATAGTTCAGAGAAAATTCTTATTTATACAAGTCTCTGGGTTTTTCTCCCTCAGCAAAACATACTATTAACCCTCTCGCTAGCCTTTGTTCCAGAGTTTCACTACCAAAGCGTGTTTCTGAATAGGTTGATGTTGCTTTCTGCAGCAAACGTTTTCAGTTTCAAGATACTCAGAGTTTCTGTAAATACCTTCAGTCAGAGGGGGGAAAAAATCAAACCCAAACCACAAGAAAAAAGGAATATATGCCTGCTCTGTAATAGGATATTTCTTTACAGTTTCACACTTACTGATAATATCTTACTAGTTGAAAAGTTGAGTCTCTTCAGAGTTATAAGGAATGCTGACTCCAGTCAGGCTTACTGAACTGTCATCTTTAGTGAAGAAGGATGCCGTTTCCATTAAAATCAGTTGCTTCATCTATAACATGGCAGCTTACAGGATCTAAGCAGCAGTCACGTAACCCCAAACAAGTGTCATAACATTTATTGTGTAAATTCATGATTCTTCTCCTAATGAGTTTGTCATTACAAAATAAGCTATTTGAATATCGTACTGTTTCTTGCAATTGTTTAATGATTATTTTCCTAATGGTAATACATATATATTGTTCTAAGCTTTTTGTAGCAAAGCACATATTTGATCTGTTTGTAATATTCCCTGTAAATTTATGTTGTTATATAAATATTTATCAGAAATGGCAAGAGCAGGCCTGCTTTAGGGCCACAGGAATGCAGGAAGACCAGCTGCACTCTTCAGAGAGAGCTGGTAGCACACGAACTCTCTTTCAATCAAGACTGAGGAATTTATTAGCATACGTAAGATTGTATGGGAGCTTCACTGGTGGAAAATAACACAGCAGAGGAAGGAGAGTTGATCAGCAGGGTGTCTCTGCAGTTGCTACTCTGACTTACTCCGACTTACTCCAGTATTGCATTACTTAAAGCTTCATCCAGATGGATGACCAGCTGAGATGCTGTCCTGTTGTATCATTCTCCAAATACTCCAAGCAAAACTCTGAAACACTCATCTCCTCTAGTGAGTTAGAGAAACTTGGCAGTAGGCTGGTAAATAAGGTGCTGAGGCAGTAGTTTATGAATCTGGTATAATAATATTGTCTTCTTATGCTCCTCTGTTATGATCTAAATAAGACATGGTAGATGTGCTTTCAGACAGGTTGTCTGAAATACGGAATTTGCCTTAGTGAACCAGATCTGTGACTGATTCATTTTACACTACAAACAAAATTTTTTAATGAAATAAAAAATACCCCTTTTAGTAATGATGCAAATAGAAAATAAATGTCAAAAGATACGCGAGAGACTGAGGCCACTAATTTCTATTCATTTCTCATTTCTACTTTTAGACTTCAAAAATTAGTCATTGCGGCATTTTACAAATATGCTATTGCTTTCAGGTGCCCATTTATCACAATGCTAATCTGCCATTTTAGGTACAAAATAAGCAATGTGCTGCATTCTCTCCATGACAAGATGCCACATGCAATGAATTACATATTTTAAACAAAGAATATATACTTTTTTAAAGTCTTAAGAGAAGTATCCAAACCAACACGGCTGCTAAGAGTGTAGTAGTCTTAAAGAATTCCTCTATTTTTTCATGATGTTTTGTAAAATAAAAAAAATTATTCAAATCCAATGCAAGTATTTAAAATTAATATTTTTCTGAGAAATAAAACTATCTGTAAATGTTCATGCAAAATGTGTGTGCTATTTTTACATAGCACTGATAAGGTGGGAAAAGGAAAAAAGTATAAAGGGGGGGTAAAAAGGGAGTTTAAAATAGTGCGTGATAGCACAATACTTGCACTTAAGGTATAAAAGAAATGTTGTTGCATTGAAGCAGCAACCTTCAAAGGTTAAATTAAATTTGGGGATGCCACGCCTTCTAAAGATAAATGTGGGTAATTTAACCAAAGTGATCTCTATGAACAATGCAATGTTGGAGCTGATCTACCCTATTTTAGATGTGTTTCAGGATGAAAGGCATTATAACACTGGTATATATATATGTATATATATGTATCACTGGTTGTATTGACTAGATCACCATCAATTTTAAAATCAGACTAGTGGAGCCATCATAGAAACAGATTAATCCCTTCCTAAAATGAAATTGTTTTTTGAGACATTGTTCTTATATCTTTTAAGTCTGGCTACTTCCAACTGAAGCTTTCCAACACCGCTCTGGGAGTTAATAAGGAGCCAATTGTGCTACAAATAAAATAATGAAAGTATTTACTAGGAATTTTAATAAAACAAGTTTTCACTGATTTCTGTGAAAATTACTGCAGTACTTTTGCCATGTTACTTTTGTAGGATGGTATGCAGCATTAAATGTTTCCATCTGCACTCACTGAGCACTATTAAAGTATGTGGATTTAATTCTTCCATGGGTTTGACCAATAAATAATCTATTTTGCAGAAAGGGTACAGAGGCTTAAGACAAAACTGTGGCGAGAGGATAGCAAAGAAAAGGCTGAGAAAGGCTCAATCACCCCAAAGAGGGAAAGATACTTGTGCAGTTGTGGGGAAAAAATTGTCATTGTTTCTTTTGGGTTATATCAGAATTTAAAGGTTTTTGGCCCAAGACCTATGGTGTCACTAGGCAGATTGTTAAAATATTTGGGCACTTACACATGCAGGTAAGTACCTCAGTTATTTCATAGTCAGTGGAAACATTGCTGGCTGTTGGTTTGTATGCTTAAATTCCCAAATATTTTAAAAAACATACTCAGAAATTATGACTATCCAGGTACTTAGTCACCAGAGGAATACTGAAATTCAGCTTTCCAGAGGAAATTAATATAATATGACTGTGAAATTGAGGCCTGAACACATGCAGTTACTGAAAAACAGGAACTTCACAGCTTTGCTTTCAAATTTTGGCTGTTGTTCAGAAAAGCACTTTAATGTACACTTAAATCCCATTAACTTCAATGTAAGTTAAATGTGTTCTTAAGTGTGATCCTGAATAGGAAAGGTCCTTTCCGTTGAGCCTTTCAGTTCATGAAGCGCACTGGACAAGAGGAAAGAACAAAACAAAAACCCACAACAAAAGCTTTTGATAAAAGCACTGGAGTATTTATTATGGAATGGTTTTCAATTAGTCACTGCAGTGTGCATTTAAAATGGCAACAAGATGTGTTTTCGATGAGTTTTTGAAAAACACTGTTGACATAGGTAATTTCTGTTAAAATTTATACAAGTTTTGCCTTGAATTTATGATATTTTAACTTTACCTTGATGATTGTTTGTCCCAGCAATCATTTTATCCTGATACCCTGAAAACTTGATGATTAGTTGAAACCTATAGAAAACACATTGTGCTAGTATATATAGAAAGGCTGAATTTCATGGAATCACAGAATTGTCAGAGTTGGAAGGGACCTCTAGAGATCATCTAGTCCAACTCCCCTGCCAAAGCAAGATTGCCTCGAGCGCATTACTCAGGACTGCATCCAGGAGGGTCTTGGAAATCTCCCGAGAAGGGGACTCCACAACCTCCCTGGGCAGCCTGTTCCAGGGCTCTGTCACCCTCACCGGAAAGAAGCTTTTCCTCATATTTGAATGGAACTGCCTATGTTCCAGTTTGTGCCTGTTGCTCCTTGTCCCGTGACTGGGAACCACTGAAAAGAGTCCTTCTCCCTCCTCCTTCAACCCACCCTTCAGACACCTGCAAGCATTAATAAGGTCTCTCAGCCTTTCCTCATAAGCGAGATACTCCAATCCCTTGATAATCTTTGTTGCCCTTTGCTGGACTCTCTGCAGTAGTTCTGGGTCTCTCTCAACCTGGGGAGTCCAGAACTGGATGCAGTATTCCAGTTGTGACCTCACCGGTGCCGAGTAAAGGGGGAGAATGACCTCCCTGGACCTCCTGGCCACACTCTGTCCTGTGCAGCCAAGGATTCAATTGACCCTCTTGGCCCCAAGGGCACATTGCTGGCTGAAGGATAGTTACTATCTCCCAGGGCCCCCAGATCCTTCTCCTCAGAAGTGCTTTACAGCAGGTCTGCTCCTAACCTGTATCAGTGCCCCGCATTCTTTGTCCCCAGCTTCAGGACCCTACACTTGCTCTTCTTAAACCCCACTAGGTTCTTCTCTACCAAGCTCTCCAGTCTGTCCAGGTTATGCTGGATGATGGCACACCCTCTGCAGTGTCAGCCAGCCCTCCCAGTTTGGTGTCATCAGCAAACTTGGTGAGGACAGACTTGGTCCCCTTATCCAAGCCATTGATGAATATGCTGAACGAGACTGGACCAAATAGTGACGCTGGGGGACACTACTGGTTACAGGCCTCCATCTCAACCCTGCTCCATTGGTAAAATTTCTGAGAGAAAGATAATTTCTATTAACACTAACAAGTATATTTGTTTTTTCATGTCCATAATACTTACATAGAAATTCTTATCCTTTGTGTGATTTTCTCTTACTTTTCTGTATCTATATCTATATTTTAATTTAATTGATAGTGGATTCAAGTTATGAATCTTATTCATCCTAATATTTGAACAGTGCAAGCCAGAGGCGAACTAAAACTGGAACCCATATGAATCAAGCTCTTGGCTCTCCCGCATATTGCAGTGGAATGTGAAGAGGTTTGCAGAGAGAACAAAGTTGCCCTCCCAGCTGAAAGGGCTACACGTTTGCATATTTTGAAATGTTATGGTAGCCTGGACACAAATTGATAGCTTTTTGAAATTGAGTGATCATGCTCACTTGCTAGGTAGACTATTTTGCTTAGAAATTACTTTACATTTGCCATTTTGAGCCCAGTCTCTGTTCTTTTAGAATTGAAGCAGTTACTTTTTTCTTTGAGGGTTTGAAGTGCCATTATATTTTATGTTGGGTGGTGGAAGACCCAACAGAGAGAACCTTGGATTTATAGCTTTCCAATGACACAGACTGATGCCTAGCATCTTTTAGAGTATTTTTCTTGGTGTTTNGTTTTTTTTTTTGTTTTTTTTTTTTTTGGTTTTTTTTTTTGGTTTTTTTTTTTTTTTTTTTTTTTTTTTTTTTTTTCTTTTATAGGAGACAACAAATGTAAAAAATATGTCTAAGCCAACAAAGTTTTTGCAAAAAACTCCCGCACAGCTCCTGCAACGCTGATGTAGGAAATTGATTCATCCAGTGTAAACCTGTGACCTTTGCAAGGGCTTCCAGTTGCTGTTTGTGTCATTACTCGATTTCCAATGGAAAGTGAGGGCATGACAAATACTATTTGCAGCCATTTCCAGTCAGTGCTTATGATAGTTCTAACCTTGGGGTCAGGGAGTAGTGTGTTCTGCAGTTTAATTCATTGACTATCTGGGCCCTTCAACTCTAGAAAGAAGGGAAATAGGGGGAAGGCAGAGAGGTAATTGCAGGCAGCTTAATTCACTGCCTGTGAAACAGCCAACTATTTATTTTTCAGATGCACAGAGTACAACCAAGAGACACTTCCTATATCCACTTGTCCATGTGCAGTGTACTGGGTTTCTGATATGGTTTGCTGTAATATTCCTAGAAGAAATGTTAATTGGATTCAATGGGTTAACATGGACTTGTGTCTTCTGATGCACCTTCTTGTCCTTGAGAGTGGATTCGTGTCAATACAGTTGGGGTTTGTTTAACAGAGACAGACTGTGTGCTGGGCTGGTAAAACCCAAGTTAGAAATTTCAGTGGGCCAAATCATCCTTTGGTCTGGTGACAACATTAAGAAAAAAAGTCATTAAACTTTTTTTCCCCCCAAAGATTTATGCCATAGCTTGGTTAAAGAGTAGCAGCCCATCCAGAATAGTTATGTATTCCCCAAACACTACATACGTAGTTTGAGAAATTTACTGGGCTTTTTTTCGACAAGTAAAATATATCATCTAAGTAGTTTATGTTCTTTTGTTTCCGATATTTTGATCATCTTGAATGTAAAAGAAATCTTGATTTTGATTTGTATTAGTTGTGGCTCATTCACTCAGCCATGAAGATCTGTAATATATCTTTATCTATATTTGTTGTTGGAATCATTAAGTTGCATGAGATACATAACTTCCTAGAGGTGTACAATACTAACACAACCAATAAATAAACGAAAGAACAAAAGTCTGAGAAATAAAATACCAGTACTGAAATACTAATAATATACATTCTCAGCAGGTATTATGGGGCTAATACAAGTCTTGCTACCTTCATTGTAGTCATTATGGAAGGATTTTACTCTGATTTACATATAAAAGTAAAATAAATATGAAATGTAAAAACTATGAAAGGATGCATTGTCCTTCCCATATATACAATATATTATTACATATATCTACCCCAAACTGATCACAGTAAACCAAATCAGTTGACAGTGCACTTTAAATATTTAAAATAGTATCTTATTTTTTTAAAAATTAGAATGATAAAAAATTGCAATCTAATTTTACTTTCATACTTTTAATCATCTGTCTTTAATTGTGCATTAATGAGTTTAGCCAGCGTAGCTGAAAAGGCTGAGCAACATAGTTATATGGTAAAAAAAATATATACTAAAGAGATATTTTCTCCTGCAAATAAAGAAGCACATGATCTAAATCTAAGGTACATATAACTTGAAAATTATACCACTGAAAACTATGAATATGAAAACTGTAAATTTTTTTTACTTATTTGGGTATAAAACGTGAAATTTATATTTGAAAACTTTAAAAATGTTTGTCTTGCAATGAATTATTAGTTCCAGTTCTATCTCCTCAGTTTATGAAAATGAAAAAGATCTCTGCTGAGGCTAGGTTTTTTGGATCTCACCTGGACACTGATTTCTTTTTGTTTTTCTTAGATTTCAAGATATTGTTTTCTTCCTTCCATTACATTTTTCCTCCTATATTCCTTTACCCTGCTGTCATCCTTGCTGACAGCTGTCTCCTGGCTGACCATAGGAATTTCCGTGATTTCTTAGACATTTCTTTTCACTGGAAGCAAAGCTTGTTAGATTACATTTCTTAATGCCCCTTTTGTTGAAGCACTTCTTCCTTGAAGAGAAAACAACTATGTTTTGCCGCAGCTTAGTATGCGTGATGAGAAGGCTTGGTGGCACAGCAGGAGGCCACAGCACTGGTCCATCTGTGGTGGCCCCACTTTCATGGACTCCACTGAAGTTGGTTCTCACTGGAAGTCCCAGACTGTCCGTCATGCACACCAAGGAGTCACCACTGGGGAAGGCTTTGGCAGTCAGGGACAAGTAACTGAATTCCTGCTCAGTCTAACAGGTAGATAAAGGATCGGATAAATGTATTTATTGCTTGAATGTTCTCCTCCTGTGCAGAAGATATATAGCAAGCCTCAGAACTCTTGCTTTTCGGTTGCTTGAACTCTGCAATTAACCCGGCACCATCTCTACAGAGCCGCTGTGCTATCATCAGTAGCTATATTTGAATCTGAGTGCATTATATTGAATGTATGAAGAACTATGGGGTTTTTAAATTGTATTTTTCCTAGAATGTTCCATTTGATAATGAATATTAGGTCCAACCAAAATGTAGGGAAATTTCCTTTCACCTAGTTTCTAATTAGCAGTTACTGAACTCACTTACAGACATGTTTTACTGCTATTAATATTATGAAGGGGGAAAAGTGGTTTTTGCAGAAACAAGGGGATAAAATGACCTCACATCAATGGTAAAGACATCTTATAATTCCATTAAGAATATTCAAAGTGCCATAGTACCATTTGGATATCTCTTTGTTGAAGCATTATTTTTCACAATTAATATGCCTTATACATTTATTCATTGGTGACAAGTTAGTTGATGAACACAATACGAATAGAGTATGTTGAGTTTTTGCTTTATCTGAAATCAAATAGTTGGACCCTCTCACAAATTGCTTTGTAAAAGCTCTTTGCTTTCCATAAAACTTGAATTTTATAAAAGACAAAGGACAGACATCTAAGAAAGTGACTTACCTTATTTGAACAGAGCATTTAGAGTAACCATGAAAAAGTAAAGTTTAATGAGAGAAGGAATGTAAAAGAAAATCTCTGTATTCAAAGAGAAAATATCTTTGTGGTGGAGACTATTTGCTAGATAAGTTTAAAGGATTTCCTTAGAGGAATTCTATTGGCATAACTAGATATATAGTGTCATTTTTTTTCAGAGCAAGGCCCAGAATGTAATAACATTAACAATTTGTTCACTTTTTAACTGCATGGTAATTAGTAAGAAATTAGTGAGCTGCACAGAACTGAAATTCTCAAAGAATATTTTAAAAGCTAGCTAGTCATCTTTACTACTGTGGATCACGGTACCATATTTTATGTGTTGTGCTTAAAGCCAATTTCTCTGTTTTTGTGATGTTTATAACAACTTTATAACAGCATCATAGAGGAGCTTTCAGCATGATCAGAAAAAGCCCTGAAATATTTCTATGTTATAATAGAACTGAGAGTCATGGCCTTATAACAGTGCATTAAAAAAAGAGATGCTTTCAAGCACATGAACAAATAATAGAGTTTGCTTGTCTTTCTCTTAGGAATTTGCTTCATACCCTTAGATCAGGTTAAGTCATTCATTACTGTACTGCTTTGCAATCTTTTAAACCACAGTCAGTCAAGATACCAACACGGTCTAAATTCTGTTTCCACTGGAAGTAAACAAAAGCATCCCATTGCTACAATGGTTTCTCTTCATGTAGCAAGAGTTTTCAGTGGTCATTTACAGATCTACAAGATTTTTTTCTCTTCAAATTCAGAAATGTCAACAATGGGCACAGCCAACATCTGGGACCGCTTTACTTCCACTGTGAGAATCAATGTGGTCCTCAGAAATGAGTATTCAGCAACACATATAAACTTTCTGGAAATTAATATCATAAATACTAAATTGGGCAAAAAGTGTAATTTTACTTAAAGATACTTGTATGAAAATATAAATTATACAGAAAACTGCCTAGTAAAGTGCAGTGCACTTGACATGTTTTACTGTTTTAATATGTTTTTAATGGTACATTTTTACCATTTTTCTTCTTATTCACTGAGTTATTATTAGGCAACCACAATTAATTATTTAAAGGGGCCTATTCTTGCTTTTAGTACATTTATATGGCTCCCCTGACAGTAATGAGAATTTAAAACAGGCTGTGTATTCTGATATCTGGTTCATAACATGAATCTTCTATCACTTTCTGTTGGGATTTTAGATATGAGTTTTCCACATTAGTTTTACATTTGTGCTCTGTATGTTTTTGTGTTTACAATACTTTTCCTCAGAGACAAAACGACTACACCAGCTTTTTCCCTCTGAAATTTTCGAGCTTTTGTGCCTCTGGTTCAGTTCCCAGGACTAGAAAAGCCAGGAGCACTAGCCAGGATCCAGATACCATGTCAACTGACTTTCAGAAGCTGCAAACATCATGTAATTTCATGCCACCCTGATGCAACTCTGCAGCAGCACCAAAGGAAAGGAATAAGGGCTCTATCCACACTGCCCTTGGGAGCTCTGATGGAGTTTAGACTTGGGTTCACAAACCAAGTAGCTCAAAAAAAGTGGCATTTGTGCCTTTTAAAAGCAGAGCCCTTGGATATGAGCCATTTCTGCAGCTTTAGCTTGACTTTCCTTACCTGGAAGTCCAATTAGGTCACTTCTAATTAAGCGTGAAATATGGGTCAGCTTTGTGACAGTGGAGTTTACCGACTAAAACAGGGGAGTTTAGGCTTGCATTTTTGTTCCAAGTTAAAATGGCAGGGCCAGCATCATTTAAATTACAACTAGGCTTTTTTCTGCTCAATGGCACAATTCAGCCTCATTCTTTAATCCTTCCCGAATACTGTCCTTTCACGTAACATATAGCAAGATAGCTGCAATGTACATATCTGTGGTTTTGTGTGTCAGAGATATACATACGCGTTTCTCGCAGTCGAATGAGATTTTAATACAGGACTCCGTTTCTCAGAGAACTGATCACTTGTGCTGCCACATACTGTTTGGGGATGTTTCATTCTCTGGAAAGTACAGGATCATGAGATGACAATTCCATACTGCTTGCACCTACAGTGTTCACAAAAATCTGTGAATTATCTCAGTGTTTCAGGAAGCATACCTTGTGAAGGTTTCTCTTGCGGCTCACTGAAGATTAAAACGCCAGCCTGTAAAGATCCTATTGTGGGTTTATATGAGTGAATAGAGAAAATATGCTATGCAACACAAGCATTTTATAATATCATCCTCTATCCATTTGGACAAGCTTCAGGCCACACTAGCAGTTTTTATAGTATCCCCAAATGTCAGATTTTTATGTGGCTCAGAGATAACAATCTTATCATTGGGCCTTTTTTCTCTCTTTTCAGCAACATCTCACTAGGATGACTTCAAGAGTATACTTTAGGCCCAGACAACAAAAAAACCCACCACAGGAGACTTTTGTACTTCTTCTGCCTTTTAACAGTATAAGGGATAGTGGCAAGATTACAAATCCTGGGAAAAAAACAACAAACACGCAGGCTTGAAGTTTAAAAGTGAATTCAATATTAATAAAATGTTAATATTTATTCTGAACATATGACCAGATTCCCTTTTCTGTGAATTTACAGGTTTCAGGAATACTCTATACCCTTCATGGAACAGAATGATGACTTAATTGTTCTTGCAAATAACAGCTTTACTTGGCTGTGAGTTTATGAGGCAGTAAATTTGCCTCATAACTTGCAACATTTACCCAGCACATTTCTATGATGCTGTGAGCTATTTATTACTAAGTGCATTTGGAGTGAAGTGAAATGGTCATAAAAGCACATGGAGGAGACACGCTATGATGAAAACCAGTATTTTTCCAATAACATCCTTTTGGTCTCTCATTGTCTTCCCAGTTCTTTACAAATACAAGTCCATTGATATCAGTGGGTTTAAAGTGCTCTAAATGGTCAGTTGGAGATGGCTAAACGGTACCAGGAATATTAAAGTTTATCTGTAGACTATGTACTTGTATTCATACGCGCTGATGATGCTCAAAGAAAGAGCAAATTAATCTGAGTGACTCACTGAATTGGACTGAAGAGCCATCTAGCCAAATCATAAATATATGGGTAAGGCAGGAGATATATATATATATAACGACACTTCCCCTGCCCCGAGTTCATCTGAGTTTCCAGTGATGTGGAACTTGCTGAATGTAAGAATGCTGGATAGCTAATGCTTCCTGAATCATAAGTGGTGCTTTTTATTTTATTTATTTATTTTACCTTAAATTGCTGTCTATTAAATTGGTTGTTTCATAATGATTGCAAATGTGTAATATCATAAATAACATCAATGCCAGTAATTTAATGAGCTGACACCTAAGTTCTGTGAAAATAGAGATCTGTTCTCAGACTAATTTATTGTATGCAATTCATTGTATGCGCTGTATGCATAGTCAGTCTCAGTGGTCATAATGTATGCTAATGCTAAATAAAGTATGTAAATCCATCCTATGAAGTCTGTTTTCCTCTTGATATATACAAATAACTCCTCCTAACACTTGTGTGAACTAAGCCTTATTTACTGATAAGTGGAAAATAACATAGTTCAGTGACAAGGAATTCTTAATTTCCCAGTAAAGACATTTTGCATGGGAACGAACAAACTACTTCAAATAAGCCAAATCACAAAAAAATCCTCCTTTAAATAAAGTTAAACTTCCAGTGATGCTTGTCCCTACATCCCAGTTCCTGTTCACTGGTATAGATTCTGTATATAAATTCTTAGGACTGTTATCAGATGTGAACATTAATGGTGCTCTGTGTGCAGATAATGGCAAACAAGGCCAGTTTTAGTCTTGGGAAAATGGATTCATTCATGTTGGGCCAGAGGAGGGGAATTGTCATTTTAGTATTTCCATCCCTAATTTGAACTGTTTAAACGGTGAACATGCTAAGGCCATGAGACACCCCAGCAGTTTCTACAAGGTCTTGCTTTCAGGTTGTGCTATCACAGATCTGGCATTGACTTCTAAGCTTATGCTCTACAGATAGGAAGAAGTACAGGTTTTGTTACTCCTTCACTCACATTTGTTGCCATTTAAGTCTGTGAACAGGATGGATGCAGGAAATTCAGAAACCTGCTTCACACCACATTTATGCTTCCTTTCATGGAGCTTCCATCTTCTAAGTTGTATCTCTAGGAACTTCAAACTAGTTAGACAGTCAAGTCTCCTTAAAAGTTTTGTGCTGCCTATTGAAATATGATATTCAGGGAGGTCAAGGAGGCTGCAGCTGTGGCAGGGGACAGTAAGGTTTTTCTTTGCTGTAAGATCCTTTGTGAGCAGATCATTTTTAATTTTACTCGTCTTTAATCTGCTCACCCAGTTCTAATGCAGGTGGCATGCCCTTTTCTCAGAGACACTAAGCTGAAACTAGATCTAGTTGACAATATAATGTATTTCTGAGAAACTTGTACTTGCATCAGGACATTTGCTTTATTACTTTTCATAGCTTCCACGTTTACTTCCAGGTTTCAGAGCAAAACTATGAACCAAGAGAAGAGCCAGAACAGGCACATTTAGGGTTAGGTCATAGGCCCTCTATGAATAGAGCCAGGGAGCAGCAGGAATGAGGCTTTCTCAAACTAGAAGATGATTGATGACCCTGGCCAACCTCCCATGACACCTCCTGGCAGCTCCCAATGGTCCTGCATCTGTAGGCTGAGCTGTACGATTCTGCAGTAGTGCTGGTGAACAGGCCTGGGTGGACCGTAAACCTAGGCTGTAGCCTTGTTTCTAGCCTGGTCTTTGTCCCTGTCTCCTGCTGCTTCTGGCTGGACAGCCTAGTTGGACCCTGGATGTTCACCAAATTTCACCATTTATGGTGATGGGGATGGTCCCTGCTGTCAGCACCCACCTCTGTCGGCCCTGCTGAGCTACTGCAGGTCCCCACCAGCAAGGTGTCCTGCAGCAGGCACCAGAACTTCTTAAAAGTGCCCCTGTGTTGTCTACATACCAAGTTAAAAAGGGTAAGAAGGGGAAGGGATGACAGCTGGGCATGGCAATGACAGTTCTCCACCATATTTTTCTCTAGCACTACTAACACCAACCTTTCCTCAAATTTTGTGTTGCTACTGTTTTATCAGCATGTTAGTGGTGACTCACATATGTTTGATCAGGTACAAGTGGTGTGAGGTGGCTAGTTTCTCACCTGTTTGCAGCTTTTTTTTGGTAACTCCAAGATTTTCCACATCTCAGAGAGTAACACACACTGCAAGTAACTCATGGTAGGTTTAGACTTAAGGCTTTCAGAATAAGACTCTGCAGACATGCACATACATGGCTGAGGTTAAATTTTACTTTCTTTTCAAAAAGCAGGCAATTTCTTCACAGTCAGATTTACGGAAATCAACAAACATTGACTGATACTGAGAAGCCAAAGAAAAATTTCTGGATAGCCAAAGAATGTCACGTGATTTGAAAACCTCTTTATAGAGGGATGCATCCCAATATTTTAATTATCCTTTCTGGTAATGTAATCAAAAGCTAATTATGAATCGTAGTTATTTGCAGTGACACACTGTGGAAAAAACTTGAGGAAGAAAAATGAGGACAAAAAAAAAATCATAGTCTTATCTGCTTAATCTCTGTTTGAGCTGTCCTTTTGATTGATGTAGACTACTGAGTGACAGTTTTTCCTTTCAGTGCTGTCACTTTTATTCTATACTTCCTTTCCTACTTCATCCAATAAAGGGTTCTTCCTAAATTTACGGAAAAGTATGGACAAACTTGGACTGAATCACTTTGAATGGCAGTTGCTGTAGCCTGCGCTTCAACTGTAGTCACAAACTCATCCCAATTGCAACTACTGTTTTGTATAGCTTCAACTTCTTTTCCCCAAGAATTAACTGCTATGTAGCAAGAAAATCTTGTCTGTATTTCATGAGCTTCTCTCTGGAGGTCCTGCCTGCTTGCTGAGAGCTTTAGCCAGCAGTCACCAAGCTTACTGTGTGAAATCTACAAGCCTTGAGAAACATACATGTTTTGGTTACTGGTGTTTGCATTCCTGTTGGGAAGCAGGTTCTGTT
Organism: Pedionomus torquatus; assembly: GCA_013398155.1. Classification (NCBI taxonomy): domain Eukaryota; kingdom Metazoa; phylum Chordata; class Aves; order Charadriiformes; family Pedionomidae; genus Pedionomus; species Pedionomus torquatus. The sequence continues at coordinate 30,112 of VZRU01007637.1, forward strand.
CAAGATTTATCATGCAGTGTGTGAAGTATAACATCATCTTACTCAGTAAGGCTTACTGTTCTTGCAAATTTTTTATTTGCATTAGTGTTGCAAAAAGAAAAGCAGCTGCCCATTACAGATGTGTCTGGATATAGTTAAAACTTTTAGATGAAGAAGACTTTATGCTTCCACCTATTTTAGAAACAACTAATAGCTTTAAACTTGAAAATTTTATTTTTATTCCCTCTTAAAAGAATATTAGGTAGTTAAAACAATGCTAAATAATAGTGACAGTAGGGTTAAATTAAATAGAAAATAACAAAATATATGAGTGAAAAATACTAGTGCAGAACAACTTTTTCTGTTTGATAAGCAGGAAGAGGAGCTAAGGTTTAAGAGTTTTACAAAGCTGATATTTCATTATGAAACACTATTGTTTCATAATGAAGTCTGGCCAGCTAATTGCAGAATCACAGAATCATCACGGTTGGAAAGGACCTCTGAGATCAAGAAGACCAGCCATACACAAACAAAAAAACCCTACAATCTCGGCTACTAGAGTATGTCCTGAAGTGCCACAGCTACGCGTTTCTTAAATGCCTCCAGGGATGGTGATTCAACCACCTTCCCGGGCAGGGTGTTCCAGTGCCTGACCACTCTTTCAGTAAAGTGATAATTCCTGATATCTAATCTGAACCTCCCCTGCCGCAGCTTCAGAACATTTCTTCTGGTTCTGTCATTATTCACTTGGGAGAAGAGGCCAACACACACCTTTCTAAAACCTCCTCTCAGGTAGTTGTAGAGGGCAAAAAGGTTTCAGACTTTCAGGCACTTTTCAGATTCAGTTACAAAAAAATATTGCTATCTATGACAGCAAGACCCTGTGGTTTACCTTAACGCACAGAATGAATGATGGAAAAAAAAAAAAAAAAGAATAAAAGGAATTCTCAGTTACCTCTTTAACCATTGAGATAAGCATGACCTGTCATGTATTCAAGTTCCTAAAAAGCAATAGAGTAAGAAATGCCTTGTAATGTTTCTATTACTTTTCAATGTACTTGGCCTAAGACATTATTCTATAACGGGGACTCAGGCTGAATTAGTAGATTGCTTACAGGAAAAGTCATGTCTATTGATTATAAAGGTACATTGATGAATTCTCAGTCAACAGTCCTGTCCAGAAATACTGAACCTCTCCTTTCTATACACTGAAAAATTCAACAATTATAACAGAAGATCACTTTTTTAAGAAGTGTTATTGGTTTAGATTTTCCATTCCTAATATGAGTAGGCCAAAGTCCTTAAATATGTAATGTATTTAGGTATTACAAGCTTCCAGTCTGATTCCCTAGAGAAAGAGATTCTTTTTGAAAGTGTCTGAAATTTATTCTATTTGGAGATAGTGTCCTTTATGTTGCACAGATTTTGAGTATTTCACTTCCTCTGCTGTTTTTCAAGTAATGTGTTCTGGTACAAAATACTTGCATGTTCTAGGTTATTTATTTTATGGTATGTTTTCTTCTTTTTGGTACGTTTTCTTTCTTTTTGGTATGTTTTCTTCTGAAGCTAGGATGTAAAACAATAATTTAAATTAATGACATCTACAAATAGTTGTGCATGATATTCTTCCTTCTGCATTATAGAAATAGAAAACCCATACAATATAACCCAAATAGAAATATTAACTCATATAGAAAACCCAGAGCAACATCTAGATGCTTAGTGCCTGCAGCCACTTCCACAAATGTTTTGCTTCACATGTTGGCATCTTTTTGTTAGGTGAAGAAAACTTTGATTTCCTAGCGCTTACGTTGTGAAGTTGATTTTTACAAGGCAAACATCAAGGTCATGATAATCTAGGCATTTTTGGACAGTTCTTCAGTCAAGTATGGATTTTATACTTCACTCAACTACCTTGGTGATTATTGACTTCCTTTCTGCCTGTTTCAATGACAGGCAGTTGGTATCATATTCCTCTGATTCTTTCAGCATTAAAGAGATACAGACTCAAGGATGCCTCCTTGCTCCAGGGAAGTATAAGTATAGGCATGACTTTGTCACTACTGGCCCATGTAGAAAAGAGAGACAGGGATGAGAAGTACACAGCTCTACAAGTCACAATTGTATCTTTGAAATTTTCTTAGAGTGACATAGGACATTTCCTTGCCTTAGGGTAAAATCTATTCCTAAAGAAGAAAAATAATCTATGTTCCTTTATAAGGATATGCATACGTGTGTCTAATGCATGAGTATTAAATATACACAAGCATGTATACATGAGTGCATGTGTATACACGCATCTGATTGTATCTTCCTGGTACAAGTTAAAAAAGGATGTTACTTTTAAGTTTTAAATCTTATTATCTTACCAGATTCCAAATCGGACTCAAAGAAGTTTGCCGTATATCGGTGAGGCTACAACCAGTGCCATTAAGCAGGTTGGCCCTCTGAATGAGAAGCAGATTGCCCATGGGCAAGAGACTACTGCCACCTTTTGTCTGCACTGCAGATGATGTGTGTTGCTGGTGGTCTTCTTTCCTGGATTTGTTGCTGATCAGCCCATTCTAAAGGAAACACACCGCAATGTTACTTCACCCAAGTGACGTCCCACACCACACCATTAGGAGTTATCTCAGTGAACTGTGCCTTCAGCACCCAGTGCAGAGGGCAAACAGCTGTGGTACTTTCTCTGCTTCTGGGGTGTGGAAAACCATGGACATTGCCATTTTTTAAGCATGTATAGATTCATATGGCCCTGCATGTGCAACAGCCTCACTGTTACGTGACAGCCTGCCCACACTATAGCACGCATCTCCCCATCTTGCCTGCCTTTCTTATCAGCCTTGCAATTAAAGTCTGGGCTGATCCTTTCTGGCAGCTCACCATCTGCAAAACAGGAAGCACTGGCTTTGCTGTGATTTCACACTTCTCTTGATTAAGCTTGCTTATGGCTGAGAGCCTTTAGGAGAGCCATGTGACATGCGGTGGCTGCAGCCACGCTTTCTTTGGGGACAACCAGGCAGTAAGGCAATGGTGGTGGAGTGCAATCTGGAACACCCAACAGTGCTGTCCAAATCTGTTAGTTTCTCTTATACTTCAAAAGCTGCATGTTATGAAGTGAACAATCTAATTTCAGCTCTCTACCTTCCTAGAGGGAATTGTGCATATTGTTTGATGACCTTGCAAGCCTACTTCTTAGTGGATAAGTGCAACTGGTCATGAGGCGATCAGCAGTATCTTTATAAAATGGCAATGGCTAGAAAATAAAATTTCCTCTTATTGCTCGTGTTTCTGTCTATCACTTTCTACTTTTCAGGCTGCGACCACAGCAAGGAGTTTATTAAGTATTGCTGTCAATGATCTCTCACTGTTACTTCTTAAGACTGGCACCACTGAGAACAAGACCCCACTGAAGGTTTTTTCAGACATTGCCACAGTCAAATCACACTTTTTTAAAGGACAGTAAGGAGCTATTATGGCCATTCAGCTTGCCTTGTTCCTTAGGAAGAACTTCACCAGGTAACTGTCAAATCCCCTTTCTATCTCACATCAGCTCTCTAAGCGATAGCTCTGCTTGTAGAGCTATTGCTTTTTGGAATTAAAGAGGCTGTGAAGTAAAATGAACACTGCTTCATTGTAGAAAATGTTCCATTTATTTTCAATGAAGAAAAAAATATACCGCATTTCTTATATAATTTTTGTTTGCCTTCCTAACACATACATAGTCTTCTCGTTTATAATATGCAGACTAACAAACTTTTGATTGACTACACTGTTCTGACAGTAAACTTCTCTAAACTGGATAAAATTATGACAACAACTTTTCTTCCCAGCTTATTTTACCGTTTTCTTCTACTACTGTGAATCCTTTGCTTAGATGTCCTTGCTGATCATCGTGACCTTTGCCTAAGGGGGCAGAAGGATTTCTTTTTAACATCACATTTTATATAGTGAACTTTGCAAATGTAACACACTACAGCAACTCATTAGACCATTTTGGTCTTTGGAGAAGATTCTGGTAACCTGGAGTCTTCACCCATGACACTTCCTCAGCCCATCAGGCTGCACATTAATTTGGTGAAGACTGGATGCAGAAAAAGCGTTTTCCATACCAGGAATGTGTTTTTGTTTTGATGTCAGGGAATGCCTGAAGTTGTGGGTGAGAAACCTACAGAGCTTTAAACTTTGCTTCATTTTTATAGTGTATTCTTAACAAAGTTTTAGGTCCTGAGTTATTTCCAAGTTGCCAAGGTATTACTGTCATACAGCAGCTTGCCATCTTCTTATGTTAATTCTTGATATTACCTGGAACTGCCGTTTTCCCTGTGCATGCAATTCCTTTTATGACACTACTACTTATTTAATATTTAATATTTCTAACATTACTAGCTCTACTCTGAAGGCTGCTGGGGATTACACCCTTAAAATGTTAGTATGGCAAGTTTCCCATTTGAGTTTGTAATATTTTTTTTTTTGTGTGGATCAAAGTAAAAAGATTTACTGGAGCTCCGCAGAAAATGGTTCTCAAAGAAGCTTGGAAATAGCACAGTGATCTTGGGACTAGATTTGACATTGCCAAATGGCAGTTTTCATCTTGACACCATTTAAAAAAACATGTAATAATATGAAACATTTTAATTAGATCAAATTGAAATATAATTTGATGAGTGTATATGAATATGGTAAATAGATGAGATCAGGATTCTGTAGTGATTCATTATTGAGTTATGCCATGTAAAACAACCATAATAACTCACAATGAACATGTATTTCCTTAATACTTGTTTCTATGCTCTACTCAAGGCATCACTGTCTTCTCATAACCCAGTAAATTCTGTATAAAGGTATTTGTGTGTAGGTCCACATGTTGGTGGAGAGTAAGATTTTCATTGTCATAACAAAAATATGTACTCATAATGTAGTCATTTGAAGATACACTGGCATTTGTTATGTGCCTCAAGTGCTTAAATTACTGGAGCTGTTCTTGTTAAAAAAAACCCCAAATTCTGGATGTCTACTAAATCTATGCACCCATGAGGCTGTGATTGTAATTTGTGAAAGTCTCTTCTTATGTTAATGGAGGCTTTATTTACTGCACTGAATTAGAGGCTGCCTAACAAAGGTTGTCACTTTTAACTTTACCAGTTAGTAATTACTTTAAGACAATGAAAAGTTCTGGTAGTGCAGTGATAACTTTCATCCATACCTTATACAGAAAGAGACCAATAGCTTCTTGTTATCATGCCTGTAAATAGCCAGTTGGATCAACCACTTCTGAAACATGCTTTGCACAAGCACTTTTGTTATTTCTTGACAATGTGAGATAGAATCAAAGCCCTAATAATGGCAAAAGTGAGACTCAAGTTTTGAGTCATTAGTCCATGCTCCAAGCATGGGGGAATCTATTCTAAGAAAAAGAGTCAAGACAAACAGAAGAAAAATGACTTTAACATCTAGCTCCAACAAAATGTTAGTTTTAATAAGGTGGAAAAGAAAGGATGGTTTCACAACAGGGCAATGTCCGGTCATGTAAGTTTTTCATTACATGAGAGTTTCTAATGCTTAATAGTATTATTTCTGTGAAGGAAAGTTTCAGGATTTTAAAAGAGTTGTTCCAAAACAAAACAAAATTTATAAATCTTTTACAGGTTTAAAAACTGTGGTGCACAGAAAAGAAGTGGGCTTGTTCTTCAATCAACAATTCTGTAGATGTTTTTTACTTTAGTTAAATAACATAAACTTATTGAGATAATGTAACTATGTTCTATTTCTCAGCTGTAATGAAGAGAGAGGATGTAGAAATTAGTTTCGGTATTTCTTTAATATTTTGTAGAACCACTTAATCTTTCTTGTAATGCAATCACTGCATAGTTTCCCCCTGAACAAATTTGATTTACTCTTACTTTAGACATACTTTGTCATAGAAAACTGCATTCTTTAAGGGATAAGAGCTACATGGTGAGTTCAATGGCCTTATTATTTTAGGCAGGACTTTGACACTTGCTTAGGGTCACAGAATCACAGAATTGTCAGAGTTGGAAGGGACCTCTAGAGATCATCTATTCCAGCTCCCCTGCCAAAGCAGGATTGCCCAGAGCACATTACTCAGGACTGCATCCAGGCAGGTCTTGGAAATCTCCCGAGAAGGGGACTCCACAACCTCCCTGGGCAGCCTGTTCCAGGGCTCTGTCACCCTCACCAGAAAGAAGCTTTTCCTCATATTTGAATGGAACTGCCTATGTTCCAGTTTGTGCCTGTTGCTCCTTGTCCCGTGACTGGGAACCACTGAAAAGAGTCCTTCTCCCTCCTCCTTCAACCCACCCTTCAGACACCTGCAAGCATTAACAAGGAACCCCCTCAGCCTTCTCTTTGCCAGGCTAAAGAGACTCAGCTCTCTCAGCCTTTCCTCATAAGCGAGATGCTCCAATCCCTTAATCATCTTTGTTGCCTTTTGCTGGACTCTTTGCAGTAGCTCTGGGTCTCTCTCAACCTGGCCCTCTTGGCCACAAGGGCACATTGCCAACTCATGGATTGTTACCATCTCCCAGGACCCTCAAATAGTCAAACAGTATTGTAAGGCTATAATGAGATGAACCTGTGTGCTTGGTAAATGGCTGTCTGGTTGTGGGATAGTACTATCTCTTCCTACAGGTCTTGTCTCCCCTGATCATCAGAGTGTACCAACATGACCTAGAAATTAGAAGGTTCCTTCCAAGTTCAAGTGTGTGATCTGTAAATACTATCTTCTCATTTTTCAGAAACCGTGGAAATAATATAATTCATATTTATTAAGTAATCAAATCCTATACTTAATTGCACCATAGAAAAATCTATGGGAAAGGTAATGTCAGTATTCAGAGCTGGATTTGAGAAGAATGCAGTAAATAATGCACTTCAAACAACACGGATAACACAAAATATTGACTGGCTGCTCAGTAAGGGAGCCACATCCATATTGTGCCCTGAGGCAGGCATTCTACTGGAAAAACAGTATGTGCTCATGTAATTAGCGAGTATAGCATAATATGCCCAAACAGTGGGTTCAGATAAAACTGACACAACAGACTTCAGTCTTGTATTTCATAGCACTGGAGTTCTTGACTCTATAGCTTTAAAGATGACCATTTGTAATAGTGCACACTGCACACAGTAAAGTGCCTGAATGCCTGGCATGGTTGCACCTCCCTACGGCTTCTCCTTAAAGGAGAGCATGAGTTATTGAATTAGCTTCAAAAGTCTTGTGAGGCTAAAGTAAATTGTCATATTTCTTCTATATATAATAGGGAACATCGCATGTTTTCTTCCTTGTCTTTTGAGTGGGTTGGCAAGATTTGGCTGATTAACAACCATTTGTGTTATCTACTTGCTTTTCTATTAAATACTGTGCAAATATGGTAATAAAAAACCCTGTAAAATTAAATATTAAATCACATTATTGTATACTCAAACTTTATTTTAAAATATTTATTTAAAATAAATCACTTT
>VZRU01007637.1:37587-86571 GCA_013398155.1 Pedionomus torquatus
AAAGAAAGTCTGGGCTGGAAAATGTGGGTGGTTGTATTGTATACTATGTTGCTTTCTCATATATCTCATTTGTGCTAATGAGATTCCCAGGAAATTATTTTCCTGACATTTTAATGTAAAGATCACATGACCTCTAGCATTAATTATTTCCATGAGCTAGTTAGCAAATGAGTCCTTCAGGGCCCATGACATCTAAAAGTAAATTAATCCTCTGAGTTTTATATGACTTGGATAATGTTTTACCTCGGCGGTTAGTTGTGGAAGAGCTTGTCTTCTCTGTTTTTTTTCAGGGAAAGGTTTTGAAACACCTCTGCAACTATTGACCTTGTAACCAACTTGAAATTAAACATAAGGATCATCGCTTGATAGAAAGACTTTAGTGTTTCCTTGCTGAAATTCACTAGAGCAGTACAGTACAATAAAAATTTAGCAATGAAAAGCTTGCAGTGTATGTTGATTTCTTTTTGTAATTTTAATAAAGCATAAAAGCAGAAGAATTGAGATAATACAGCGGAAAAAATGAGTGAATTGGAAAAGCATTATTTTGCATATGATTTTTTCTGTATCTGACAGTAAAAGAAAAAATGTCACTTTTATAGTCTGTTTGATAAAACAATGATTTACTGATATGAATTGTAGGAGAAGGAGCAAATAAAAAGACATAGTTGCAAAAAATTAAAACAAATGCTAGAAGTTGCATTAAGTGTTGTAAAGGAATGCATGCCTTGGAATGTCTAGATGATAATGTATTACATGTAATCCCTACCAAAATTCCCTGGATGGGGTATCTCCAAAGAATGGGGTGTTTGGGGAATTAATTTTTCATCCCAACTAATAATTTATGAGCATTTTTAGCTCATCGTGCGTGAAGAATCTTATGCCAGTGTTCAAATGGATGCAACAGAGACTTACACTCTAGAGTATCCTTTGAAAACAGGCAGGCAAATGTCATCTGTTCAATTGTGTATGCTTGTATTATTTTTATGGATTTCTGCTTAACTCTTTCTTACTGTGCTAGGTTTAACTTCCTCACAATTTGTAGCATTTTTAGTCAGCAACTGCAAAACTTCACTAAAATTATGACTTCAAGGTACAGTTAATAGAGAAAATGATAGCTCAGTGGGTCTGAGATGGGAGGATACAGACCACTTGGATTCTAGTTTTCTGATTCAATTCTCACCCAGCTTGATTGCATTTGAAAGATATTGCTGTCTGTGGACTCTTTGACTTGTGTGCAGAAACTTAATATACTCAAGTCCCTGTAAGGTGTTTTCATGCTACACAAGAGAATGCTATATTTGGAATTAATTGGAACTTTTGGCAGGCTGGCCAAAACTGTGAAGAAAATGAGCTATTCTTTAAACCTAGAAATTAGAAAAAGCCAAGATGTAATCTAATGGCAGATTGCTGGTAGAGCAAGAAGGATAAAAAAGGAATGAGATGATGATTTTGTTACATTGAGTATATTTGTATTATGGTAAAAAAACCCCAAACAACTATTTGCTTTGGTCCTCATATTACCATGCTTCCAGTTTGGATCCAGTCTATCTTCTCTCTCCAAATGCCATCAACTCTGACTTCCTCTGTCATGCTGAAACTCTCCTAAGAGAGGATTCAGTTTTCATCCTTCCAAGTTATTCTCCCAGGATTATTTCCCTGTCTGATATCACTACACAAGAAATGATGGTGTCTGATAGCTCCATTTGTACCTACTGGCTAGAACAATGTCTCCTGGAGGGTAACCTAGACTTTTCCCTTCAAATAGAATCTCTAAGCAGTAACCTAACAGATATTAGAAAGGATGCATGGCTATTTTGGCTTCAAGAGAGTTCCATGATATTCCGGATTGTTCTGCACATCAGTGCAGAAGTAACTTGCTGATTAACTTGGGCCATCGCTGGTAGAGAGGTTGGACAGTTCTTAACTATCACAGCTAGGCAGGCCTGGGTATAGTGCAACACAATTGATCTAAGCCAACCTGACACATAAACAGTCTCAGGAAAAGGCAAAGCATACCACCATTCATCAGCTACATTAATGACTCATGAACAATTAATTTGGTAATGTCAAATAGACTGATAGTCTGTCACAATAACTGCAGATACAGGTTTGACTGATTTTTTAGCAGACATTGAAATTACTGAATGAACACAACATCAAATTTCCTTTCCTTGTCTTTTATCCTGTTTCCTTCTCCCAACTGCTTTGTTGGCCCCGCATTTCCTGTCCATCTCCTTGAATATCCTTGTCGCTGAGAGAATGCTCTACAATTCAAACGATGGAGCTTTGCACAAATACAGGTATATCCTGTTCTGTTTCCTTACTTCTCAATTAGCCCACTGGTACATTGTTTCACTCAAAGAACAAAGGAGGAATAATTCCAAGGCTGTGCTTAATACAGGTTATTATGGGCAATGGCCACTGCTTGTGCTGCAGGAAGAAAAGGGATGCTTTTCATTGCTTTTCTACGCATCAGTACCGGGATCTGTACATGGATCTGTGTATTGGTTTGTACTGGAAAGTTAAATGCACCTTTTAAAGCACACGTCCACAGAAAAAAGAAGTTTTCTATTTATATAAAGCTGCCTACAATCATGTTCTGGAAAGCTCACTCTGAGATAGTGACTGGTTCACAAGTAACTTTAATCTCACTGGAGCATAAATGTTAGATGCTGTCCTAAGTCCTAAGGGCTAGATGAAGTGTACCTAGCCTTCACTTTTGGACTGACCGATGTTGTTAGTGACACTTTCTCCACATTAATAGACTAATTTCTTCATGAGACAATTATTCATAAATAATTACAGGTCACTTCTTGTAAAGTCTATGCTTTTCCATGAAGTGCATTAATCAGGCATCATTCTTGCTCTGAGACACAGGGAAACAGATGGCTACAGCAATAGTAGGAATGACTCTGTCTTGCCTCAGCAGCCTGAATGTCTAGTCAGTCAAGAAAATTAGTTTATTATGCCCCTGATTTATTTCAACTTTGGCTACTTTGTCTTTAAAATGCACATGAATATTGAAGTTTTAAATCCAGATTTTATATCTATTCATTTGAAAGAAAGGGATTATTTTCATAAGGAAACAAAATATAATTTCTACACTTTACATAAAACTATACTGATGAATATATTCTCCTTTTGTCTTTTGGAAAAAAAAAATTATATAATGCTAAAGGAGCCTGTCTCAGAAGTCACTTGCAAAAATTCAAATTAATTCTCTCATTTCGGGATTTAACTCTGATGTTATTTGTGTGTTTTTATGTTCTCATGACCTGCTTAAGTTCAACAGATTTACCTGGACTCAAAAATGTTGCTTTTTAGATGTGTCTATTACAGTGTAGGTACCTGTTCCTGATGAAGCTAACTATCTAGGATTATTGTTGAATTATGACTCCTTAGTTACCATGCCAAGGGGGAGGTGGAAAGCCCACTAAAAAAAACTTTGAGTTTTTGGTGAGAGAGAGAGCAGATCTCTCTCCTTAGTGCATCTTCTGGGGCAGTTCTCATGTGAGAAAGCAAAGTTCTTATGACAGCAGTTTCCTCTGCTCCCTGGACAGGCTTTGCTGCTGGTGATATGAAAGGCTGTAGTTGCTATCCTTTAATCTTGGAGTATGAAATCCAGAAGCCTGCATTTTGTTGATCCTTCTTCTGAAGCAGATGCCAGCTTCACAGCCAGCCTGCAGCAGCATCAGTGGGTTCACAAATAGATCCTTCCTTTCCCCTCCCCCCCCTTAGAATTATGCTTTTTTAAAAAAAACAACAATCACAAAAAGAAAAAAATCTTCAAAGGACCATATGTAGATTAACTTATATAGAATACATAGCTCATTCTTCATTGAGTTCTCTACAATAAATAAAAGTGTGCATAGTCGGAGATAGTTGAACAAGGAATGTCAGCATTTTACACTCTTTTTCACATGTGTAAATGATGATATACTGTGTGGTGAGCAGGTGAGCTAATCTTCCAGACAGTTCATCAGAAAAGGTCCGTTTAATTATAATACATTGATTCATAAGATAAGAACAACTCATAAAGACGAAGAGACAATTTCACTCTGACTTCATGCCAGCAGTGCTTATCCTAATACAACAGTGCTTAATTCCAGACAGCTTCAATACAAAATGCCAAGGGATCATTAGTTGGGGCTGCAAGAGCATCAGAGCTTGTGTCAGCTCACTGAGGGAAGGTAGTCACTCTGCTCCTCCCAAAAGAGTGATCATTTCATAAGGCACACTAAAGCTTAGAAATTCTAGAAATTCTAAGTTGCAATATAAACAATGGTTATGATTCCCAACCCAGCTGGTGCTGTCAGGCAAAAAAAAAAAAAAAAAGAAAAAAAAGAAAACTGCAGTCATTTAAATGCAGCAGGATAAACACACTAGAACACTAATTTGTTCAGCTACCGTTCCAGCTTGTTACCCATTTTTGGCAGATATAAGTGCTTAATTACAGTAGTAATGTCCACAAGTATTGCAGAAGGTGGCTTATCAGGTGTTTATAATACCAATAAACATTATCAGACTGAAGTATAGTAAGCAACATCTCAGCCCTCAAAAATTATGTGCATAATATTGTAATGCATCGTCAGAAAAAATATTTTACAGAGAATTTGCCATTTAGAGAAGTGGCAGGTTTCATTCTAGTGCTTGGACTATGGTAAATTTATGATGGGACCCATGCAAGTCTCTGGTGGGAATGGTGTGGTTTCTGCTCTGCTCTCCATCTGTCAGTTTCTTCAAAGGACAGAAGCCAAGAGTTTGAAAGCCCATAACTCTTTTGTTTTGGGGAGTTTCAGAAAAAAAAATCAAGTTGTAAGTAAACCAAGTTCAGAAATTTGTAGATGCTCCATGTAATGGAGTTTTCTGCTCAGCTCAATTTATTATGACAGTTAACTAGATATTATTGATTATTATATTATTATTTAAAGCTAAGGAGCAGGGCTATTTGAGCAGGCGCCTGTAAAACTTGCAGAGCACTGCTAAGCAACTTGCTTATGGACATTGTTATGGAGATATAACATGTGGAAATCTCCCTTTCATTTCTGCCCTCATTTACCCGTTGTCAACAATTTTCCTGTTGACATCCTCCACAAAACTGCTGAGGGAGGGGCTTTCAGAAAGAAAATAAGACACGTACTCTATAAATAAGCCAGTTCTCCAGTTCCTCCTTTTCTAATATCCGAACACACTTGCAGTTTGTTAACAAGTTAGCAGGAGGCAATTTGTAAGTATCGACTCTGGCTGTCCAGTAGCGGTGCCCCTTCCACGTTATATTTATCAATCCCTCCATACTGCCACCACCTAGCAGGAAGGAGCTTTGCAATTGTCATCCAGGTGCTACAGCATTAATATTTTTGATTACAGAATAGTTTTGTACTCCCCTTCGGTAAAGGGTTACACAGTGTGGCAGCTGAACATTTTTCGAGATAGTCCCTTTGAAAACATTATTACTGAACATAGCATTTTCACTAGCAGTGCTTGTGAATAATGCGCATTAATAAGGAGTTGTAGTATCTGTGTTTATGTGCTCTTCATTCAGATAATTCACATTACCTCACTGTGAACACCAAAATAACAAGTGGCATGAGTTGTGCAGTATGAATAATACATGGTTAACAAGAGAATTTGGTTTGTGTTGCAAGGTTTTGGTAGCAGGGGTCTAGAGGAGTGGCTTTTTTGAGAAGCTTCCCTGATGTTCAACAGAGCCAATATCAGCCAGCTCCAAGATGGACCTGCTGCTAGACAAGGCTGAGCCTATCAGTGATGGTGGCAACACTTCTGGGATAACATATTTAAGACAGCGAAAAAGTTACAGCAACTGCAATACAGCAACTGCAGCTGAAGAGAGGAGTGAGAATATGTGAGAGCAACAGCCCTGTAGACCCCAAGGTCAATCAAGGAGGGGCAGGAGGTGCTCCCGGTGCTGAAGCAGAGATTCTCCTGCAGCCTGTGGTGAAGACCATGGTAAGGCAGACTGTCCCCAGCAGACTATGGAGGTTAACAGTGGAGCAGATACCCACCTGCAGCCCGTGGAGGTACTGTTGCTGGAGCAGGTGGATGTGCCAAATGTAACCCAATGTGAAGCCTATGTGGATGTAACTCCGGGGGAAGGCTGCGCTGGAGCAGGGCCCTGGCAGGATGGACTTGTGGCCCCATAGAAAGAGGAATCCACACTGGAGCAGGTTTGCTGACACAGCTTGTAGTCCGGAAATAATTTTGACTGAATAGAAATACAGAAATTTAACCTGTGACACTGAAAAAGGCAACACTGAAAGGTACTGGCTACATAATTCTCATGGAGTTGGGTGAGGTAATTAATACTGCTGAAAAAAACAGTGGCTGTCTATTTGCAATTTCAGACAATTTAAAATTCAGGATGTCCATTATAGTTATGATTTGGAATCCTGAGGATGTTGTGGTTTTAATGAATTAATTTTTGAAAGCTAATAATACCTGAAAAATCTTATGCTGTAACAAAAAAGGATTTAAGTGAACTTCCCATTGACAACATCTTACAGTTCAGGTATTACTTGTTAGAGCCCAAGATAATAAATAGGAAATATTACTCTATTCATCCTGGGCTAGATTTTGGTACATGTCTGAAAAGATAAATGTCAGTGCAAGAGTGTTTGTTTATCTCTGGGCAGACAGACAGCCATAAATCAGTGCAGCGCTTAATTCTCACTTATCTGCTACTTTCAGAATTACAGGTACAGCTTCACAGACTTGGTGTGTATCCTCTGAATAGGGGTGAACTCATGTATACTGGTTATGCCTTCTAATTTTAAAATCAGACTTAAGTAAAATTCCCCTGTCCTATGAGTAGTACTAATTATTAAAGTAATGTTTGCTTTGAAAATGTACGTTTAAGTAGGGTTTGGTTTAACTCACTTGAAAGGGGCAGGTCATTTTAAGCATTGTCAAATGCCTATGATAATTGTATTGTTTAGACCTTAAGCACAGGCTAAATGATGTGACCATGAAGAACAAGGGAAGGCTTTTTTCACAGTATTAGGATGAAAATGGGGATTGCATCTGGGGAAAAATCAGTCACATGGCATAGTTTATAGTACTATATTACTCCTATTTCCAGAAGAATAATCCTCTTCAAGGGTGGCTCTTTACCAGGAGTATAGATACCCTGCAAATTATGATTCCTTTATTGTTGACAGAGATTTTCTTTCAATGCGATGTCGATTGAAGAGCAGAGGAGCACTCCAGGTAGAGAGCCCACATGTTATCTAAATACAGAGAGAGAGTTTTGGCTTATTTCTGATGATTTTCTATGTGCTCAGGATAGTCCTTTGTTGCTTGAATTGTTTTTTGGAAACAGACATTTGCACAAAATAATCCAAAATAGAACAAAACAATTATGTGTCAATGTTAATCTCATCTAAGATGCATATTAAGGGCCTATTTTTAGACAAAACACTTATTATTATTGTACCTCTGCTATAAAGCCTTCTTTTATGATTACGTGAATGGATCTTTCAAAATGAGCTGAAACTGTCTGTATTTGGCATAATACAGTAATTTTGAGTGCCTTTCTTTTGTTCCCCTTAAGAGCTATTTTTCATTTCTTCCCGAGACTAAGAAACTCTTTTTATTTTAATCTGATGGGTTTTTTTTCTGCCATAGAAACAATCAATAAGAAACCTGCCTCAATACCAGAAGAGAATGACCTTTGCATTCTCAGCTGATGATACTGCAGAAAGGTTTGACTCTGGTGTCAGGCTATTATTTCTCTGTATTTTCCAGCTACATGGAAATTTCCTAATATATCTATATATAAAATTAAATGAGGTCGTTTATTATAAAAGAACACAGATGTCTATAGTTATGCTTGAACGACAGCATTTTTCTTCACCAAACATTATTTAGAGAGTCATTAGAGGTTTTAACAGGAACAATTTTAAATGTAAAGAATGACTCGACAACTTGTGAATACAGGTGCATGGCAGTATTGCTTCTATGCTTTGGTGAGATGGTCGAAAAAACTGCACTCTTAGATAAACTTTTCTGAATGAAAAGGGTCCATGTACACATTTCCTATCCCCCCTTCACTTTCAATGATGTACGTTGATGAGTTTAAATCTTTGCTTTATTCGTTCCTGCCATAAATGTTCTTAACTGCAGACTAGAAATAACCCAGAGCTTATTTCATACTTCATTTTTCTCCTATTCATGATGCAGGCAGTTTGGGATAAGGTGGGAACACCTCATGAAGTGTTTGCTCCCAGACTGGTCTGCTTTTAAAACCTTCTGCTTGCATTGTGCAATTGCCAAAAAATAATGGCCATTTTCCCATCTGCATTCACATTTTACGGATCTTCACAGATTTACACAACTGACTGTTTACTGCAATTGATATTTATATCACAGAATCACAGAATCACCTAGGTTGAAAGGGACCTTTTAAGATAATCTAATCCAACCAATGGGGGAAAAAAAAAAGCTGCTATACAGTTCCCACACTGCTTATCTGCAGATCTTTCATAGAAATCATGAAAGGGAGAGCAAGTCCTCAGCTTGAGTAGAGCAGATGATGATTTGATAAATCAGGACATAACACATCAATATATTAGGAAAAAATACCAAGAGGGGAGACACTAGCTATAACAAGGAGCTGCTCAGATTACATAAATATAGATTTATGTTGTTCATGAGTTAAAACGTTGATGAAACCCAGGCACACCAATTTTCTTCTGTCAAGGTTTGTCCCATAGCAGCTAATGTCACTTACAACAAAGTACGAGGGACCTTTACAGCTCACCTCCCAGCTTCTGGTGGGCAGCAGCTGAAAAATTGATGTTGTTTAGCAGAGCATCAGTCACTATTCTCCAGCTTCGGGGGTCTCCAGATATGGCTGGAGTAATATGATAGCTTAGACCTTTTGCAGGCTTCCTGTGGCACTGCTGGATTTCAGCAATATACACCATTTAACTATTTTCTTTCAATTTACTTCTTAATAATTTTAATTATGCTTCATTACATCCCCCCAAATTGCCAAATGCTAATGTTTTTTCATGGGGCCATTCATTTTAATAAGCTGAGCACTGCACACACTGCAGCAAAAGCTAAACACTAAGCTATTTTACACCAATAATAAGTTTTAAGTTAAAAATGGCAAAGGCAAGGTATGTTCTTATCAGTTATGGAAGTGCTTCCAAGCAATTTAGTAATTATAGGCTCAGGTCAATTTTCTTGCTTTCTAGCTCTGTTAGCAACACCTCAGCACCTGAGAAATTTCAGTTTCCTGAACAAATGACCTCTGTTGTTATGGCAGGCACATCCCTGTGGCTCTGTGGGAGCACCACCGTCCATACCAGAACCACAGGAGTTCAGGAAATCTTAAGGACAGTCAGTGGAAAAACTGCAATGTTGACTTTAATTCATTATTTTGTGGGAAGCCACCGACTCATTCAGAGTGTGGGAGACAATTTTTACATCCTAAAAGTTACGGAGACCAACATGGTCTGCTGTGAATTCTCTTGCTGACATGATACGTTAGGCTCATTTGTAAATTGGAGGTTCAACTGTCAGAGAAGATTTTCAGCCAACTAAAGGTTGTAGAAAGCTTTTCTTACAGATTGCATCTACACAAGCCAGTGTCGTCAAAGCAGATGGTAACTAGGTATAAATTCTTTGTAATAGTATTCTCTCATGTAATAGCAAAGTGTGAGCAGATCAGGACGCTTAACAGAGTTATCCATGCATCTAGCTGTAGAATCTATCTATATGCAGTCAATGGAAGACTTGAAGTAGAAAGTTTTGCAGTGGAGGTTAGATCTCCCATTTCTACCCTTTGGAGGTATTCCTCTTAGAAGAATAAAAGGTCAATCAATCTAGAATGAAAAAACTTGATTATGTGGCATTTCTTTAAATTAAATATGGAGGTCAATTAAAGTATATCATTAGACTACAGTGCCAAGCCACCTCATGTGGCAGCTTGCAGAAAATACTACTTGTACATAAACCAAGTCTATTCCTTTTCACAGAAGTAAGGTCATCAGCTGAAGGAAAAAAAAAAGAAGAGTCTATAGCTTTGATTGGAAATGGACTGTGGAAGCAAAGGATGGCATTCATCACATCTTTAGTGGAAACAATGTAATCTAAAAGTCAGGCAATTGGTTTAAGCTACCTGCTTTGGGTCTCCCAGTAACCTATGGAGATCAATGCCTACAAAGTGCAGTTCACCCAGATCCCATGGACAAATATCTATGACTGGTATGATTAAACAGTCATTCAGCAGGTGACTGTCTGCATTGATAAGGGGAAAGAACACAGGACGAGCAGCTTAAACTAGACACATGAATTTTACATAAACTAAATTTTATATGGAGTGTTAGCATTTTGAGGATATAATGTATTATTCCCCATTATTTTTCAATAATATATTAGGTGATTTTTTGTGTTTGTATTATAAATTCTACAGTAAAAAGGAAGAACACTTAATCCTGCAGTAAAAAAATCTCATTAATATTAAGAACTGCTGGCTTTTACACTTTTGAGAGCCTCTTTATTCACTTGTATCTGGCCTGCAAGTCTGGATCCTGATATGCTGTCAAGGTTGAAGTCTGCATGTCTGACAGCCTGTCTTAGTTTTTGCCAATGCTCATGGCTTTTAAGATCACGATGGTTTGCTGAATAAATAAAGAAAAATTTAGAAGATCTATTTTTGCTCCAAACCAAACTCTTACATTTATTGACAAATTTTGCCAATTTTATGTATTTGTTTATGATTTGCTTTCCAGTAACTTCATCAAATTGAAGTCTATACAACCCCTAAAGTGCATAGTAGAGGAAGCAGCTGTTAAAGCAACAGAGCTGTGATGAGGGGAAAAAAAATGGGCTCTTGACAGTGCCTCCAGAGCCTGTGAGCCAAACACATGAATTACTAGTAAAATCCCAGTACTAGGCTGAATGCTGAAATGTTTTACAAATTTGAAAATAACAATTAAGATAAAAACCTCTCAGCCTGAAACATCTGAAGAAAATGCAAAACAAACCACTTCACCATTTTGTGTATGTGCAGAAGCAGATCCTAACTTCTGCTTGCAGATCTTTCTCTGGCTTTTTCTGCTGTGTATTGTTTACCTGAAAGAGAAATACTTGTGGCAGCCATGTTCTAGGAGTTGTCATACTGAAGCAACTGGTTTCCAAAGAATGACTTTCTGGCAAGGTATGTTTGGTTAATGCAAAGAATGGCAGCCCTTGTCTATATTTCAGCATTCAGTCTTCCTCTAAGTGGGCTGAAATCTAGGAACCTTTCTAACTCTGAGGATGATCCTGACAGAGGAGCCTGAGCAAATGTTGCAATTTTGCCTGTATCAACTCTGCCGTATAGCAGGCAGAGACCACCCTTCTTTGGAAACCATTACTTTACTTGACGGTGGCACGTGTGCAGTACATCATCTCATAAGTCCAAGGGACTTGTACACTTTGTGATTTATCTTCAAAGAAGTTCTGGCAATATTTTCAGATTGTCTGGAAAACTGGTTCAGGAATACAGCAATGATCTCTTTTTCTAGTTTGGACCTGGTCATACATCCACGCTGGACCAAATTCACATAGTTCTTGTATTTTTTTCCATCTTATGTGATTGTTCTGTGCCTATTAATATTAGCTTTAAATTCTGAGTGATACTTCTAGATACAATTGCAGTGCATGACTAATATTCTTCTTCCAGGAAATGTCTAGGAATGTTTCTTAAAAACACATGCTAAGAACACACCTATTATGGTTAAGTAATATAGCATTAATTTACAATTTATGCATGTTGACTATTAAAACAATGAAAATTTTTGCTTAGCAGGTGCAGATTTCACTCACCTTAAATGTACCAAGCATATAATTCAGAGTTTATCCTTTGCTCCATACACACTGACAGAAAGTAGAAGCCTAAAAGCGGTCTATCTAGAAGGCAATTCATAGAAACCACTCTAAAAAAATACTAACAAATTGACTTTCAGATGATATAAAGTGTATTATTTGACTTTCAGTTATTTCTGTATTCATGATGTGTAAAATTGTATGATTATGAAGTTTTATTTATGGCTATAGAAAATTGAAGTAAGACTGTTATATAAACTAAATTAATGTATTCAAATTAAAAAAATAAATAAATATTAAGTCAATGTAGTGCTTGTCAAGTGTGTCAGACAGCTCCAGAAGCTGTGCGCAGAGGAACTGCAGCCTGTGAATGTTCACATTGGCCACTGGTCTTTTATTGGGCACTTTCACCATGACAGAAGTAGGGCCAGCAACATTTTGTGACATAGATACTTATCCATTATGGATATAAGGTGACAATAGTGTCACAAGATCTGCCAATCGCCTCTCAGATTGTAATAACATTTAGTCACTATGGATGAAGGTCTCATTTAAAAATGCAAATGCTTTTGGAATTAAAAATGTCTTATAACCCAATGGATGAGATCAAGGATTTGGATCCAGAAATGCAGCACACAGATCCCTGCTGTGCTCTGTAATCACTACATCACCAATGCTGAAGATCTGGGAGAAATTTAGGAGACCCACAGGCTTTATTCAGGCCATTTGCTCAGAAATCATTGTCACTGTGGGGAAAAAAATGAGTCAAGTTGTGTTTATGAATTGTTCATTTCTGATTCAGTTCATTTTTCAGCATAATGACATTAGGAAGTCAGTTCATGCTGATATTCAGCTTTTATTTTTTAATGTAGCATTTTTCAGTTCCAAGTTAAGTCTACAAACAACCTTGTGCCTGACTGAGCCGGTTACTTAAGAAATTTTGTATGTGTATGTCGTACTGCCAATCTGCTTCTGAAGGAAGATATTGAACACCTTTACCTGGGAAATTACAGAATAAATGACAGACAGTAATGATTAGTGAGTAAAGGCAATGAATTTTTAAAAGGAATAACCCCATGGTGCTGCAGTTCATGAAGCATCTAATGTTTAAAAATACATTTATTGATAAACTAGAGATTTCTAAAATGTTTACAGCTAATTTAGGAATAAAAGTCTAAACGCTACTATTGAAACTACTGTTTGAAGCCTATTCATTAATATTATGTTTCTTCTGTGTATTCATGCAAATTCTTCATTTGCATGTAATAGCTAACTAATAAAAATAATATGCTCACAGTACTAAAGAATGGGGTTATTGTGTTCATTTCCAGAGTATATACATCTTCTGTTGCTGATTTTGAATGCTTTTTATTGCTGTGGGTAAGGCATTTAAAGAAATATACCATAAACATTGCTTTTAATTTGGTAAAGTTACAGAAACTGTTTTTAGAGTCAGGTTTCTAATAACATCTGCATTAATGAACTAATTGAAACATTAAGCTGCTGACACATTTCATATATCAAATATTTTACAAATCAGATTTTATTAATGTACTGATGGATAAAACCAATGCTTATAAATTATTTGAAAATCACTGTAAACCTTTAATTTTAATTAGCTTTCCACAAGATGTAGAAAACAGGTTAAAATTTCATGAGATGCTGCAAATTTTCTTTATATTATCAATTGGTATTTTATTTTAGAGGTGACTGTTTACTGTTCAGTGGGGCTCCTTCAAGTAGTTTATAGTCTATTTCGTTGCTATATTCGTACCTGAACTGTGTTCAGATTACTACCCTATTTAATAATTAAGTAATAAGTATATAAGTAATGATAAATATGGAAACATAATGCCATATAAAGGTAATTGGTTACACATGCCATCATTTCAGTCTAGTACCCACAGGTTTACAGCAGCAGACAATGTGTAACCCAGACAAAGGGTATCTCCTAATGTTTTATTCTGTCCTCTGACAGAAGAGCCTGACTCGATGACATGTCAGAACCCAAGTAAAGAACGTTGCATACTCCTCATTGATTTCTGATCATTTTCTGTTTCTTCCAATGCCTTTTATTTTTGAACAGCTGACAGTCAGGCAGACAGCTCTGCCCAGTCGTGACAATGATCTCCGGAACTTAAGCTGCTGCAATGTTGTCTTTTTTATTTTGTGAGGAAGTTAAAAGTCCCCAATCCTTTTGGGTCAGACAAAATATTTTCCTGTTATGATGGTCCTGCTGATTCCAATGGGAAGCTTGTCTGTGGATGATTGGCAAAATCTGATGCTTAATAAGATTAAACTTCAAAGACTAATTAGGCTCAATCGCAAATACTTTCATGGCTGATCATCACCAGTTGAGGCCTGTCTGCCTGACAAACATTTCCGGAGTGACTAGATTTACTTATCCCAAATGACATTCAACAGAAAAAAATATGCAGTTCGTCCACATAAAAAGTCAGAAGTTTCATTGACTATTTGGGCAAGTGAGATGCACGTTGCTGTCTCTCAAAACTGACTATAATGTTTCTAACTACAATGGCTAAAGAATAATAAACATTTAAAAACTCTGTAAAAGCTGAATTTTACAATGTAGGTTTGGAATTACAATTACTGAGTCAAAAAAAGCTCAGTTATATTAGCTGATTATAGGCACTTTAAAAGTGCATGATCAACTCAATTCACCCTTCAGTTTTTAACTTGCCCTTACTGAAATAAAAAAGAGGCATTGCTTCAGTAAATACCTGGGGTAAAAGCAGAGGCTCAGTTTATATAGAGAAATACAGAGAGTAGCCTTCTAGCTTCAGTACAGCATCCTCACTGACCAAGCATACCTTAGTGAGAAAACACAACATTTATCCCACATTTATGTGCAGACATTGATCCACATCCATTCGGGTTACTATCTGTGTATAGCTAGCATGAGGAAGAGGAATGAAGCAATGTTTGTATGGAAGAAGTGAGGCAGACATGGCTGAGGTCCAAGGAAATCTTGTCCATGTTAGTCCTTCATTTCATGGCACTTTCCTCCTGAGAGGGGTGGAGGCTCTACTTGCTTAGTTCATCTCAAAGTTGAAATTGTCATCTGTCAGAGTGCAGACAGA
Organism: Pedionomus torquatus; assembly: GCA_013398155.1. Taxonomy (NCBI): domain Eukaryota; kingdom Metazoa; phylum Chordata; class Aves; order Charadriiformes; family Pedionomidae; genus Pedionomus; species Pedionomus torquatus. The sequence goes on from VZRU01007637.1 coordinate 52,524, forward strand.
CACTGCGCTCTGCAAAGCAAATACTAAACCAGATGTAAGCCTGACAGAGACTGGGGTCACTGCATTGGCACAGTGTGCCTCTGCCCCTAAGACAGAGGCTATTGTTATGGTCCTCCTTGTCCACATGTGAAATGCCTTTTTTTTGGGCCATACATGTGCTTCACTGAGGAAAACAGAGCAAGGTTGAGCTGATCGTAGGACCCATCTGAAACTATGGTCTGCTGCCCCTGTGGATGCAGCAAAGCTTTAACAAGGCAGCCAGCTCCCAGCTTTTGATTAATTTTGGGGCTCTGAGGAAGATGCTGCCTTGTGCTATGGTTAATTACTGACAAGCAGCTGATAAATGGTTATTTGTGTTCATGCAAAGTAGAAAAAGCTGAGTAGTGCTATCGAAGCAGACAGGGCATCCAGAGTGGAGCATATTTCCTTTAAGAAAAAATGAGAATAACTTACTATTCAGAGGAAAAAGGAGCTATATAGCAATACCAAATCAACACCTTATCTCAAGCATGTGGTTGCTTAATGCATTTGCTCCTTGATATTGCCTTTGACCTGTTTGGTTTCTACAACCTAACCTACTGGGAAGGGTAGAGTGAAGCCTTTTTCACAAGGAGCCCCATGAATTACCCCAAAGGCTGCATCTTCATCTGAGATAATGTTGAGGCTGGGATGCAGTTTTTAATGAATTTAGGACTGGTTAGATTAACAGGCTTAAAGTTAGAGTATGCTGTTCATCCTCAGAGCAGGTAAAGTAGGGCCAGCATTGATGTCTTTTCTGTAAAATTTAGTTCAGCAGCAATAAATCAGGTTTTGTTAAAGAGCTAATAAATATTTCTGAATGTCACTTTTGGGGGTTTAGTGTAATATACAGTGTTAAAATAGAAGTTAAGAAAGAAAGGAAAATTAAATTTCATGACTAAATTCTGCACAGTGAAATCCTTCGAGCAGTAATGTTCACTTACTCATAGAAAAAGGAGAAAACTTCATATACGCTTGCAGACTCCATTGATGAAAGATAGAAATATCACAGCTGCTTAGCTAAACCACTTGCAATGAGCCTTGGGGACAAAATATAGGAACTTTATATCCCAAACCACTTTTTTCCATTATACCACCCAGACATGCACTTCACCTTAACTTCTGTACTGAATAACATAAACTATAACTTCTTAACAACCTCTCTGTTGGGTGAAGACTTGATCATAAATGCCAGTTCGGATCTTACTCTGTCCAGCAGAGGGCAGTGATACGTACATGCAGCATTAAATGTATATTAAATGCTGCTTCAAAAACATTGATTAGAAGTCTAATTACATTGTTACTGTTAATATAATAAGGCATGTTTGGTACTATAAAAGTTATTATTTCTAAACTTTTGTGTCACTCGTACTTTTACTCTCTCTTGCAGTCTAATGATTTAAGTGAATACATCGTATTATTGCAGTAGTGTTATGTTGTCTCTTTTGCCAGTTTTGAAGGAGAATCATTTCAGCATAAATAACTTCACTAAAATAGAGTGTCTTGCTGAAATCAATACTGAAGCACTAATTATGGCAGGTGGTATCCTGTATGTTATTTCCAGTTAAATGTATACGGTGCTAGTAGGAACTTTCTGCAGTTCCCGTGTGGCAGTCCACGGCAGGGAAATTAAAATAATAGACTGCTGGGTGTGATTATTGTGAGCAAACCGAGTTTATTTCAGACTTTATAAAAACATGTGAATAAGTCATGAGCATCGCTTTCCCCACCAAAATATACTGAATATACAAATTACCAAGGGTAAAATGGAATTAGACAACACCTACAAATCTCACAAAATGCCTCATGCTTAGTTAAAAAGATAATGTAAGGATGGAACGTGTTTTGGCTGTTGTTATTCTGCAAGTGTTGAGACTGGTTTGAACAAGTGTAGCAGGTGGACTTTCCTTTTGGAAAGCTGAGAGTAACTGGCCTTTCATAACCTTTCTGCTTTGAGGATCTGTATGCAGTTTCTGAGTTAACGAATCGCACTGTAATTGGGAACAGGTACGCAAACTCACACATAAAGAAACTGGAACACAAGTTTCATTATCAATTCATTAACTCATTTTTTCATGAAAAGGAGTAGAAAATGCCTAGCGTTATGAACAGAAATAAAAATAGAGTCAAGACTGCAACTCAGTAGTAAAAGGCTGCAAATCAGTGGACTCAGTTTTGTTTTCATAACAGTCGATGGGAGCATGCGATGAAGATAGGAGTGGACCATTAGAAAGTGGGAATTTTCTCTGCTGAGGCTGAATTGAAGTTAGTTCAATCAGCATTTGAATGAATGGGGAATTACAGTTTTCACAGGCGCTTCATGTTTGCTGACCGTTAAATATCCTCACAAAGCAATACATGGGCAGAACATAGCAAGAGCGGTAATGATCAGTGTTTTCTCTCACTGCTATTAATGTAATTACCTGCCTTGCTAAACAACTGTTCCTAAAAGCTGTGTTTGCTATTATAGCAAATGGTTTCAAGCAACCACAGAATGTCCGGCTGGGCTAATACATACTGTTTCTATTCTGCTACTATTCTAGCAGAATAGATTCTGCTGTTCTCTGCAATTCCAGAAACACTCAGTACAGAGCACAGCTGTTCTCAGAACTGAAACCTCCTTCCCACCTGGTCTTCTAGACATGCTTCTGTTGCCTTTCGTATTTTCTTCATATTTTGACTTGAAACATTGTCCACAGAAACCTAAGCTGACTATTAGCTAAGCTCCTAAAAATCTTCTCAATAGCTCATTATATTCTCTGCTCTTGATTAATGTATATTAAGAACAATTGACTTGACAACTGACTGTATGCATCAAGTCTGTGTCTGCATAGAAAACTTTTGGCACAGCTGTGTGGAAATCATTTGCTGATCTGAAGAGGTTTGTGTTATCCTTTCTGTTTCATGCTTTACACTGGGAGAACCATAGCTTTTTAATATTATCCCAACCTGAGCAAATATTTCAAGTATTCAAGGTCATTGTGGTTTTTAGGTAATTCAAGACCACTTACAATTTTGTATTATTATAAAAGATAGATTTATACTGGATCTTGTTTCAAAATAGAAGCAGTTATCCAGAGCTTTTCTCCTCAGGAATATATGGAAAAGATGTTCATAATTTTGACTTAAAGCCTCCTACTGATAGAATTGGCTGAGTATAAACCTTGTATATATTGCATTGGTATCAGGATCAATACTAATTCTTTAGTAATATTAATGTTAATTATTCAGTATTTTTCTATTAAACATGTTTTTATTTCAGCTATCAGGTTTCCTTGTTTTTTTCCTGATTGCCCTTCCTGGGTGGGGAGGGGTCATCAGGTGGTCAAATAATTGTCTGAATTATTATTATTGTTTAATAAATTGTGGGTTCCTCAAACTACAACTTAACATTCTCTGTACATTATAAAAATGAGCAAGTGTTCTTGTTCGTTCATTAACATCAATGAGATTTAAGAAACTAAGTAGATTTTCTGTATGTCTAAACCGAGCAGTTTAGCAGCTGGTCCAGGCTTGTTACTGCTAAGAGAGACAGCCTTATATAACAGATCTGATTTGTGCAGCACAATGGAGTTTTGAACTCAGTTTATTGTTTGCTCCCAAATGAATTCTCCTCTGCTAGACAATATATCATAGTGCCTGCAATTTGCTGACACTTCTGCTCAGGACAAATTTTCAGTTAAAGAAAAAGCAGAGCACTTGTCTTTCTGTGAGATATGGCAACCCTTGCTACAAACTTTTCCAGGTGTGGTAGATCATAGAGCAAGTTTTATGCTTTATAAATTATATGGGAAATGTCCATCATTCATCTTGGATTGTAAAACTCCTGTTTTATGGATCCCTTAATATCATTTTGGAATAGAAATAATGGATAAAAGTTATGCTAAGAGGTTGAGGAAAGTCAAGGGATTTGTTTTCCACTGGATCCTAGTGATGTTAAATATCATGCGCATTTACTGTCTTTAAGTTCTCAGACAGACTGTGGACATTCCGTCTTTTTTGTTCTTAACTTCCCTTTTTACAGTCATTATGCCCAGATCCTGAGTCTGCATATCTGACATTCTCCTGAGTAATCAAACTAGAGCTGAATTTTACTCTGAAAGTCTGTATGAGACACTTCCTTTCCTCCACATACCTCTTGTCAAACCATGATGTTTCCTTAATATAATAATCGCACAGAATTATCAAATGATTTGGGTTAGAAGGGAGGGACCTTTGAAGACCATCTGATCCAACCTCCCTGCCATAAGTAGCGAAATGTTTCCTGAGAACAGGTTGCTCAAAGCCCTGCCCAACCTGACCTTTAATACTTCCAATGATAGGACATAGAATTATAGGATCATAGAATGCTTAAAGTTGGAAGGGACCTTGAAGATCGTCAAGTTCCAACCCCTTGCCATGGGCAGGGACACCTCCCACTACACCAGGTTGCTTAAAGCCCCATCCAGCCTGGTCTTAAATTCTTCCAGGGATAGCGCATCCACAGCTTCACTGGGTAACCTGTTCACTACACTTCCTGACAAAGAGTCCCTCTCCATCTCTCCTGTAGGCTCCCTTCAGAAACTGGAAGGCTGCTAGAAGGTCTCCCCAGAGCTTTCTCTTCTCCAGGCTGAACAACCCCAGCTCTCTCAGCCTGTCCTCATAGGAGAGGTGCTCCATCCGTCTAGTCATCTTCATTACCCTCCACTGGACCCATTCTAACAGTTCTATGTCCTTTCTCTGTTGAGGACTCCAGAGCTGGACACAGTACTCCAGGTGGGGTCTCATGAGTGCAGAGTAGAGGAGGAGAATCACCTCCCGTGACCTGCTGGCTACGCTTCTTTTGATGCAGCTCAGGATACGGTTGGCCTTCTGGGCTGCCAGTGTGCACTGCTGGCTCATGTTGAGCTTCTCATCCACGAGTACTCCTAAGTCCTTCTCCTCGGGGCTGCTCTCCAGCCATTCTCTGCTCAAGCTGTATTTGTGCCTGGGATTGCCATGTCCCAGGTACAGGACTTTGCACTTGGCTTGTTTGAACTTCATGCCATTTGCACTATCCCACCTCTCCAGCCTGTCCAGGTCCCTCTGCACCACCAAGCTTGGTGTTGTCAGCAAACTTCCTGAGGGTACATCTACAACTTCTCTTTGCAACTTGTTCCAGTGCCCCAACATCATCACTGTAAAAAATTTCTTCTTAATATTCAGTCTACATCTTTTATATATATGAAGCACTAGATATGTCATAAAGCTCCTTGGACATCTCATTGCTGTTCAATGTGTAGTGGTAATATTAGGGCAACTTTTATATATAAAGCACTTCTCATCCTCCGGTTAAGGAGGGTTAGGGAGTTCTATTTTCCTCCATTTTTTACTAACAGAGAAAACAGCCTCCTGGCTTCTGTGGTTTAAGAGACTAAAACTTGCAGATACTTTCCTTTACTACATGTATAAAACTAATGTTTTATGCTGCTGTTTCCGCCATCTAAATTTTAGCCTGGCATTGTATGACTTACTGATAAAATTTTTATGATAACATATGAAGCAGTTCAAATCAGTTTTGTCCGCTGCTGTGCCCTTGTCCAATTGTCACTAATTAAATACTATGCCTATATATATATATACATATATATATATTAATATTATATTAATATTGCAATTACTTACATTGTCTGTTTTACTTTATGACTTTGAATACACAGCAACCAAAAGCCTCCTTCTGTGTTGTGTAGTGAGGCCGGATCAGTGAACAAACCCCTCTGAGAAGTGAGATGCCTCTAAAAACGCATCATCTTCATTTAACAAAATTTATTGTACTGTACGTATGCCCACAGCACTTTCAATATGGTTCTGCTTGATGAGTGTGCATTCATTATCTTATCATAAGTGTAGGTTCATGGATTTGAACCAGACAGAGCTGGTTTGTGAATTCATTGAAGCGATACATTCACGGAGGGGAAATGCTGCATAATAAAAAGAAACTGGTTGTGGCAATTATGACGTTTTGGGAAGAAAGCTTCTTGGTACAAAAGTGCCCTCATAGTAGCAAAAGAAAGGAAAAACGGGCTGCCCTGGGCTTTAATCAATTTTGAGGAAGAGCTACTCCACAAACCAGATATATTGCAAAAGCACAGAATAAACCAAATCTATAATATTGTAAATCTGATGGTGGTTTGTTTCACTTTTAGTGACACAAATGCACTTAAGACAAAATCTACTGTTTTGTAAAAGTACAGTAAATAGGAGGTAGCAATTAATGATGCTGGGCAATACAGAAGAGGGAATGGATGACTGCTCCATGCCAACAGACTCCTCTGACAAAGGTGGGAACATAAGCATGATTAACTTTTTTTTTTTAGTATAAAGAATCTAAACATCCCACATTTTGTAGGCAGTGTATACTGAACTTTTTTTTTTTTGCTGTTGGCTTAGTTTTTTATGTAACAGCTGCCTATAGCAGAAATCATGGGGAACAGCAAAGCGTAACAAGATATGAGAATCAGGCTGGCACCATGCTTTCTAAATGTGATTCTGAGTCATTTGGCAGTGTGTATAATTATTATATCTTGAGTGATCCGGGCTCCAGCCCCTGCCTGCATGTTATCGGCAGGACAGTGTAATAGGGCAGGAGCCCGGGCTTGGTCCTTTTACCCTTCATCCCAGCCCGCCACCTTGTGGGACTCATTTTTGCGATGGCATTTTGGTGCCTTCTGGTGTGAAACCCATTCAGACATGCCCTATTTTCAGCCTATGGTTTAACAGAGCTGCTGCTGCCCAGGTCCCACATGCCCTCCACATTGCCTCACTTTCTCCATCACGCTGGCTTTTTCATTAAAGTATCATCTGCCCTGTTATGTATCTCTAGGAAAAAAACCCCACCATACTATGCACCCTTTATAACATAGCCAAATTCTGAGACTTACTGGACTCCTCCAGTATACAGTGTCTACAGATTTGATTACAGAACAATTTATTAATTAATAATCCCCCTATTCCATGCAGTAAATTATGAGTTAAGGTTCCTATGCCTGTTACTTATTTACACTCCCTTTCCATGAACATTTAAAACTTTGAGACATCTTCACATGAAGACTTGTGAAAGCTGAACTTTCATTTGAAAGCCTAAAATTTATTAGCTACCGATAGAAAAAAAAAATCACTATATACATCTTCTTAGATATTGGATCAGGTATCCAATCAGGATGAAGGAATAATCTAATTTTATTTGCATAGTTGCATGTCAGCTCTCCAATTGAATAGCAAAAAACCGAACTAGAAACTGTTACTCACAGGTCACTATATGATAATCAACTTACTGTTAACCAAGTCAGTCACTGAAAAAAATAAAAAAATAAATCTGAACATAAAATGTATTTGCAAAATTCTGGAATTCTTAGTGTTCATCACTTAGCTGTCAGAAACAGCTGCGCAAAGAAACCCATACACATTTTGAGAACACTTCTTACAGAGAAATATATAAACATCTCATAGTTTCTCCTACCCAAACATATTAAATTCACAGTTTTCTTCCAAAGGCTATGGATATTTGAATAAGATAAGAACACTTTGTCCTGTAGATGTTAATGATTAATGCCCTTGACCAGACATAAATATCACTGTAGATAAACCCAGATATGACAGATACACAATCATCAAAAGGAAAAGGTACTATTTCTTCTTCTTCTTCTTTTTTTTTTTTTTTTTTTTTAATAACTATTTTCCAGATCCCAAAAGTGACATTCCTGACCTGTCCGAATTATATTACCAGATCAATGTTTCTGCATTTCTGCTGACACTGCCCACTCACTTTTCCCGGCATTTCTCCAAACCCATAGAAGAGGTGGTTGAAGACTAAGATAACTGTAGTTTGCAAGACATCGTCTTGCTGAGGATAAAGAAATTGCTGTAGCAAGCTGGACTGAACAGGAATTGGCTGTTCTGTTGAGATTTTGATTTATGTGTCTGAGCTACTTATTCTCATCTTTAATTTTATATTGCAAAAAGCTGGATTTTACACAGGCAAATCTAGCATGTCTGAGTGCTATTTTTGGCCTATATAAATCTCTTGGACATTCATTGTCATATATATATATATATATGTATATGTATGTATAATTTACGTAAGATGGCATGTCAGCAGTCCATAATTTAACTATGCGGCATTGCATTGCTTTTACATGAGGGTAATTTTTCTTTTATTCTGCTTTAGCTTGTGTAAGGACAGACATAATGATTTTTTTTTTTAATCAAGTATTATTCTTTCCTGCATACCTCAAAGAAGTGATCCAACAAACTCTCAAACATCACATTCTCAAAACTCTAAATGCTAACTGCATTTTTTTCTGTTTCTTCCATACATATGCTCAAGTACTCTCCTTAGGCTGCTGTAAAGCTAGAAAGGTACCTATAAGGTAGAGTGTTAAAGGTGAGCAAACAGCTCCATAGCACTTTTCACTTTGATGTTACCAGTATTTCAAAAAAGAGAAAAAAGGGGACCTAGAAAACTATAGGCTAGTCAATCTCACCTCTGTGCCTGGCAAGATCATGGAGCAGATCCTCCTGGAATCTTTGCTGAGGCACATGGAAAATAAGGAGGCGATTGGTGACAGCCAACATGGCTTCACCAAGGGCAAATCCTACCTGACAAATTTGGTGGACATGGGCAGAAAACGGATGTCATCTTCCTGGACTTATGCAAAGCATTTGACACTGTCTCACATGAAATCCCTGTCTCCAAATTGGAAAGTCATGGATTTGATGGATGGATCACTTGGTGAAGAAGAAATTGGCTGGATGTCCACACTAAAAGCCATATGGTCAACAGCTCAATGTCCAAGTGGCAGCCAATGACAAGTGGTGTTCTTCAGGGGTCAGTACTGGGACCAGTACTATTTAACATCTTTGTAGGAGACATGGACAGCGCACCCTCAGCAAGTTTGCTGATGACACCAGCAAACTTGCAGGTGCAGGCAAGCCCTGAGGAGAAAGACTTGGGAGTACTCGTGGATGAGAAGCTCAACATGAACAGGCAGTGCACACTGGCAGCCCAGAAGGCCAACCGTATCCTGAGCTGCATCAAAAGAAGCGTAGCCAGCAGGTCACGGGAGGTGATTCTCCCCCTCTGCTCTGCACTCGTGAGACCCCACCTGGAGTACTGTGTCCAGCTCTGGAGTCTTTAACAGAGAAAGGACATAGAACTGTTAGAACTGATCCAGTGGAGGGCCATGAAGATGATTAGAGGGATGGAGCACCTCTCCAGATGACAGGCTGAGGACAGGACAGGCTAAGGGAGCTGGAGCTGTTCAGCTTGGAGAAGAGAAGGCTCTGGGGAGACCTTCTAGCAGCCTTCCAGTATCTGAAGGGAGCCTACAGGAGAGCTGGAGAGGGACTCTTTATCAGGAAGTGTAGTGATAGGACAAGGGGTAATGCCTTTAAACCAGAAGAGGGGAGATTTAGATTGGATATTAGGAAAAAATTCTTTCCTGTGGGGGTGGTGAGGCACTGGAACAGGCTGCCCAGTGAAGTTGTGGATGCTCCATCCCTGGAGGTGTTTAAGGCCAGGTTGGATGAGGCTTTGAGCAACCTGGTCTAGTGGGAGCTGTCCCTCTGCCAAGGGGTTGGAACTTGACGATCTTTAAGGTCTCTTCCAACTCTACTGATTCTATGATTCTAACTCTGTAAATCTATCCTCCTTTTTTGAAACTCAGCTTCAGTGTTAAAATTATTTCATCTTTAATCTAACACAACTGTTAGATTAGCTCTCTTACAGTTCAACTACTACAGCTATTTTCTCAATTAACCCTATGCAGCAAATAATTCTAATACATGCTGGCTTCCTGATTTAGAAATAGAAACAGGAAGATACCTTCAGCTTTAATTATTTTCACATTGACATAGCGGGATACAAGGGAGAAAGTCAGGATTGGAAAATCTAGTTACTCACTTTCATTCTAAAATTCAAGCCAACAAAGCAAACCAGTGAATATTTAGTAAAGGGCATGTACTGTGGTATGAAGTCATATCATACAGCAAACTCATGAGAAGAATGCTCTGTCTCCATACAAAAAAGGTATCACAGAATCACAGAATGATATGGGGTTGGAAGGGACCTCTGGAGATTATCTAGTCCAACCTGCCTGCCAAAGTATGTCCCTCTGCAGGTTGCAGAGGAATGTCCAGGTGGGTTTTGAATGCCTCCAGAGATGGAGACTTCACCGTCTCTCTGGGCAGCCTGTTCCAGTGCTCTGTCACCCTCAAAGTGAAGAAAATTCCTCCTCATGTTTAGATGGAATTTCTTATGTACCTGTTTGTACATAAGTGTCTAAGACACCAATGCAAAGAGACTGGCATCTTCCTCTTGACACCCATCCTTTCAGTATTTATAGGTGTTGATCCAATCCCCCCTCAACCCCCTCTCTATCAGATCCCTGTCCCTCTTGAACTGGGAAGCCCAGAACTGGACACAGTACTCTGGATGGGGCCTCACCAGGGCAGAGTACAGGGGCAGAATAACCTCCCTCCACCTTCTGGTCACACTCTTCTTGATGTGCCCCAGGATGCCATTGGCCTTCTTGCCCACCAGGACTCCCAATAGGCAGAAGCAGAAGCAGTATGCAGAAGCATTAGCTATAGTTAGAAGTAAAACCTTATAATTAATTGTGATTAACACACATAAATATTACATCAGCAAATATTATAAATAATTGAGATCCACAAGAATAACCAATGTTTTACTGAAATTTGCTTTTTCATGGATCATTTGCATATTTAATTCCTGACATGAAAATCACTCTTGAAAAGATTATGATAACATGTCTAAAGCTTGTCAGATAAGTAGTTGTGTCCCTAAAAGAGTACTGCAATATTACAAAAAGTTTTTCAAAAACTTTGATAATTTTATAGTTTTACAACAAAGATATTTTAAAAGCTGCCCTGCTTTTGACCATTTAATGCGATTACTTTGAGTTATATCTCTGGCTTGAATTGCTGACAAAATAAGAGTAAGCATGACATGATGGATAGGATCTGCCACATTAATAAGTAAAAACCTGGAAAAAATTAACTTGACATTTGAAGAAGGGGAGAAAATGTCAAGAAATAATTCTTTTTATTCAATATCTCTTTTGAGAAGGTTATTGTCCCTAACCAGGTCTGAGAATGTTGTCTACACTTTATATTACCCGTCTAGAGTTTCCATTCATTAGATGAGATATAATCAATAATAACCAGTTACATGTAAACTGACCCTACCCACCCCCCTGCTACAGTTTTGTCCTCTGTCCCTCAACTGAGCTGGTTCTCAGAGACATTCCTTGGGTCAAACCATTTTACTGCAAGTCACCCTCAGTCCTTCACTTTTATATATGTATCTGAGAAAACTGGGAAAGGGGATTACTAAGGCACCCGCACTAACTGGGCAGGAAAAAACTATTAATTCCATTTCTTCTTGGCAAAATGTTGCTGTAAGGGACTACAAACTCCTTAAACATCGCTCATTCACAATGTATTTGATACAAAATGGCTTTCTTGGACTAAAGCCCAAGGCCAGTTACAGCTGCCTCTGCCAAATGAGCTACTCTTAAATCTTACTCGCTTAAACAGGGAAGCATTCTTTATGCAGAGGGAATCTGTGTGCCTGAGCATCACTTGGCTTCTCCCACACCAGGCTTCACCCATCACCCCCAGGTCTCCCTGGTGCAAGTAGTGGCTGCAGGGACCCTGTGTAACCTCTGCCACAGAGAGGGATTCTCCTACTGTTACCGAGCCTGAAGATTTTCCTAAAGAGCCAGGAACCACACAGGTGACTTTTGAAGTTTCAAGGCTTTATTTTACTGTCTGAGGTTGCTTATACTGATATAAACTCTAGGTAAGCCTGATGCTGTACATATGGACTGGTGCCTTATATCCCAGCATTGCATTGCATGCAGAGCAGGTCATTCTTTAAAATTCATGATGTAAAGCCTTTATTCAAAGTCTGACACAACTTTTAAAAGCGTGTTTTAGAGAATGTGGATTGAGCAGCAGAAGAGCTCTCTCTTAAGCTTTAGGGAGAGATCATGCAATCAGAGAGCAATAAATTTTGACCTTCAGATACTACTTTATTCACATACTCTAACCATCATTGTTTCAAATGATTTTGGGATTTTCTTTTGAACTGAAATCTGATTTTAGCACATTCTATGGACAAAACACATCAATACAATCTGGAACAACACTGTATTGTCCTGAATCATGTAATATCTGATAGCTTTTATTTTTTAACTGGAAAAGACAATGGATCAGAGCACTGTTTCCTAATTGTGATATGATGAGTTCTGTAATTAACATTTTTGAGGCCTTTCTATATATATATAGGAAAAAAACACTTGGGGAAAAAAAAANATGTTTAGATGGAATTTCTTATGTACCTGTTTGTACATAAGTGTCTAAGACACCAATGCAAAGAGACTGGCATCTTCCTCTTGACACCCATCCTTTCAGTATTTATAGGTGTTGATCCAATCCCCCCTCAACCCCCTCTCTATCAGATCCCTGTCCCTCTTGAACTGGGAAGCCCAGAACTGGACACAGTACTCTGGATGGGGCCTCACCAGGGCAGAGTACAGGGGCAGAATAACCTCCCTCCACCTTCTGGTCACACTCTTCTTGATGTGCCCCAGGATGCCATTGGCCTTCTTGCCCACCAGGACTCCCAATAGGCAGAAGCAGAAGCAGTATGCAGAAGCATTAGCTATAGTTAGAAGTAAAACCTTATAATTAATTGTGATTAACACACATAAATATTACATCAGCAAATATTATAAATAATTGAGATCCACAAGAATAACCAATGTTTTACTGAAATTTGCTTTTTCATGGATCATTTGCATATTTAATTCCTGACATGAAAATCACTCTTGAAAAGATTATGATAACATGTCTAAAGCTTGTCAGATAAGTAGTTGTGTCCCTAAAAGAGTACTGCAATATTACAAAAAGTTTTTCAAAAACTTTGATAATTTTATAGTTTTACAACAAAGATATTTTAAAAGCTGCCCTGCTTTTGACCATTTAATGCGATTACTTTGAGTTATATCTCTGGCTTGAATTGCTGACAAAATAAGAGTAAGCATGACATGATGGATAGGATCTGCCACATTAATAAGTAAAAACCTGGAAAAAATTAACTTGACATTTGAAGAAGGGGAGAAAATGTCAAGAAATAATTCTTTTTATTCAATATCTCTTTTGAGAAGGTTATTGTCCCTAACCAGGTCTGAGAATGTTGTCTACACTTTATATTACCCGTCTAGAGTTTCCATTCATTAGATGAGATATAATCAATAATAACCAGTTACATGTAAACTGACCCTACCCACCCCCCTGCTACAGTTTTGTCCTCTGTCCCTCAACTGAGCTGGTTCTCAGAGACATTCCTTGGGTCAAACCATTTTACTGCAAGTCACCCTCAGTCCTTCACTTTTATATATGTATCTGAGAAAACTGGGAAAGGGGATTACTAAGGCACCCGCACTAACTGGGCAGGAAAAAACTATTAATTCCATTTCTTCTTGGCAAAATGTTGCTGTAAGGGACTACAAACTCCTTAAACATCGCTCATTCACAATGTATTTGATACAAAATGGCTTTCTTGGACTAAAGCCCAAGGCCAGTTACAGCTGCCTCTGCCAAATGAGCTACTCTTAAATCTTACTCGCTTAAACAGGGAAGCATTCTTTATGCAGAGGGAATCTGTGTGCCTGAGCATCACTTGGCTTCTCCCACACCAGGCTTCACCCATCACCCCCAGGTCTCCCTGGTGCAAGTAGTGGACCCTGTGTAACCTCTGCCACAGAGAGGGATTCTCCTACTGTTACCGAGCCTGAAGATTTTCCTAAAGAGCCAGGAACCACACAGGTGACTTTTGAAGTTTCAAGGCTTTATTTTACTGTCTGAGGTTGCTTATACTGATATAAACTCTAGGTAAGCCTGATGCTGTACATATGGACTGGTGCCTTATATCCCAGCATTGCATTGCATGCAGAGCAGGTCATTCTTTAAAATTCATGATGTAAAGCCTTTATTCAAAGTCTGACACAACTTTTAAAAGCGTGTTTTAGAGAATGTGGATTGAGCAGCAGAAGAGCTCTCTCTTAAGCTTTAGGGAGAGATCATGCAATCAGAGAGCAATAAATTTTGACCTTCAGATACTACTTTATTCACATACTCTAACCATCATTGTTTCAAATGATTTTGGGATTTTCTTTTGAACTGAAATCTGATTTTAGCACATTCTATGGACAAAACACATCAATACAATCTGGAACAACACTGTATTGTCCTGAATCATGTAATATCTGATAGCTTTTATTTTTTAACTGGAAAAGACAATGGATCAGAGCACTGTTTCCTAATTGTGATATGATGAGTTCTGTAATTAACATTTTTGAGGCCTTTCTATATATATATAGGAAAAAAACACTTGGGGAAAAAAAAAGAACCACCAAACCAAAATACCAAAACCCAGAAAGCAAATCATAGAATCATAGAATGGTTCGGGTTAAATCACCAAACCAGATATTCTTATCCAGTTATCTAACTGTACAGAGTTTGTATTCTATTATGTATCTTTGATTTGAGCAGAAAGAGATAATTTATAGGTTTGGAAATCATCATTTTCCCATCACTGTTTCATGAAAAGTCATGTAAGCTGGATGTAGAGTGAAAATATCATGCCAGAAATTAAACAAAACCCAGCAATTAAATCAGTAGATTATTATCACTAATTGTATTTATTTGTAAATAAATAATAATAAAAAAAGTTGGTAGACTTCCTAGAGAATTTTGAAATTAGTCCACAGGATACCACTCTTTTCTTGTACATGCATGCTGATACTGTGATAGTTCACAAAATCACATGGGGAAAAAAGGCATTCATTCTCCGCAATGAATTAGCATGCTCTGCTACATTCTGGAGGAAAATTTCATGATGAGATGTTATGATCCTTATGAAAAATATATAAACATATGCAGTCTGAGTTTTCTTTCCTCTGGATGAAACTCTGCATTAAAATTGAACCTCTGCATGATCAATATGTCTTTTTACCTGCTTGTCTATGCTGGCTACATGAAAAACTGTTCGCGCTTTCTTATGGGTGGAACTGGCTTAACCATGATTGACACTGAGCCCTTTTTGGATTTTCTGTTACAGAAGGACAAGTAGTGAAAATCTGTTTCTGTTCTGACCAGTGGAAATTTTACCTGTGACTCTAGTGGAGCAAGGATTTTCTTGAGCTATTTTTGGTGCTAAGGAACTTAGCAGGAACCAAAGGAAGGAACCAAATCTTGCTTCTGTTAAAAAAAATAAATCCAGGTCTTGGCCTTAGCAGTGCAGAGTATGAAGTCTTCTGCAAATGACTGACTAGTTCCCCAAGGAGGAGGATTTTTAATGCTTATGCTCCAGCCTCCCTGGTAAGGAGCTCTTGACACTGTTGTGTCTTTTGGACCCTGAGAGAAGACATCTGAAATGACAGACTGATTCTGGTGGGGCACAAAAGGGAGAAGATGTTATGAGGAAGGACTGGTTAAGAATGACTCATGCTGCACAGCTTCTCTCCTTTCTCCAGGCAGGACCAGTCTGGGGAATTCCTGCAATATTTGATACCTTATAACATCCTTGCTTTAAGAAGAGAGAAGGAAAAAAACCCATCAGTTTGCTTTATTGTGCTTTTAGGATTTGATTCTTGGGCTACTGTGCCCCTATTGATGTCTTAATGGGACCTAGCAAATTATATCTCTGGCCTAGAAAACACTAATTCTGCTATAAAGACCTACGTATTCTCTTCTGTTCTCTTTTAAATATTCGTAAGGCAACAATCTAGAGAATTTATCACTGCATCAAGAAAATCAGAGTTTAATATCAGGAAGGAAAATAAAAATGCTCTTGCTAGGGGAAATTGAAATACCGCATACAGCTATTTGGAGACCTGCTTAACATATTAAAAGAAGTGGCTTACAGAAATTCATGTATTTAACAACTTTTAGAAGCAGTACATCTTTCTAACAGGACCAAATGTCAAACTAAAGGTTTTATGACTTGTTTGCACAATTTATGAATATTATGTATATTTTATCTTGCCCTAAACATTCCAACATCTACCCAGAAACCTTTGAGCTACATTTATCTTGGAAAAGAGAGCTGAAGAACAGTGATGCTTAGGTTATTTTTCTCCCTCTGCGCAAACTACATGATCTGCATCATATACATGTTGTATTTGGCTGCATGGTGGTTGTTTACACACTGGGTCTTTTATTAGTTGAACTGTCTTTGCTTACCATGTCTACTTGATATTTTCACCTAGATTTCAAGTGTAAAACTATGATGAAAAGAGAAACACTGAAAAAAAAATAAAAATCCTGATAACAACATTTATGCTCTGTTATTGTTATTTGTTGTACTAATGGTAACAGTCAGCTCTGAATCAGAAGCCTCAAGCTGCGTTCTTTCTCTTTCAGATGTTACTGGCCTTAATAATTATTCTGTAACCAACAAGTGTGTGGCAATTCTGTTGATGCATAAGACACTGGAATTGCCCTCATCCTCGCTCTGCTACAAAGACCACAATGGCAATAGTGCTGTCATCAAGAAATCAGGCAGATACGGTTTTGAGGAACTTGTGGAAAGTAACCAAATTCTCTAGAGGAATTCAGTGTTTGTAGCCACTGTCTCACACACAGTAACAGCCCTTTAAATATGCTGTCAGAGTTCATGTAGCAGCAGTGAACCTTTCCTCTTTTGTCACTCTCTCTGGGCAGATTTTGGCTATAATCTGTGGTCTGCTTTTTTATCATTCCTTCCATTTGCTATGCTCTCTATTAGTCTTTTTCTAGCTTTCTCAGTATTTTGGAATTATCAAGACATGTTATAGATGGCAAGAATAAATGTTTTGCCTTGCTGTTGCTGTGCCATTTTGGGAGGAGAGCTATGCAATTATGACAAGTTGCTTGTTATTAACCTTTGGTTGCTGAATGTTGTTGGTTGAGATACAAAAAGCAAGAACATAAAGGCAATTTGAATTCTCTCATCCCTACTGACTTCACACACTCTTTCTTTTCTTGCCTGTCTGTCTGGAATAAGCTCCCACTTTCAATTCACTCTCTTATATCAATGTGCTCTTTCAAATATCTTCCAAAAGCTCATTTATTCTCAGCAACTCGTTAACCAAACAGTGGTCTCTCCTCTCCTATTATTACTTCTATTTCACCTGTACTTTCATAAACATTGTTTGTACTCTCTCGTTCCTTTCTTACTTCTTTCATTGGACTTATTTTTGTAACTCATTTTATTGTGCTATTTAAAATAAGTTCAGAGTGTCTTAGCCAGGGGTGCTAAGCAAAATCAACAGTCAGAATCAGTGAAATGAAGTCACGTACACAATGTAGAGGGCTCAAATGCTGCT
Organism: Pedionomus torquatus; assembly: GCA_013398155.1. Taxonomy (NCBI): domain Eukaryota; kingdom Metazoa; phylum Chordata; class Aves; order Charadriiformes; family Pedionomidae; genus Pedionomus; species Pedionomus torquatus. The sequence continues at coordinate 69,956 of VZRU01007637.1, forward strand.
CATGAAGTAAAAGCAGACAAGTAGTCCTTCATTAACACTTACTTAAGGGTTCCATCCTGAAGTTTACTGAAACCACGGAAGTCACTCAGTTCACTTCTGTTAGCTTTGAATCAGATCAGCATAAGAAAATGCAAAGGCAAAATAGAGTAGGATGGAAAAAAGGAAAAATTGATCTAATGAAATATATGGGAGATACGTATTTATTACCTCTGTTAAAACATCCTTTTAATATGCATGCAAAAAGCCACACATTTTTTTTTAAATGCAAGGTACACATGCAATATTCTTTCTCTGGTTAAGACTAAAGCCAGGATATGAAACAAAATTACTAAACACAGAGAAATAACCATCAGAAAAGGAATTCTTCCATTTTATGTGACATTATTTGCTTACCAGTCAAAGTAATGTACAATGAATTAAGCCTTTTATTTCTTTTTGGAAAGATTGATACATTAAAAATGTAAGATGCCTATCTTTTGAAATATGTATGTTCAAGTTCATCAATGTATGATCACTTGTCTTTTGATGATTCCATATTTTCTTAAAAGAATGAAAAAGACCAAACCAGAATATGCATTTCTTCTGAAATTCTTTTGAAAAAAAATTAAAAGGTCTTTCAAAACACATAAAATCTAGGAACTAATTTCAGCTACACACAGTGATTTAAAATTGAATTTGAGATAATTTTTATTGTCCTACTCATTTTTTTCTAGCCTTGAAGGTTTTAAAAAAGAACATTCAGGCCACAAAATGAAAAATATTTCTGGTGTCAATCACATATTTTCATGTACGATATGAGGAGCTTTTTCTAATAACTATTGCATTTGTCATGATATGAAAGAGAATATTAAATTTTTTAAAGAATAAAACCTAAAATCACACTAAAATTCAAATGGGTCAAGTAATTGTGACTTTTCATCTTTAATTTTGTGAAAAACTCATATGGGCCATTATAGTGGGAAAAAAATATCCATTTGTGTTCTGAGAAAAATATTAATTTTCATTTACCTTTACATGACATTAACAAGGTGTAAGCTCAGTAAAGTACATATTTGAACTACATGACTTAGTTCCAATTAAGTCAGTTACAACAATAATGAGTTACATGTGCTCCTTCAAATCTAGAACATACCAAATTTAAAAATGTATCTACCTTTTCCAATAATAGCCTGGGAATAGTAAATTTAATCTGTCTTGGTTGTCCATGTAAGTGTTTTCCATGGATATCTATTTAGAATATTTTTATATTTTTAAACGGAGCAGTAAAAGCTCTTACTTGTAACACCAGTTGAAGTTGAATACAGTTTATGACTTGTAGTATTGTACCTAGAAATACACATTATTGTGAGTGTTCAGTTGTGAGAAGTGGGCTTCTATAAAAATGTAACAGCATCCAGAAACAATTACTGATGCTAGAAGAATGAAAAGAAGACAAAGATTTTGAAATAAATTCAAACAAAAAGGGCTACAGATATTACTGACAGATTACGAGATTTTTTTCTACTGAGTAAAAGGAATGTTTGCCTGGAAATCAATGAACCAAAATTGGTGTATTGGAACCAATTTTGGTTCATTGATTTGGATTTGTACAACCCCCAAAGGGAAAGGGTCTATATGATCAAAATAAAAAAGGGAATCACAGTAATCACAGCAGCTGACTTGGGATTTGATTACTGAACTGACCTTTTCCACTGTGAAGAACTACATGATAGAGGAAGAGATTCTTAATATTATACTTTGAAATCAGCTCAGTGGTCTCAAGTGGATATTTATAAAAAAGAAAATACTACTGAGATTCTGCTCCTACCCTTTTTGGGGTTTTCTTATTTTTTTTTTTTGTGATTTCTTTGATTCAGTTCATTGGTGGTTTTCACATGAGCTAACATGATTAACAATGACAAAATTTCTCCTGTGTCATTAAGGTAGAAAAATACTAAGGCTTATTTGCACCTGAGAGAAACATTTTGCTCTTGCTGATGTTGCTTGTGATGACACATCTCCCTTCCTAGTGCCCTTTGAGCATGCTGGATCATAGCTGCTCATTGCAGTCTTGCCTTCACTGTGTGGCTGTGGCTCTAATCCATCACCCAGAACCTGGGACAATTAAAACACTTTTGAGAATGTTGATACTCAGTTGAAAGGATGTTGGTCAGGCTGAACAGATTCATTCAGACCCATATAAGGTTGACTTTTCCTGTTGTACATGCCAGGGTTTTTTTTGTTTTGTGGAGGTTGATGGCAAGAATAGCTTGCAAATTTGAAAACCAAGTCCTTTCAGTTTACTTCCTTTCAGATCTAAAAAAAACCCAAAACACATTGCATAGTAATGACAGCATAAATAAAGTGTTTAGAGTTTGCAACAAACCTAACTGAAGTCAGACTCACTGCTAAAAGTCAAAGATTTAAACTAGCCGTGAAAATCTGTAGTATTTTTGTGGGAGCTTAGGGCTGAGCAGGGTTGGGGTTTCCTTGCATTTTTTTTTTGCCTGATTTAATCTTATGGCCATTCTGGTGGTGTAATGTTTTTCAACTTTTTAAGGAAAAAAACTAGTTCTCAATCAATATTGTACATTACTACTGCATATTACTTTATATGTAAAAAGTATACAGGGGAATATGACTTTTCATTAAGAACAGGTTTAAACTGATACCCAAAACATTTTAAAATCATAGTAAAAATATACATTCTGATTTAGTCAATAAGTGAGGAATTATCTTAACTTTTGACATGTGAGGAACTAAATATTTAATTTGTAATGCTATTTCCCCCCCTCTCCCATACTCACATGCGTACATCTACACTCACAATAAATCTATGTTACAGCATGTGTCATTTATAGTGTATATAGGTATACATTTAGAAAGGGTAAAAAAGTCCAGATGGTTGCTCCTATTCCTGTTTTACCACATGAGGTTTGCAAAGATTCATTACTGTGAAAAAGAAACTAACATGGCACTCAGTCTTGAACACGCTTTTTAACTCTTTTCTCCTTCCTTAAATTCATTGCACAGGAGAAGAGAAGTAGAAAATATCATGAAAATTTGAATAACTAGATTAAATGTTATTCTGTGTTCAGTCATGGGCAACCCTCTCAACCTTCTATAATCAAGAGATGAAGAACGCAGTGATGTGGAATAATGCCAAAAATACAATGATAATAGAATAACTATCAAACGTTTCCAGAAATAAAGACCTGCAAGAAATGTGTGCTTGTTTATTTGGTTCAGTGTAAGTTTTCTTTCTTGAGAGCTATGAATTTATTGATGATGACATTAATATGGTGGTGATTCACATCATAATTTTTTTTACATGTTTTTCAATGGAGCTCTGCTATTCCTCTTTGACATCCACAGATTTTTTTCTTGTGTTGCAAAAATTAAAATGCAACACACAAATCAATAAAGTTTCTTTCAACTTAGTCACAAAAATTGATCTCCTGGTTTTGGCTTCATTTTTATGTTATTGCAACAGTTACGACACATCAGAAATATATTGCTAATTAAGAGCATGACCCAGGTGGAAACAAAAATAATATATAAGGGAAGATTTACTGTTATTGACTCTTCAGCCGGCTGAAACAGGGTCTCTGATCTAGGTCAGAGCAGGTTATGAACAAAGTCTGGGTTCATGCAAAGTGCATAAGCAATAGGAGAAGAAATTTGTTTTCTATTTACTCTTCTCTCACCTGAATTTTTGTGCTCTGCCTTAGACTACATCAGCCATGAAGAAGATTCTGAGAACACATAGGAGGGTGGAGTATCTGGAGCCATTCAGTAGGACTAATCAGTAGTTGAGACTGGAGTCTTAACTAGTGTCATTTGACCACATTTTCACCATTATTGTGTCTATCTACAGATTAAGGCACAGAGCCTTCTCAGATGTGCAGAGGTATAACTGTGTTACTTTATAATGCATAGGCATAACTTCACATCCTCAGAGGTTCTAATCCTCAGTGCCACCTGCAACAGAAACAGACTTAGACCGTGTGTATGCCACAGGCTATACACAATCTCCTTTAGTTATGAAAAGACAGGAAAGAAAAAAGAAAAGTACTAGTCTGTATGTACTGTACATATAAAGCAATCAAAATTCTAACCAAAGCTTTTACTCTGAACGGTCACAACTAAGGAGGAAGAGAACATCTATTCTAAATTGTCTAGTTACAAAAAAACCCCAAACCTATTCATATATCTGGGGATATAATATCACTGAAGTGTAATTCTGGGACGGCACCCAATAAATTTTTTTCTCTTTCTTCTATTGTCTGCTGCTTGAGATGTCTCATGTAACACATATACTGTACATACTGTAATCATCTCCAGAATAATAAACAGGTGGTACAGTACTCATATATCTATACCTCTGGGCCACTCAAACATTTTTGATGTTAAAGCAATGCTAAGTGGATGTTTCAAACTTTGGAAAGTTAGTACTCCTGAACTGGAACTCTGCAAGTACTCCAAATATCTTGATGATGTTTAAAAATTTAAAGCTGATTTGCTATGTAATGTTGCACAACTCCTGCTGTCTTCAGGTTCTTTTTGCATATTCTGTCTGTTTTTGTTGTAGTCTAAATGCACAGATATTGCCCTGGTGTGTACCCATTTTTTTAAAAAAAATTAAAGACCCTTGCGGTCCTGGTCAGAGCCTCAAAACAATACCAGGGAGAAATATTAAATAATAATATACTTTGTATTAGCTTCTAGAGGCAGCTATATATTTAATCTGTCAAGTAGTACTTTCCTTTGTAGTGCCAACAGCAATGTAATAACAGGGAGCAATCGTCACGTATCTCAGTTTCAGTCTTTATTAACAGGATGAAAAACACTTCCAGCTGATAAGACTGCAGTTCATGCTAGTAAGTTCTTTCAAATAGTTATACTGGAGTCAGTAGGCATCAATCAAGTATTTCTTCTTGTATTTTTGGCTATAGAGCTGGCACATCCAGTAACACGTGCATGTCCATAAACACATTCAGTAGATAAGGATTAGAAATCTATTATTTTCCTGTTTGTTCTAATGAGAAACTTTAACCAAATGATGATGTATTACAATGGCGTTATTACAATAGACCAAAAATGAACTTCTGCTTTCAAGTTTAACTCAAATTTCAAAATACCTAGGTTGTTTTCACAATATTTGTATAGCATATGACAACTAGCCAGTTACCTCTGCTGTACAACTCCCATTCACTAGAGGCAGCTTTCCCTAGGAGAGTGCTTAGTAATGAGAGTTCCCCCAAAGCCCTGTTTACCACTTCTGCATATAAAGAAGCGCAGCACTTTGGCAAACACGATCTTAAAAAGCAGTATAAGCATGATTTATAACATTGTTTCTGTGGTGCCTCACACTAAAATTTGGTAACTATATGAAGGCTCATAATCCACTGTAGTTTCTTTAAGAATGTATTTAATGTATTTGATTTTTCACTGAGATGGACTGGAAGTATTCATGCCATCAGGGATGGCATCTCAGGGTTCTGGAATTAGATTTACAGTAAAGACATCATTAGACAGTTCATATGAACATACATTTTGCTGGGCACAAGGAATTCAGAGTAGGTGCTTATATACTATTGGAGATCTGAGTAGACATACTTTAAGGAGGTACAAGCCCCACTACTTTTTATACTGATTATTTGCGATTGGGTTCCTATTCGGCCTGAGTATTCAGAATGTGTAGCTAGCTATACTGAAATGAGTGGGAATCAAGACCTAATTCTTTTTACAGGGTGTTTTGAATGTAAATTAAAAAAAAAAAAAGAAAAAAGAAAAAAGAAAAAAAAAGAGATTGCAGTAAAACAAATATAACTCTTAGGCTTATGCAGGGTTGTAAAAAATAAACGGCTGTTTCAAAGTGCACGGTTAAGGTTATTAATATGTAGGGAGTGGCATCAGACAATGTTATTGTGGTATGCACTGTATAAAGTATTAATTTAGAGGCTGTGCAAACATAGGATGCCCTCATACCGTTCCCAGGTTCCTCCAGTTTATACTGCCTCCAGTGCATATGACACTGTCTCTGTCCAGCTCCCTCTATTGGCTGTTTTCTGAGCGGATCAGAAGACGAAAGAGACAAAAGGCTGAGAAAGGAAGATCTTGGGGGAAAGGATAGCAGGTGAGAATAATTGCACTACTGGTTTTAGAAACAACAGAAAACTTTTCTCCTAGCAGAAGTTTCCAAGGAAGTGCCATTTGAAAGGATCAGGTCTTCCTTTGCTGCCACTGGCTGTGCTCTGTAAGAGAACTCTTTATACATAAAGTGGTGGGAGATGGAAATGCAATCATGCAATTTTTACTGAGTGTATCTATATTTTAATATGGTTACACTGTTCTGAAGCAGTCTACAATGTTTGTTTATCTAGTCAGTTGCTTGATAAAAATCTTCTTATTGTAGCTAGGCTCCTAGCTTTCTTATGAATTAGAACAGTGTGTGCTGTGTGGCAAGTCTTTCTTCTACCCTATTAGAATACATTTCATCTCAACTAGTACTCAGTTCCACTTGCAAGGTGTGTTTGTCAACAACAGAACAGAAAATTCCATCTCAGCTCATATTTATTGGGAGCTTGCCACTTTCCTCTTAGTTTGCCTTTTAATTCTATCTTCAGTTACAAGGACTCTATTGAGTCTTAGATTAGCTTGGAAGCTGCTTTTCCCAATTTATCAGCTAGAGTCAAAAGAGAAGGAAACAAGCTCAAACAAAGCCAAAGCCTTTAAATTTACAACTGCACATTTCAACTGCACATTTGCATCTTCACTATAATTCTTACTTCTTGCTATTGTTTTAAAAAATCTTCACCAGAAGAATACAAGATATGAAGGATATGATCCTTCACCTTTACTCAGCACTGATGAGGTCTCACCTGGAATACTGAACCCAGCTCTGAGATCATCAGTACAAGAGAGATGTGGACATACTGGGGAGAGTTCATCCAAGGGCCACAAAGATGATGAAGGCTCTAGAACATCTTTTCCCTGAGGAAAGGCTGAGACTGCAGGTATTGTTTTGCCTAGAGAAGACTCGGGGATGATCTTATTAATATATAAATACCTGAAGGGAGGATGCATAGAGGGCAGAGCCAGGCTCTTTTCATTGTGCTGAGAAACAGGAGCAAGGGCAACAGGCACAAACTGAAAGACAGGAGATTCCTTTAGATTAGATATATATCTAATAACTTTAAAGAATATCTCTTTGGGTTAGACATCAGGAAGGAGTTATTTCCTGTGAGGGTGGTGAGGCACCGGAACAGCTTGCCCCATCCCTGGAAGTGTTCAAGGCCAGGCTGGATGGGGCTTTGAGCAACCTGATCTAGTGGGAGGTATTTCTGCCCATGGCAGGGACTTGGAACTCAGTGATCTTTGAAGATCCTTCCAACCTGAACCATCTATGAGTCTATGATTCCATGTGAACATAAGAAACATTGTTTTCCTACGAGACTGGCCAACCACTGCCACAGAATAAGTATGGCATGTATGCTATAACTGAAGTAAAACACAAATTGAAAAATAAAAATTCATGTGGAGAAAAATTTCTTTTTCTTAGAAGAGCTATGTTCATATGAACATGTACTGTAGTTGTAGCTACATGCAGCCTGTGAAACATTTAAATAGTAAAGCAAAAACTGGAAAATATGTTGCGCATATGGGAATGAAAAACAATGAAGGCAACGCCCTATGAAAAATCCATAATCCAGAACCATTCATAAAACTTGGCATTTTATAGCAATCTATAGGTCAAAGCAGACAATTAATTCTCACAACTCCTTTGAGCAGTGGATGAGAAAATATTATTTAAATTGGAGAAACTAAACCAGTTTAATATTTCATCTCCCAAGGCTTATACCCTGGAATCCTATGTGCTGATATTTGTTTCTATTAATATTTATTCTGTATTTACAATAATCACATTAATTTACTCTCAGTTCTGAGTTCTGTACATCTGTTTGTTTAAAAGCTTATTTCAGTTATAGCCACATGCAGGAATTGCAGGAAAAAGGCAGACTAACAATTTCTGTTCTGAAATGACTGCAGCAGCCAATAGTTGCTTACTTTCTGTGTTCTTTCCTTCCTGCTTCCATATTATTCATTAGATAATGTAATAATATTAGGTATAAATCACATTTAGCTGGGTAATGGTTCAGAAGCATCAACCATTTGGTAACTACATTATGTACAAAATTGTAGTGATGAGGGATATTTTTCTGTCCTACAAACTGACAGCACTGTTAGTTATTTAGATCCAGCCTAGCCCAGCAAGTTCCTTGTGCATCCATATTAGTGTTTGAGACTTCTTCTGCAGTTCATGGAGGGCTCACGCCATCCAATTCTTGTACAGCCTCAGCTATGAAGAAGCTAAGCCAAACTGCACTCTCTTTTATAGCCTTCTTATTGAAACCTTTTCCATCAGATACTGTGGAAATACATAGGAAAAATAAAATGCTTATGGTAGTTTGCTATCCTTCTTAGAAAGATTTTAAGGAGGAGCTCAGGTCCAATAGGAAAGTCAGACAGGCCTTCAGACTGATGGCAAATGTGATGGCAAAGATCAAGTGATCCATCACCTGAATGCATAACAGGCACAGTTTGTAATTTGTTTATTCCTAAATTAGAATATTGTAGGCTCTGAGGACATGATGACAGCACATGGACGCAAGGAATACAAGATGTTGTATTTTGTCCTAGCCGTGATTGTAGTCCCTGCAGGCACACCCTCTAGCATAGAAAGTGGGGGGCTCTGTCTCCCACCCACACACCAACTGGCAGAGCTGGCAAGCTGAAGAGGAATCATTGTTGCCAGACTGAAATTTTATCCTTATCTTGATATATTTTATTTTTCCTTAATCCCCTCACCAAGGAGTTGAACGATTATCTGGAAATTTACACTGTTTCCAAAAAATAAGTCTTGCTCGTAGAGAGAAAAAATTAGAGGCATGACCTAAGGGTACACAGAAAAACAAAATAAAAACATGTTTTCCAAAGAAACAAAGGGAGAGAAAAAATTTTCTGCGTTTATGGTACTGAACACAGTATTTTAGGAGAGCCATCATGTTAAATGGTTGCATTCTCTAATACTAGATGGCTACAGTGGTCTGTGGAGGGGAAAAACTGTGCTGCCACAGGGTTCAGTGGTCACAATATTTTGGTGACTGTGGCTTTTAACCCCACACTCTGATTATTACACAGAAGGTCCTGTCTTCCTACAAGCTTCTTGTTTCAGAATCAGATGCATCTCATGTTATGAGTTTCTTCCTGTAACAGAACTTGCCGCACTCTGTATCAGAAATAGAAGTCATCTGCAAAAACATTACAAATCCTTATTTCGGTGAATTGTGCCTAAAGATGTGGATTTACTTTAGTCAAAGCTTTTGCATTTATGTCTAACACCAGTTGGAGAAGTAATTTTAATCCGCTGCACTTCTCATGCACAGAGTGATTGTGGTGAAGTGATTTAGAAGGGAAGTGTCAGAAAGAATTTAACTTCAGTAACATAGACAAATGGACAAGGGTTTAACATTAATAATGGGAGGTGCATGCCTATGTATTTTGAAGGCGGAATATGCTTCATTTTTTTAGAAATAAAGTCCGCAAAAACTGAGCACAGGAGTTTATATGCAATACTCTAGATAGAGAAAATCAGCACTGAATTGTGCAACAGTATAGCTCCAACAGGAGCTTAAAATTAAGTCAATCCCCTGGTTAGATATGTGATTGTTGCTTGTGCAATTAGCCTTGCAGTAGTACTAAGATGTGCTGAGAAGGATTTACTGACTGAGGCCAAGTCTTATCAGAGAAGCCTTTTCGGGTGTAGATTAATGTGGAAATGACTTTTGCACGCCTCAGTAAGCTAGTGCATTAGGAGTAAAGACTTTGCTAAAATGCATTACAAAGGCCATTTTGCCATGTATTAGAGAGAACAGTTTGCCCTTTCTGTGACATATGTTGTTGCAGATTGGCCCTGCTGATTGCACTGGGATTTAAAGAGTTGAGGATTAAGCAAAATATCTACCTTAAAATAATAATAATAATAATAATAAAATATATATATATATATAAAATTTTATTAGTTAAAAGACAATGAAGCCTTGAAAAAATGTAGCAAACAGTGAGTGATGACCTGGTCTAAAAAATACCACCTGAAAGAGAAATGCACAAAAGTTGAAAAAGTAGAGAGGATTCATCAAAATGGAAAACCCATCCCTTTAACAGCCAGAAAGTTATCATGGACAATGACTGATAAAGCAGGAACAGGCTAACAAGTGGGAAAAGAAAGGGACAAATAAGTCATTAAGCAGGGCTGGCTAGATAAGTCCAATGCTACGATAAATAGTAGAGCATAATACATTTTGGGCTTGTTTTGGTAGAGTATTTCAGAAAACACAGGTTGTGTTCATATTCCTATCCAACTTTTGATCAGCTATAAAGACTATGAACAAGTTTTGGAAATCTCAAAGTAAGTAATTTTAAGAGCTCAGAAGTAAATTACTTCAATGAAATGTGATTTCTATTCCTTTGTACTGAATAACCAGCCCACCCACCATCATGCTTCAGGAAAATATCCATTTAATATATTGGATTCAGAAAAGCAATTTGAATTGCAGGTGCTTCGAATATGGGCAACATCTTCTATGTTTCGCCTTGTTTCTTGGGTAATAATTTTTAGTATCTGATTCTTGTTCCCTTGGGAATACTAACATGTGTGTTGAGCAACTGCTCAGCTCACATAATTCATAGTGAATATAAATTTAACCAAGTGGTGAAAACATTATGGCGGGTAGAACATCAATGGACTTCTGTGAATGTGCACTGTTATACTTTCAGCCACATTTTTATAGATTTAAGTGAAGATTGTATGAGCTCATGCAAGAGAAATTAGAGGACAAATCCTTAACACATTGAGACCATGTCTGGATTGAGACTATTAAATGAAAGTGGCTGCTAGAACCTGGGAGAATAGTATTTATCTTTGCCTTGCCCCTGGACTGCATTCATGTATGGGTTAGGATCCATACACAAGGCACTCCGCACCATCTGGACCAATCCAGTTGTTCTTGGCCAACTCTCTTTGGATTCTGGTAGAGGTACAGTAAGTGAACTTAGATGGACCTTTGGTCTGATACCTCTGGGCACGCTATGTACATGTATCAAAGATGCAAAATGGAAAACTAATTTTAGGCTTTATGAAACTTTCTATATAACATAAAGTGAAATGTTTGTCAAATATTCTGGGGAAACAAAAAAAGTTTAGAATCAAATAATTAAATTATTTGACGATTTTAAAATTTATATATTTTCTTGGAAACAAAACATGGAAACATGGAAACGAAAAGTGAAACTGCAACTACGAAAGAGCCAGATATCTATTTGTCTCTAATCTCTGCCAGATGATGTGGAATGCCAGATGATGTAGAAAGGAAAGACTTGCAGAGACTTTACCACAAAAGTGAGGGTCTCCCTGGAGGCACCCAGTAGAGGAAGATAGATCCTTAGTAGTACCTACATTCTATTCTAAATATGTGTCTGTGATTACCACTTCAGTTACGATATTTCCAGCAAGCAGACACATCAGTGTGGGAGAAAGTGTTGCTACTTTGTTGTGATATGTGGAACTCCTGTGAATGTCAGAGCTGTGGATGAGAGAAGAGAGTATGGGGGGTCCCCGTATGTGGTATGATGCAGGTACAATAGTGTAGCTTATCAGAACAGTACTCTACAGGAGGCTTGGACAAGTTTGAAGGTTGTAGGTGAGATAAAGTGAAGATACTTGAGCAAAGGAAGAAGATGACTTTCATATCCAGAAATATTCAAAAGGTGATGCATAGGAAAGGCAGTCCCGTATATGTCAGTGCAGAGATATAACTTAATCAGGAAAAGGTTTGTCAAAAAAAAAAAAATAAAAAANTTCACTTGTGAAAGGAATAATAAAAAAGCATGGGAATTACAAAGTCATTAACTATATTTTAAAAATTCTTGCCTGACAACTTCATTGTTAAAAGTCTTTGAAAGTGAGCTGCCTTGCAGTTATTTGCCCAGCTGAGGGAAAGAACTGTCTTGAGACAGATTTCAATGACCTTACCTCATTTCTGGTCTAATAGGAAAACAACTCTAGAACTTTAACTGTTTTTGCTAGAGATGTCCTTGCTGCCATAGATTACTGAAATGGCTTGCAAATTGAAAAATCGGGAAAGTTTTTCAGAAAAGTAAAGAATATCTGCAGATAATACCTCAGTACAAGATCAGAATAACTAACATATATATCAAGTCTGATTCATATTTCCACAGGAAAGCAGGTGGATAAACTGAATCTGACTTGCTGACTCATATGGGAGAATATAAATCTTGTTGCACAACAATATAACAGTAAAATACAGTGACTAAATGTAACAAGAAGTCCCAGATATTACCCCAGGTATCCATTGTAATAGACTGCATCATGATTTGATAGCATTATCACTTAATCGTATCATCAGCTAACAGAGGGTGGGAATTGCGTGAGACAGTTCCATGGAGTCCAGAGCTGTCAGGAAACATCAGTAAAAACATTCAGTAAAATAGAGCAGCATGAATGGTCTTGATGTGTTGTGTTCTCCAGGACACATCCAGTCTCTTGATCATCTCCCTTGGAGCATGTTGCCTTTTCCTATAGACCGTACAGAAAATACATGACCTAGGAAGCTAATATCTACCACAACAAATAAATAGAATTATATGAATCGTCTCCTCTCTCTCTGCAGTTATTTAGAAGAGAGGTCAGAAGGAACATGTAAAAATCAAATATTCATAGACTGCAGAGATAAGAGATATTCAGCTAAAACTGCAATTTTGCAAGCATTTTAGGTTCAAGGCAACACAACAGAAGAAACTACACAAGGAGCTCCTTTTCACAATGACAAAATCACTTGGTTCAGGCATTTCTACCAGATGAAGGAAAAAGCCAAGAAGAAAAACCTACATGCCTATTGTAGTTACATGCCCCACCAGTGTCCACAGCTCATTCATGATTGCAAAATCATAGAATCATTCAGGTTGGAAAAGACCCTTGGGATCATCAAGTCCAATCATCAGCCCCACTCTACCAAGTTCTCCCCTACACCATATCCCACAATACCTCATCTAAATGATGTATCCTTTCTAAATGACACCTCCTTTCTCTGGCTTACTCCTATAATCCTTTGTGGAAACTCTGCAGAAACATGGTATCTTCCTGGTTCAAAGCTGGAAAACTCTCTGTTACCCACAAGCAGAGACTCTGAGCCTCTCTCTTCCACTGAAGAACATGAGATTCACTCTAGATTTCTGATATGTGACCCTTTGAAAAAAGGTTTTGATTTAATCCACTTATTCATCTATAAATCTGTTGCATGTATTTCTTGTGTGTATAAAAGCAAAGGAAAACATCCAACTAGCTAAATATGGTTACTGATCAGCAGTAATTTTTTTCTTCTAGTCAATGGGAATAGAAAAAATGATCAGTGAGGCAAGGGAATAATTTCAAAGGGACTATTTCTCTGCTAAGGAAAACTGTTATCATAGACAAGTAAATATGTTTATTATAAATACTGGTTTTCAAGTATTGGTTTACATATATTTTAAATTATATTATAATATTTAATATTTATGCCAAAATACATATAAATAAAATATTTCTATTTTTACTTATTTCATTTTACTCTTAAAAAAAACCAACCAAACAAAAAAAACCCACAAAGAAATACAATATAACAATGTGATCTTAATTCTCATCCAGTGAGATTAAGCATTATTCCTGCTTATTTTCTACTGTTTTAAGAGCTGAGAAAGGCTTCAGAAAATTAAGAGGAAAAGTCAGCTTCCTCCTTTAGGATGGTTGTGACACAGGAGTAAAATTAACAGGGGACTGGAAACCTTTTTAAGTAACACCAACTGTCTGTGGGAGGAGGATCAAAAGGAAAAAAAAATAGTGTTAATACTTGGAAACACAAAAGAGAATAGAAATGCATATAAAGAAAGAGATTTGTAAATTTTTGCCCCACATGCTTAAATTTCAGAATGCCTGTAGACTCAGGGAGTTCAGTAAGATTATTCAAATGTTTAAGATATCATTGAATTTCAGTTTTGAGACAGGTTTTGTACTGTTAGTGGAATGTACTTACATATAATTTATGGTATTATGAATAAAGCTTAATTGGAGGCAATTTATAAAGAGGAGTTAATGGACTTCTTTCCCACAGAATTAGAAATCCTACTGTTTCTGCTAACGCACCCTCCAAACTGAATACCCTCTCATTACCATTAGATTATAACTGTTCATAATGCACCTGGCTAACTAATATTTTCCAGCTTAATTCTATAGAGATTGTCCTCCTCCTTCAAATTTATCATCAGTTGGTTAATCATCAGTAGATTGTACTAGAATCCTAATTTCATAGACAATGGCTCCATCCATCTCAAGTGGACTCAATTTCTTTGTACATGAGCCTGTTTCCCCGGTACATCTCTTAGATGTTTTTAGAAGACTCAGTAAAAAGACTCAGTGAATTAAGCTGGTTTTCTGGTGAAATCTGGTCATATTCTCCAGCTTTCCTTACCTGGCTCAATTAGAACCTTTTTTAAGCTTCAGCATGAAGTATTATAGAGTATTAAAGAGTATTATACAGTATTAATTAATGCAATTAATAAAGATGCATTTCAAGCTTGGATTTGGCTGTGATCCAAAGACTAATTTCAGTTGTAAGGGAAAACCTTTTATGCCCAATTCAAAACTGGTCAGAAGATTTGAAAGTCTTATAATTTAGTCTGTACTTTGTTGCTGGCTGTCCACACTGGAGAATACTGTGCCCTTTGCAATGTGCTCAAGTAAGAAAATATCCTTGTTGACCATATGACTATTTTAAGAAAAGTGCTGTTTCCTAACTCATATTATTAAATCATCCTTTTCCAGATTTACTTGTATAATTCTGTCTGAGGCAACTTCTTCTGAATAAAATGCAGATCTACATATGTAGAACTTCAATTATAGCAGCTTATTGTTTAACCTCATATGTATTTTTTGTGCTTGTTGATTCAAACCTGCATGTATACTGTTAGTGGGGAAAGATTTATGGAAAACAGTTTGTCTTCATGTTAAAATGATAGTACCATAAACTTCATCCCATTTGTTTCTGATATTCATATTCATTTTGGCCATTAAACCTTATCTTTCATTGTTCAAGGTTGTCTTCATTTTTCTTCCATTCTTGCACCCAGCTTAAGTGATAATTCAACATTCATAAAACAAGCACTAAGATGTGTGGAACCTGGGAAAAATGGTGTATAAAATTGACATCAAAACCATTTCCTAAGGCATACCATCAGTGATTTAAGGATCATTTATTTGTTAGATTTTGAGAATAAATGGTTGTTTCTTCATTAAACCATTCAGTTCCTAGAGGTGTGTTTCCGAAATGCCAGTGCCACACCTGTCACAAAACACCCATGTATGTGATGCAGTGTTTCTGTAAAAAAATTAATAACAGTGGAAAATTCCCAGTGAGCAACTACACAATAAAACTGTTCCTCAAATACTGTTACAAAGTGATATTAATGCACGTCAGAAAAAAAAAAAAAAATTATGCTTAAGTATTCCACCTGTTGCTCTATTTTCATATTTCTTCTGATTCTAACTGTTTCAAGAAAAATAATTAAACACATGATACCCTGAAAATACTATGGCAGTATTTGAATCAGTCGCTCTGTTCTATGTATGTGTCCACTAGTTTGGGTTGCTTAGGTTCACTATTCATTCAATATTTTTATCAGATCAATCAACATTCAAATACACTTTATTTTTTAGTCAATTTATTGAATACATAGACTAAATCTAAAATTCAATAGGCACCTTGATCAGATGAATTTAAATTTAAATTAGTGTTTAATCAGATTTTATTTTTCCATTGTATCATATTTTATGCATCTATGTTGAAATAGATTTTAATGATTAATAAAGGATACAACCTTACAAAGCAAGCAAGAAAACATCATCAGTCATGTTACATTTCACACCAGACTATTTCAATTTGTTTAAAAATATATGATTGCACTGTTTTTATCATATTCTCTTTACCGATATTTTACTTTGTTAGTTGTCAAGAAAAGCAGGTCATCTGTAGTTCTTAAACATTTTTCATATGTATCCAGATTCTCCACAGTGTTAAAGTCTTGCAACATCTTCTCGGGTACATGAGAACTGATGAAAACTACAGAACTAGATTTTAATAGTGTTATGTTATGGAAGATATTGTAAAAGGGAACAAAAAGGGCCAGCCATATGTAGTGGTTTTGACCTGTGTGCTCAGAGAGTCTCTCCTTATATCTCACTGACATCAAAAGCAAACTCATATTCACCTGAGTGGAGCAGAATGAAGCTTATAATATTTTTTGTTGGTGAAAATGACATATAGAACTTAGACTAAGCATTTTCAGTCTTTAAAGTCAATGTATAGTGTGAATACTCACTTTGTGGGCAGGCACAGTTGAAAAGACGACTAGCTTTTTCTTTGCCTTTCCAGCTCCCAAAATGTGTTACTACATAGTAAGTATAAGAAAAAAAACATAATGCCAAGATAGCGGATAAATTAGAACTGGCTCAGTGTCTCAACATA